>CM067077.1:23823064-24270564 GCA_033980235.1 Diadema setosum | reverse complement strand
TGATTTTCTTATGTTGTATCGAAATTTCATTTTAACCAAGGTGGTACATGTACCTTGTACCTCCTTGTTTTTAACTGAACAGTATTGTGTATAAACATATATTATACTGTACATCTGTAGATGATAATTTCAGGAGGTGAATTGTTATTTTTGTTGTAATAAGAACATCATTAAAATCCATATTCGTTTATAACGAGAGTGCACTGTATTTTCAGACAATGTACGTTGTTATCTTTTCTTCTCCCCCCCCCCCCACAAGTAACATCTGTAATGTGTTGAGAGTTTTAAGGCTTCAAGCCCTCTGAAATCAATCCCCTGAAACACAACAGCAAAAACTTGAAGTACGCCCTTGTACATATTCATTGAAAATCTTACATGTGTACATTGTATGCTACATGAGGTCTCATGCACAAATTTCATGGTAATGTTCGTCAGGATAACAACAAAGGGTTGCTACGCATGAGGTACAAACCTTTTGTATGTAAGTGTGAACATATGAGTGAAATTTTTGTCACAAAACATGGGATGGATATTACATCCATTCCCCAACGTCATTTGTTAGCTTGTTAGCTTGTTCATTTGTTTGTAATTCTTTATTGTGTTGTTGTTTGTTTGTGTTTGTTTTTGTGGGTTTTTTTTTTTGTGTGTGTGTTTTTTGTGTGTGTGTGTTTTTTTTTTTTTTTAAGGGGGGGGGGGGGGTCCTGCTTGTTATTTATTGCTTGTTTATTTGTTTATTTTTATTGTCACTTTGTTTATTTGTTTGTGATGCTACTCACCCATCACCAGGAATGTCCCTGAGTTGGAGACCAATGGCCTGCAGCTGCGTGGTGAAGCTGAGGAAGTTCTGGTCGCCCGCCAGGTACGACTCGTCCTTCCTCATCTTCCTGTAGGCACTCCTCACTGCCCTCTCGTCCCGCTTCCTCTCCAGCGCGTCCCGGCGCTGGCTCTTGGTGGGCTTGTTCTGGCCCTGTCCCTGGCCCTGGACCTGCCCCTGCCCCTGTCCTTGGCTCTGGCTGTTGTGGGCCTGGGCCTGGGCCTGGGCCTGGCCTTTGGCCTGGCGCTGACGCTGCTGGTTCTGGGCGGAGCGTGCCATGGCTGACAGAGGTCAGACTGTGAGATGGACATAGCAAAACAAAATACATGTAATACAACCATTAATCTGTGAACTTTTCCCGTTATTGACAAAGCTTTTCTTTAAATAGCACACCTCATCAGGAACTTGATTCATCCAGCCCTGTGCAATGAGAGTATATGCCAACTAGATTAGACCCCCTGGGTCATAGTATTCTATATATTTGTAGTAAGTTACTTAATTTACACTAGGGTCACTCTCTCGTTGCAATACTAGTAGCCCGGCCAGACGCCATGCCCTGTCACGGCTTCTGTACAGCGAAAGGGCTGTGTATAAATAGCAGTGGCGGATCCAGGCAGGGGTGCACTGGGAGCCCCCACCCTCCCCCTTTTATTTTTTGTTAAAACAAAAGAAATAAAAAGAAAAAAATGGGGGTAAGGTGCGTGCACACCCCCACCCCTTTAATTTTGTAAAGGCGCCCCCTCTTTACGGAATTCCTGGATCCGATCCTGAATAGTCTAGTTATCATTGCAATAAAAATGATAAATGCACTGTATGGTAGATGTCTAACACATTGTCACTGTACATTGAAACCGACACCCCTCTATCACAGCATTGCGCGTAAAGAACGAAAATGCATGCTTGAGCCTACATGCAGTAGTTTTCTATTCTTCACTGGGGATTTGAAGTTATCCTAATATTATCAAAAAACCTGATGATAAACAAGAGCAACAGCAAAACAGTGATATCATACATTATAAATAGATAACTCTACATGCTGAAAAAGCATTACAGAGAATGCGCACCTCACACATATTGACAATAGAGGGTAGAGGTGTCAGTTTCAAAGTACATGTAGGGTCTGCACTAACAGCACAATTGAATGGGTGCAGGAAAATAACAGATTAACACCCCATACATTTGAAGCATGAAACAGTTATCTTAGAGCGTGTACCTCAAATCGCATTTTCAATACACGTTTGTATTTTCTTTGCATTTGGTTGAGTATAAAAATTTCAGGCAAACAGTGAGATATCATAAGTTTCTATTCATAGAAAAATGTTAGGGTGTTGATGTATAGAACACCCAACCATACATACAGTGAATACAGGTATGGTATTACCGGACAGCATGGTAATTCTGGACACGCAAATTTCTGCGTATAAATGACATTCAATATGCGCGGGACTTTGTAGACTGGCCTCACAGAGCGCTGTATGGGCCAAAATCGCCCAAAAAAAATGGAAGTTCACAAAAATGTAGAAATGCTCAGAAATTCACATTTCACCTCAGATTGAGAAGATGTAGATTTGCCACAACATTCAATCACATGAATTTTTCGAAATGTTCATGTTAGACCTTTTAAGTTTTACTGTACAATACGAAATTTGAGCCTCATTTTCTCTTTGTTGCCCACTCGGTAAGAATGTGTACGGTGAATCGTGGGTATGAATTGTGATTCTGGTGCAAGGACAAGATATGAAAGGCGTCTATTATTCCATTACGAAAAATCGTGTCAGGAATTTATCATGCGATTTTACACCGCGCTAAAAGTCAACTATTTGGTTAAGTAAATCTATAGGTCTAGGTATAGTGAGGTGCGGGCTCCTCACTATAAAGTCAACTTTTTGGTTAAGTAAATCTATACTAGGTCTAGGTATAGTGAGGAGCCCGCACCTCATCAGGGGGCCTAATACCGTCACCCTGCGTAAAATTGAAACAAGCGCACTGAACAAAAATGTACGCCCAGGACTATGTCCAGCACGCTTGAAACTTTGCATCGATTGTCCAATTTTCCTCAAACTTTCACTGATGTGTTCATCTAATATTGCTGCATTCTCTCAATCCTTATGTTTATGAAGGTGAACTTGTCCTGTAAGTTTGGGATCATAAAATGAATGGGAAAGTGCATTTTCAGCAGTTTTTCTACAACCCTTTTTTTGTAGAGTAGTGAGATCAGGTATGTCTTTCAGAGGGGCCCTTTTCATTTCTTGATAACCCTTTGCACACTCTTCACTTTCAAGTCTGATAACTTTTCTTGAAGGGAAAATGCTACTGCTTTGAAAGTTGGCATTAAAGGACAAGTTCACCTTCATTAACATAAGGATTGAGAGAATGTAGCAATATTACATTGTAGTAGAACACATCATTGAAAGTTTGAGGAAAATGAGACAATCCATTCAAAAGTTATGAATTTTTGAAGTTTTTGTGCAGTCACCGCTGGATGAGAAGACTACTGCAGTGTATGATGTCACATGCGTACAACAATATTGACCGATTCGGGTTCGTTGAGGGCAGCAGACATTTTATGGCACTGGGCGCAGCCATGAGCTCAAATTGCGGTGTCTCAGCCGACCCCCCCTGCTCTCCCCCACCCCCCGGGCAACATGTTTATCGCGCACTTGTAACAAAGGTTCGCGCACTAAGCAAGCATTCGCGCACTCAGTACGAGACGCCCATTGGCTAAAGCAACCATGCATCAGTTTTTCATTCTGGGCGCGTGTTAATGTAGCAGGGCTGCCAACTCTCACGCATTGAGCATGAGACTCACGCAATTCAACCAATTTTGACTGTCTCACTCTGATAAACGAAATCTCACGCTAAACCCCAAAAATGGAATGTACATGACTACAAAAATAAATATATCTCTAAATTCTCTGATATTCCGAATATTGATATGCCCAAACCCAAAATTTCGAGATTTTCCCGCGCGGGTGTAAAGTTTAACCAATAATAATCGTTTTCGGTTCGCGCGCAAAGACGAGCTATTGGATTACCCACGTGAGCGTGGCTTGTACTTTTGGCAAATTACAGTACATGTATGGCTATGACGTGTGCTTTATATCGCTTTACATACACTAACTGTGTACGTAAGTAGTAACGGCCGCACAGCAGGCCGTCGCCAGGCGAAGGCGCTAGCCAGGAGGTCGCTCCGCTCCCTCGCAGTGTCTCACGCCAAACTCTCACTCAAGGTTGGCAGCCCTGATGTAGGGAGAAGGGTGGGGAGTGGGAAGGGGGGGGGGGTCGGCTGAGACACCGTGTAATGGCGCTGCCCATGCCAAAAATACACATAGCGCGTCACAGAATCGGTCAATAAGGAAAATATAAAGAGAATGTCACAAATTTTCATCTTTTGAAAAAAGTACACATTCCCTTGACTCGTTACTGACATGTGTTATGGGTAATATCATTCCCCCTGCCATTAGAAAGAGGCAAGTCAAGTGCTCTTTTATTATGCAAAAAAAGTGAAAATATGTTGAATTTTCTTTACATTTTCTTTATACTGTTGTACCCATTTGACATCACAAGCTGTAGTAGTCTCCTCATCCAGCAGTTCCAACACAAAAATTTTTTAAATTCATAACCTTTGCATCGATGTGTCCTACTAATATTGCTGCATTCTCTCAATCCTTATGTTTATGAAGGTGAACTTGTCCTTTAATCATTGACTGAATGTGTTACTGTATAGACCGATTCAAGTGACTGTTCATGGAAGTGCGCCCTCTTGAGGCGACGCCATAACTGGGGGCCAACCAGGCCGGGTCGGCAAGCGCCGTGCGTGCGTAGCAAGGGTGCCAGCGGAAGCCAGTGCTTTTACCACCCGGTGCCAGCCGGCCAGCTAGCTATCTCTGGCGCTGGCAGCGATCGACGCATCTGGATTTGTGACAACTATAGAGTCTACTTTTTTTTTTTTCGTTAGCTAATTTATAAAATTAAACAACTTACCGACTATGAGCGAATGGGTAGATGGCGTACGGCTGTAGCCCAAACTTGAACTTCAAGGTAAATATCGGTACGATCCGTGAGTGTTTGTAGACTCTATTTCTTTTGCGATGACCTGGGTACTTGCGTGTAAGCCCCTTCACTAGATCTATTCACATTTGTGTAAGAGGATAAAGACACCAGGGGAGAACTATGGCTAGGCGCAGACAGAGGTCTAGATAGTAAGCCTAGACTGTTGAGCAGTTAACTGATATAATTAAATACAAATACTGAATCAGAATCTTGACCTAGATAGTAGATATGGCGCTATCAAAGCAACTAATAATATCAGTTAACTTAAACCTTTTTAGGCTTTTCTCGGACCAGCGGGTTAGAGTCTGTCAAACGTTTTTTTAGATCTTGTCTAGAATTCTAGCCAACAGTCCAGACTAGATCTAGACCCGTCTAGACCTATTGACTTCTAGAACCCTAGCTACATCCTATATCATTTTCGGTTGTCACTCACTTCCGGCAAGCCTAACTAAGTAAACCAAATTGAAGGCAAATCTAGGCGTTTCTAAGCCGTATAAACTTAAGAAGTTAATTTACGTTGCCTGATGTCAACAACCAAAAATTAAGGTCTATTAACCTTGCATTTAACATCGCGCTAACGCCTAAAATTATAATCTACAAAAGTGATTTTCAAATCAAACTTTCTTATTATGAATTATGCTTATGAAACGGATGTTTGCCACCATTCATAGCAGTTTAATATCTATAAGTATTACTTCATCAAAAATTAACTCAAGTTCAGAGTTCCAGGCCTAAGTTGAATATGGTCAAGTTAATGCTGAACGCTTAGTGAAGTAAATATTTACAATATAAGAATTTTTTACACATCGTGAAACATTCATTTGGCTGTAGTATAGGCTTTAAAATGTTTGTCATATAGTATAACCAGGAAGTGTATTCTAACTTTGGTAAGTATTGCACCAAGCATTTTAAAAAATATATAATGAATTATCAAAATCTTTGATCTGAACTTGTCTTCTAAAATGAACAACTTTATTTTACGAATATGAATATGCAGTGATTTACCCTATATTAAATAGAGAATCTATTAGGCATAGGCCAAAGTTTGTTTCGAAAATCTGTGCATTTTTTATACCGCTGTGTTTCACTTAAGTGATTATATATTCATGCGTCAGTAGTGTCTGAATTTCACACACTGACGCGCAGCTTCCATTTCCGGTTTTTCGCCTGTCACAAATTTTGTGCACTGCACAATATGTGTTTGTCTTTTTTTTTTTTTGTGATCCTTTGAAGCTTTCATTTTAGATCGATATGTCTGAATTACTCAATCTATCCAAAAGAAAGGCATTAAATGCCGCTGAATGACTTTTCCACAGTGAGTAAAACAATCACAATTTGTAGCGCGGCGGTCGCCGACTCAGCAGCCGCCGGCGGCGCATACGGCCGCGCCCGGCTAACTATGCGCGATGGGTACGCTGGGTTGCTAGCTGCAAGTGCAACTCGCTGGGTAGCTAGCTCGCTGGGAGCCCCCGTTGGCCCCCAGTTATGGCGGCCGTTATAGCGCCACTAGGGGCGGTAGGTGAATAGGCCATCGAAATTGAAACGGTCTATAAGCTGTTATTTTCGCAAGGGTTTAATTTTCGAGAATTTCGCGAATCTCAGTTGGATCGCGAATTTAGCAACACGCGAAAATGTCTCCATGCGCTAGGGTAATAGCGCATTTATGTTAGCGTCGGCGTCAGTTCGCGAAAACAACATCTCACGAAAATGTCTATGACCTCCTCATTCGCGAAAATAACAGCGTATTATAGAGCATGCTCAATTTCAGCTTAATCTGATAATCCCTTCATTGTTGTTGCTCCAGTGCCGTGGTTGACTTCCCGTGTTTTGTCCCATTCATTGCACAGCTAGCACAGTTTGGTTAAGATTAAACACTTGAATAGACAGATAGACCCTGTACGACAGAGCCTCTTTTTCTCACCAGTTCACACTATTCCAGAGTGTGTGCTTTCGATACTTTCCAATGTTTAGATAGGTTAGGACTCGTCGGAGAGTTCATTTCAATTGAGCTATAAATTAACATCATTTTAAAGCTTAGAGTCTGCTTTTTCAGAATCTGCCCTTAACTAAAAATCCATGTCTGGCGACTTTTTGTTGGTTTTGTGATGCAGGGTCACATATTTACTTCCGGTTAATACTTGATTTTTTTTTGAACCTAAGTTGAAGTTATTTTCCAAAAATCATGAAAATGGGAGTGAATGATTTTCATTTTGCATAATTTTGCAGAATTCGTAATTTCTAGGACTTTGTGAATAACTGTTGTTATTTTTGGCCAGGAAAAAAAAAAGCGTCCGGTGATACGAGCCACTCTCTCTCTCTCCTACCACTCTTCTATTTAAACCTAGCTAGGCTATTTTTTTTAGAGTTCTTTCTAGAACCATCAGGCTGACAAGCAAAGTTGCTAACATGCAATTAACTATATGGGACTACTTGTACTGCTGCCGTTGCCATATCAAGACCAAGATCGCGAAAAGACGCCATGACATAACACCATTTTGCCCCATCAATTCACCTACGATCTGAAGAAATCGTTATCAAGAATTCTACTTCTACTTACACGAAACGTTTCAGACTTCGGAGTAGGATCCTTCTATTTCATTCGAACGAATATCGGAGGCCTTATTTCCTTATCGTCGGCTTCGTTTCTATTTTCACTGGCACTGAGTGTAGTATAAAGGGAAAACGTACACAAAACTCACTGTGATGACGTCATTGGAACTTCGTTACAACATGACGTACATCAATCACCAGTGTACAATCGACCATGCAAAATGTTGCAATACTCAATGGACAATGCCATTGTTCTACTACGATTTGAAAAGAAGCAGGAGAAATAGATAAAGGAAGAGATGAAGGGAAATAAAGGGAAAAAACATGATTTTATTAATTCTTCTGTTTTCTGCCATCAAGTGGCTGCAATATAAGGCCTACAATGATCTGAAATCAGTCGTCCCTAATCCATGGCATGAGCGTAATTATAATTGAAGCAAGAGATTGTGCCAACAAATTTCGGTTAATATTCTAATTGAATATTTTGAAGAAGAGGCGTAGGGGTTTTCCTCTATGCAAAATGCCAAAACGGAACAAATTTCACGCTTCGCTCATCATAATTAACAAACACGCACGTCGAGTTCTGAGATATTTTACAGGCCTACTCATTCGTTTGTGCACCCCTTTCAAGTTGAGGGTTTTATTAATCATTTTCTTATCATCATTGAACTGACACTATCTGACTATCACTGTATAGGCCTATATCTTACATAGAAAACCGAACACGTGGAACTTGAATCTAACTATCTCTCCCTATCTGCGCAAAATCAGACAGAAATTTACACGAAAAAGTGAGAGAAACATATGCAGGTATTTTGATCTCCTAAGTGTTGCCCAATTAAGAACAGGTCTAGCCTTTTGAAACTTTTGCAACATGTTAAAGTGAAAACTAAGTTCTGGTAAGGGCTTGAGAACCCGTCTGGCACCATTTCATATTTGCTTGCAATATATCGAAAGAGTCTACAAAGAAACTTACCTGGCTGACGCGGTTTGCCGGAATGATGAGTCGTTTTGGAGTATTTTGAGAAAAATAATAAAAGTCGGTAAACCGACTTTTATTCCAGAAGGCTCCAGACTAACTCGGTCTCAGGGAAAACTCGACCCTATTTCAGACAATTTACACACAGTTCGTGATCGCCACGTTCATCAGTACTCTATAATACTACGGGCACCGGCCAAACGAGGCCTTACTGAGCAGACAGGAAAGTGCGTGCCTGTACAAAACAAATGGACAGCGCGCGGTCCTCAAGCCTACTAGCAAAGACGCTTTATAATACGCACATCACCTCAGTTGCTGAGACGCGCGGTCTTTGAAGTTTTTGTTGTTGTTTATCAATTGTCTTTGATTGTTTTTAGAGGTGCTTGAGAGGCGCACACTAATTTTGCATGCGCGCCAAAGAGGTTTTTGATGCGCGTGTTGTAACAACTCGGACCATTACTGCGAGTAGCCAGAACGCTACAATGTAGTTTATACAGGCCGCTCCTGTATGCATAGTACTGTACAATCCAGAGGGAAAACCAGTAGCAGTACAACTCATCCCGCCGTCAAGCAAAGCGAGGCCGAGTTATCCCCGAGTCCGAGTCTAGCCTGACCCCGTTCGGGTAAGTTCCGAGACTGAATGTTTTTGGTTAATATATCCCATTTTCGTCCTTACCCATCGAATATCTTGTTATTACAGCGTTATTCCGCACATTTCCTAGGCATACGTTCACATTTTGGAGCAAAATTTGACAACTTTGCAGGCATACCAGAACTTTGTTTGGGCTTTAATTCTATCTGAGTATCAACCGACTCATACACCAAAACACAGAAAGCTTCTACGACTCATAAGACTGAGCATGATTCTGGTAGGTCTCCGTGGTAGGCCCTATATTAAACAGAAGAATAGAAATTTCAGCAAAATCGAACATACGTAATTGAAACAATCAAGTTCGAGTTATATGATTTTAAATATAGTTTCTCATGTTTTGTCCTAGTAGTCATATATACTTGCAACTTCATGCACAAATTAAAAAGGATCAATCGTGTCGTGTAATCACAGGTTTCTCGTTAATTTTTGCACAGAAATATCACAAAACAGTGATGTTTTGTGTCAATGATTTTAGCCCCCTAAAACTGGTCATCTAGGCTCATGCAGCAACAGCAGCAACAACAACAAAAATGGGCGTACACAGGCACACACACACGCACGCACACACACACACACACACACACACACACGCACGCACGCACGCACACACAAAAAGTATTTCCACACTGATTTCATGTCAAGAAGTAGATTGAGCGTATAGAAGGTTCAATAGGGAACGCGAGGGCATGACACCATCACCTCAACTTATTGCAATTTAGTATGGTATCACTGCTTTGTATATGGACATGTCAAAACTTCAAACTAATCACAACTTTCTAATTTTAGGCCCGATTTTGATGACAGCTCAACAATGCCGCTTCATTGATTTCGCCCAGTGTATTTCAAAGTCAAATAGTTCGAGTCAGGATGTCTTTTAAATTTCAAGATTCAGGAAAGTTGTTTGGCTCATTAAGTCATAGGGGCCCCTTCTGTTTTTGTCCCTGCTTCTGGGTCCCCTTTAAATATCGGTATGCAATTTTATTTCAATATAAAATTCACTCATCATCTCTCACCACCTATACTGAGGATGATTCCATTCAAGAATTTTGTTTCCGCGTTTCGTTGTACATGAAAATAGAAACTTAACTTAAAGCAGTCGGACCATTCCCCAACTTAACTGTTTCAATTATAATGTCCCTCATGGAGCTACCCGCTAATTAGTGATTTGCGCCCTGTGCCATTTATATTCAATCTAAAGATACACTAATATTGTATGATCTTCGCCTCTGTGCAGATTCCAATGCGATACGAACTCGAATGTACAACTTCTCAATGTGTAGAGAATGTTGGGAAGTAAACTTGCGTAATTGTGACCCTTTGCAGGGCCTGCGGGCCAAGTTGGTGGGGAGGGATCAAGGACCAGTGTCCAATGTAGACCTATTATACTTCCCCTCCCCCCGAGTCCCCCCTTTCCCAGCTTTGATGGGATGGGGTGATCCGTGCAGAACCGTTTAGTTTATAGTCATGGATTTTGTGATATTGTTTTTGTTTTTGTTTTTCGTCGATTGTCGCCATTTTTGTTATTGGTTGTTTTAGGGGAGGGGAAGAAGGGGAAGAAGAGCCTAAAATGTGTGTGTGTGTGTGTGTGTGTATGCGGGGAGGGGGTGTCAACGGGGAGGGGGTGTCAATCCCCTCCCCCACACCCCACCCCCTTGGAAGGGAAGAAATTTCAGGCACGTAATGGTCACCGTGCATGCGTTTTACGGTAGGTCCATGGTCTTACTGTTCATCCAATCACATGAAAGTTACTGTAGCATTGTAACGATAATACACATCGATTTACTAGTAGGAACCTACTCTTTCCATTTCTAATTGCTAATGCAGAATTTAAATAATCTTTTGTTCTCTTCGTATGATTGCAGAATCTATTAAACGCAGTCAAATAATGGAATAGTGTTTCATTTTGAGACATGTGTATACAAAGAAGAAGAAGTACTGGCATGAAAATAATATAATATAATGTAATGTAATGTTAATACATGCACGAGTACGAGTATAAAGACCTGCCTGGACGAGATTGTTTACCTATTAGGGTCAAAGGAAGTCTAAGAACATTTTGCTATAGCGCCATCTAGTGACAAGCCTTTGATTCTGATGCTCATTGAGCCCTGCTGAGAAAGGATGATTCGTAGTTCCAGGGACCGCAGAACGTGTGTTTTTTGTTTGTTTGTTTGCTTGCTTTTTTTTTAATTCTTTATCTTAGGATTTGGGGGGGGGGGGGGGGGGGCTGAGGTCAATGCATAATGTGCTGGAAAGGGGTTTTAGGTGCTACAGATATGGCTTTTACGATTATCCTGTGTCCAAACCTGGGGATGCGAACCTTGTAAAAAACATTGCCGTTATTTTGAGGACTGAAAAGGTATATTTTGGTGGAAAAAGAGTATTTTCCCCTTCTCTGCAAAAGATGTGTGTAATAATACACTTTTTTTTTTAAACATACTTTTTATGAATCCCGCAGATTTTTTTTTTTTTTTTTTTAATAATAGGTACAAACTACTGGTACTGAAAAAAAAGGTAACAGAATGGAGTTCTGTGGTGATGACATCATTATAGCTTGTAATTATTTCTCTATATTTGGGGAGCAATATCATTGTTCAATGAAAACATGTGAAATTTTGCAACTCTGTAACTTTATAAGTTCTGTCCAATTTCATTATTATTTTGTAATAAAAGTCAACATTAACATGTTGAATTGCACTGACACAATGATGAAATTTCTAATGGTGTTTTGTCACGCACGTATTACCCTCGCAAATAAAATAAATATAAAATAGATTTTTAAATTGAGCATGCCTGGAGGATTTTTTTTTTTCATGTTAGCTTTGTTCACAACTTTACAACATATGTATTTCATTGCGATGTAATATGAAACCAATATAGTCAATGTGACTTGTGTCATTGTCAACACATTAGATATGGAAATACAAAAGATTGTTTTCTACTCATATGAAAGAACCACTTTCTTTCTTTCTTTCTTTCTGTTTTTTTTTTTGAGCAAAAGAAATGACATCGTAAAAAGTGTGAATATTTTTTGTTTGTTATGAAGTCATGACTGTGCTTGATTTGTGAGGTTTGTGCAAAATGTCTTCAGTCTTTTTTGCTCTTACTCAAAATTCCTACATGCTCTTCAAGTTCAGTCACACATCATGTCACTGACCAAATCTCAACTTACTTTTCTACCGCACTGCAACTGTATGGAACTCATTCGCATTTCATTTTACCATAATATATGGACCTACTTGGGTCCATGATTCCACCAACTCGCTGGTACGTTGCATCTTGTCGCAAAAACCACCACTCACACTGGACTGAATTCATCTAGAAGATTTCACCAAGACTGGATGATTGATCAACAGAACGACACGACTACAACAAGAGATGCTCAGCGACTCGTCGATGAAGCTTGAAATGTCACGGTGTCTACCTTTGCTTTCAATCATTCAATTCTTAGTTTCTAAACTCTTCCATTTCTTACATTTAGTACTCCTGCACACAGTTAAAACTCTCACAGTTGTGTGAAAGTCGAGACAAAAAGGACACACACTCACAAGTTCTTTTCTCTCCTGTAATGCCATAAAAGAACATTTCGTTTATTGCCATAAAAATATGCAGCACTTCCCTCCTGGAAGTGCTGTTTGCTCAGTTTTCAACTCTTTAACGATTCTGAACAAGTATACATCATGTCTGCTTTAAATGTAACATACATGCATTGCTTTTTGAGTAGAGTACATAGAGTCACATATACCACATACCAACAAATTGAATCATTTTTGTGTGTTAGAGTGCCAATTGGCACAAAGCAAAAATACCCAAAGCTTTGTACACACTGTCCAAAGTCTGTAGCACAAGAAAGACGTATGTTCCTTGGACAAGATAATATGTGATGTGAAGTGTGAAAAAATGTGAGTAAATGAAGTTGTAGCATTCAGACAAAATGATGCAATGCTATTCATAATGATGACGCCTTTCATACAATACTGAATCAACATGAAATCATTCTGTGATTGAAATTACTGTCATTGAAAATTTATGCTGAAGCCGAAAATCATGCAGAACTATAGACACATTCTGTACGCAGACACATTTCTTGGCACCAGCGAATGCTAGTCCCAGGAAACGGGGCTGATTGACTTTGGAAGACGGGTTAGCGAAATTATATTTCTCTACTCTGAATTTTCATTACACATGAAGTTTGTACACATTCAGATTGAGAAAGAGTGGACTCCTGTGTAGTCGCAAGGATAGCAAATCAGAATAGCACCCTCCTGCAACCTTTGGGGTTGGTGGCTTTAAAAAAAAAACAACCTTTGAAGGATTTTATGGACAGGTCAGTTTACATGACTGCACTTGTTAATGATGGAGTTAAGATTCCTTCCATATCTTTTGGAGATGGACCCATTAGGAATCTTTATTACTCACTCTACTGGTAATCATCAGAGTAAGGAAACACAAAAACTACAGTGCCATCAATAGGGTAAGTAACAAACAAAGGCAGTTAGAGTCAGCCAAATAAAAGATACCCTCCAATCCAAACCAAGCAAATATGAGCAAAAACAACAACGCAAAACTTCTGATTTAGTGGCAACTTCTGGTACTGGGAAATCCTCTTTTAAAAACAAAACACAACATGTTACAATTACATCCCATACACCATCCACATAACAAAATATTTTGAAAGGTCAAACAACTGAGTTTTCCCCGCCCCACAACTGTAAAAACAAAAACATAAGGCATACAAATGACGACACTAGCCGTTGCCAGAGTAGTTTACGGAATACATGTTACATGTACACTGAAAACATCTCAGCTCTTAATGAAACTACGCATAAGAGGTTCTGTACAAACATGCACATTGCAAAATATACAAACTGGCACATATGACTACTGTATATTCCGTACGAAACATCCAGATGAATCTGTGCAAAATACCTCCACACCTTCCCTTCCAAATGGAGCGCATGGCTTGTTGATAATACAGCAGCAGTAGGAGTCCACTAAAGACCAACTGTTACAACTTAACTGAACAAGGATTTCCCCGGTCCAAACAGAGGAATTGTTGTATTATGGCTATCAGGGTGTCAGGGAATAAATTCTTGGTGAGAATTCTGCTAGTTCCGTACACAAGTGAAGAGCCAACTCGATATGACTCATGACACTGATGATGGGCAGACATGCACCCAGGCAATGATTTTCAGTGAACCAATAGATGACACAGATCCCTTCGACTTGATTTAACCCAGGTGCAGACCCACCCCTCAAAGTCGAGTTTGAACTTTTAAAGTGTAAAATACATAGAACTCTGGTATGAATTCATATTGGCAAGTAGCACAAGCTGCTTATTCAACATACAGTATCTAGGATTTTCGTATTTTCTCTAATGAATGATCCTAATAGTAAGGGCATACTAAATTTTGAGAAAAATTTGGTTGAACAGCTAGAGCACAGACGGGTTGGTGAAGCTCATCGAGGAAAAGCAAACTTGAAACTTCTAAAAGAATACTGATGCAATACACACAATATTTTGCATCACAAAGTGTCTGCTGAATTGAATTGGACTGAATTGGTCAAATATGTATCAAGTATAGGGACAGCATTTCACAATCTGTATCCCTTCTGTTTTGGTAAATTAATACATATTTCAGTTGATGAACTGCAATTTTGGTGAAGAAGAAAGTCATGACATACCCTCAGTTTCAATATGTTTCACCCAGTACCATCATTCATATACTTACGTGAACAAATGGAAATGATGTACAGGTTTTAGGTTAAAAGTGTATTGGAGTGGTTTCTACGAATTCCAGCCCTGGGGTCTGCATCCCCGGCTTCAGGCAAACTGTTTCCCGTTAGTTCTGAACTGATCAATCCCAGCCAGTGCAGATTAGCCACCACAACAGTGTTGTTCCCTTTGTAAATATCATCACAATCTTGGGCATGGCTTGAATAAACGCCTGGGAGTAAAGTTTACAGTGTGGCTCGTGAAGTTTCCAATCCAGTGAGCCTATTTGAGCCCGAGCTACCCGCTTATGCTTCGCAATTTGGGGCTTTACATCCATGTACCTGCACCCCTCACTAATTTTATATTGTGACTTAACTCACTGCTGCTTGAAGAGACAACAAACTCAGAATACTGACCTCACAACACTTCAACTTTATCATTGTGACCCTACTGTACATATTGACCCTACTGTACATATTGACCCTACTTTTTAAAGACCCTTTTAAGCAGGAGTGAGTGAAAACTCGGTAAATACTGAACCAAAAACAGAGAAGGGAATTTTGAGAACGCTTTAAAAATTGAAAGGCAGTTTTGATTGTGTGCACTGTACTAAAAATATGTGGTTAAGATAGGTAAGCTTGCAAAGGAGAGCTTGTACCTTTAAAGGGATCATACTGTTTTGGTTCAGACCTAATTTTAGGTTTCTAACATTTTTTTGATAACGAGAAACCTCCTATGAAATATGAAAGAACATGTAATTCCATGAGGAATTCAACGTTTATTTGATGAAAATTGGTTTTGAAATGGCTGAGATATCCAAAACAGAGCGATTCTAATAAAGTGTGGGACCCACCTTTTATTACGATCGCTTTGTTTTACTTTGTTTTTGGATGTTTCAGTCATTCCAAACCCGATTTTCTTCAAATAAAAGTTGAATTCCTCTTAAAATGGTATGTTCTATATTATTTCATAAGTGTTTTCTTGGTATCTTGCAAAAAGTTAAAAGCCCAATTCTCATCTCCATCAATAATGTACTATCCCTTTAACGCACAAAAGATTCCAACTTTATTTTTGAGCTCGAGCCAAAGGCTACCTGGCACTCTCAGGTTATTCAATACCATGTGATGTGATCAGGATAATCACGATTGAAGTGGAGTGTCAGGAGATTAGATATACCCTGACTGCACAAAACAAATGCAAGGCTACACTACTTGCTCGTATACACAAAGTCCACAGAATTAAATCGAGGGATCATGGGATAAAATCAGATGGGTTGGGTCCAGTTTATCAGTTGCTGGGGACTTGCATCCAATCACCCAATCGCTTTTGCTAGGGTGACTTTACAGGAAATGACATTATCATACTGGGCAGGTAGATCTTGTGTGTGCAAACACACTGTACAAAGGATTGATGTTGTTGTCATTGTTGGTAGAACACTATCACCATCACTATCACTGCCACACGTACCCTGACAATTTAGAATGCAGCATGCACCAAGTTCGTGTCAGCCTACCGCGACTTTGTAATGATGCTCGGCGTGATATTGAGCTTGTATCATTCCAATGCAGGAAGTGTTTGTGCAAAATGGGATATTCAAGATGTGAATCCATCCATGTACATTTATATCCTTTTAATACCTATTCTACCATCTGTTATCACATAGCAGGAAGAAGGTAAGTTCCGTGCAGCCCCCCCCCCCCCCCCCAACAATTCCTACCCTAGGCTATCTCCCTATATGAAAGTATTTGTGGGAAGTTCTGTGTGGTTCAGGTATAAAACTGCCTTTTTTTAGACGCTCAGAAAGTAAACCATGGTCTCATGGAGGGAAGCCTAATCTTCAATCAAAGGGCAAGTTTGATATCAAAACATCTTCCTAGTTGACAATAACCATGAAACATCACTACATCATCAACATCACAGGCAAAAATCCCCCAGAAGTGGGTTCCAGCTGACAAAAGGGACTGTACATTTAATATTTCAAAGTCACAAGTTAACCGAGCTTTCAACTATCATACACTTTTATCAGCTGCCATATTTTTTATTTTTATTTTTTTTTTTTTATACTTTTCACATTTACGCTCCCATCACAAGACTAGTTTGGTTGCATTGCTGCTTCTCAAGTAAGTACACTATGTTACACTGTCCCTGACACCTTTCAAAATACACCATGCTGGACCGAAATTGTCATGCCGACTAATTTTGTAGCTAAGCAACAGCATACTAAATATACTACCAGGACACTGTATACCAGTACTTTTGCAAGCATCATTCGTGCAATGTGCCAGTTATTCATTTGCTTTCTCGCTTGTGCTTGTTGCTGTTGTTTACTGTATGCATGTCATGCGGAGATACGTTTATTTCAGACTATTGCACATAAAATTGAATTTGCTTTTTAACATGTCAGGTTCAAGAGTAATTACAGAACCAACAGACTTTGATGGACCACAATTGATGTTTTCGCTAATCGTCATAACAGACAAAGAGTATTGTTTAAACAGTCACTTGGCAGGGTGTAACAACCCACTAGCCTGCTTGCCTAGTGCAACTAAACCTCCATGCCAGGCAAGTAAAATAAATGAGCACTTGCCTATTCACAGCATGGGGCCATTGCCCACATACCCACTTGGGCAAGAAGATGATTATTTTGTTGTCGTTTAGTAATATTCTCTTTAGTACTGCTCATACCATCCCATGTGTATTGTTATGCAATATCAATTCTGCATCACACCATTTTATCACTTATGAACAATTCTGACTGATGATTAATCATTCGGATAACATGTTTAATATTCATGAAATAAAAATGAAGATGTCTCAACTTGATAGCTTCCATTACGTGCACACGTGTTAAAATGCCCAGGCAACATGCTGTTGTTTGATTGTATCATTTGTTTTGGGCACTGTCTGCACTTGGGCTGTGTAGAACAGATGATGCAACTGGTTGCTCTCGTACCATCAGTCATAATCACCCACCACTGCAGTTCTCTCACTTTAAAAAGTCACACGGAAGACAACAATTTTGAGCGTTAACTTGCTAAAGGCGGGCACATCGACTGTTTCACGCAATCATTTTTGAGTAGAGAGGCAGGAATGACCCTTGGCTGTTGTATGCACCTCTTGTACACACATAGACATACAATCACTACACAACGTGGTTGTCCGAGTCACAATACAGTCAGGCAGTCATGGTAAAGAGTTCTCACGAAAGCATGGGAAGCGCTGTGCGCAGACACACACACCACAAACGATCACCAGACTGACGACGCAGCGTCGACATCAGCCCTGCCTCGGTGGTCGCACCCCTGTCAGGAACTCTCTGGAGCTCCTTTAAACTCCTCGGCAAAATTCCACTGTCATGTTCTCTTCACAGCTGCTTTCTCTTGACGACAAAAGGTAATGATGCCAATGATAAACCTCTCAAACGCATTTGACGGTAGGTGTCATTTCTCCAGCCAACGAGGGCGCTAACAGAGGAGTGATCGTGCTGCCCTTCCATCAGATTTAGATGCGTGGGTCACCTGGCAGTCATCATCCGGACGTGCACCCCATCTGGTCAAGGGTGGACAGGGTCCACTAGCACCAAAGTGTGTCCATTCCATCACGTCCAAACACGGCGTCTATGAGGAAACAGTCCGCCACAGCAATATTGCCCGGCAGTACTGGAAAGTGGACAAGTGTCCTCCATCGCCTTTCAGCTGCTCAGCACTTGTTAAAGAGGTAGACGACCAGCTCATACGTTGCCATGATGATTGCGGTGTTTGGGATCTGCCGAACAAGATGCGTCCCGAGACCTCCATACAGGCCCCTGTAGCCCTCCTCGCGGAAAACGGTGAGAAGCGTCTGGAAGAATCCACGGTACTTGTCGCCTTCCTGCCGTAACCTTGTCCTTGCAACCTCTGTGGAGTGGAAAACGAGTCCCAATTTCAACAGTCAGAGATGGATACCAGGCTTTCATAACTGAATGCTCACTCTTCTGAGAAGACAGATTACCATTTTCAATCATGATGGCTAAAACCAAAAGTTACGTTAGGTGATCAATTATGAATAAACTGTACGGTTTGTCAAAAAAAGAAGAGGTTTTTGTTCATTACAACAAATTATTTCACTGTGAAACAAAGAGAATATAAACAGTGTATCTTTCGGTATGCAATGTGATCACAAAGTAACAAAGATTTCCCTTCCGCTCTCTATCCAAACATCACAAAATTTAGAGATGTGATATAACTGAGCAAAAGCAGAGAGAGAGATGAAGAAGAAAAAACAGAACAAAGATGCTGAATAACATGTACCATGTGGGTAGGCAAGAGTTGATGCGATGCTCTTCGATGTCGCCGCGGCGGCCATGAAGGCGAGGAAGTCCCAGGCGCTCTTGCGATCAGGCGTGCTGTAGTGGACCTGCTGGATGGACTGCTTGATCTTCTCGTAGATGACGAAGTGGATCATGGTCTCCGACAGCCCCGCGTAGGAGGCGGTCACACCCCTGTAGAACCCCCTCAGCCCCTCCGTCCTGTACACGTGCCTTGCACACTTGAACATGTTGCTGCTCTTGCCCTTCCTGCGATACGCAAATGAACGAGACAAGAACATGAGGGGAAAACATTACCCAATGTATTCTGATAACATTTCACACATATGCTCGTTCGGTTCAAACACTCTATTCTTCTTGTCAGCATCTTACTAATGTTTCAGAATACACTTGTCACACCGTTTGTCCACAATGCATAAAATGTGAGCAGTTGTTTTGTATTGTGCACAAAGGAAGCTAAAAGTCTCCTCAATGCATCAGATGATAAACATGAAGACACACACACACACAAAAGTGCATGCACACAATTTTGAAAAATGAAAACTGTCTTTGCAGATATCATACTTCCATCACAGAAGAGCAGATGGTGTGGGGTGGGGTAGAAAAAGGATGAGGAAAACAATTGATAATTCAACAGCCATAGCATGACAGAAAGCTGTGACCATCACATCTGGAGAGAGAGAGAGAGAGAGGAAGAGGGCACCCTTACCTGTCATCGAGCTGCATGCGTGTCTTCACCATCCAGATAGGATTGGTTAACGAACATGAGATGAACCCTGCAGAGAGGGGGAAAAATCAAGATGGAGAGCTCGTCAACACTTCATCACCCCATACAAGTTTGGGAGGGTTTTTTTTTTACCACATGGTTACATGAATTTTATTTGTTTGTTTGTTTTCATTTTCCATCTGAGAAGATGGCTGGATAGCCCACATTCAGTTGCACTAGGTGGTCTTCCATGGGGTCTAGTTGTACATAATTGGGGGGGGGGGGGGGGAGGAGGACTACTTCACCAAGTTATGCACTCTGGTAATGATGTGCACAGCAAAAATAACAGAAGGCTTATTTGCACACAAATCATGAAGTTACTGACACTAGAGAAAAATAATGCCTTCAGAACACTTTGTGGCGGAGGCATAATAAATAGGCGAATATCAAAACATCAATCACTGTCTAATTTACCCTGCACCCTTAAAGACTTATAAACCAATACCCATGGCTCTATACAAGACCATCCAATTTTGCCTGCAGACAGTTGTCCCCTGTTAGTACACATATGCTTTGTTGTTGGTTTGGTAGACCCCAAGATCTTGAACATGCCTGCATCTGTGTCATCGACCACATTCATACTTACCCCCTCCCCAAATACACAAACTTCATAAACTTGGACTGTGGCCAACCAAGTGTATTACGACTGACAGGAAATGATTCAACTACCCTCGCCAGGGTCTTTACTCACTACAACTGTCTGGCAGTTCTTGAACGTTAATCACATTCACACTGCATCGTAGAATAACATTTACACAGAGGCAAAGTCCACAAGATATTAAAATTTGCCATACAACCCCCCCCCCCCCCCCCCCCCCCCCCCGGAATGAAAATTTGGCATTACCATGGTAACACATTATTCCATAATGACAAAAAAGGTGTCTTGCACATCCATCCAAGATAGCGGTCACACATGCCAAATTCTAGGTCAATTGCTCGAAAAATAGAGTAGTTTGAGCCCGAAATTTTGTGACCGATCGATCGACCGCCCGACCGTCCAACCACCCAACCTACAGCTAAACCCATCGCCCAACCGCCCAGCCACCCGACCCAAGAGTGATTCCTATATACTCCAATACACACTATGTGTGGGTGGGTGTATAACAACAACAACAGAACTCAGACTGGCCATATAGGTGAAAAGAGGTACTAGTTTTGCAGCATGCACCTCACAAGGGCATGTCATTATTTGCACATCATGTGATGGGCAGACCACCGACAATGGCAGCTTTGTGCCCGGCATTTCATACCTGCCGATCCGGCTGAGAGGAGGTGAACAAGGGAAGATTCCGGCGACAACTTGGTGTTGAGGAAGTTCTTTGTGTTGGCGTAGGCGCCGAAGTAGATCGCCCTGCAACGACACATATTCAAAAAATCACAAGATGTATTCATAAGTCACGAGTCGTATTGATGCCCCACAAAAGCACACATGAATATATCTACTCAGAAGCTAGGAATCAAATTCCAATCAAGCACTCAAATTTTTGCTATGGTTTTCGTCAAAGTTTACTTCACTGTTGTTGTTGGGTTTTTTTTCAAGATACAGTGGATAAAAGAATCCTCACTTCGGTGTACCAGGCATTATCTCAAAATAGCACATTGTATTCACTTCCTGCGTGTTTTGTAACGCAGGAAAGAAATGGCAAAGTTTGCAGGAAAAGTTTGTTCATATCTCCACGAGGCACACTTTACACTGTACTCCAAAGTCCGGTATCTACTGTAAATATACCGCTTGATAAAGATAACGACCAGCAAAAACAATAACCATTCTTTGAATCTTGTAATCATGGAAGGATAAAAAATATCTGTCCATGGATAAAAAAAAAGAATCATACAACAAAGGTTTTTACGACTGTTGTTTGCAATACATTGTATAGCTATATCTATACTATGGAGGGTATGGTGGGACTTCTGTCAAGAGACCAGTTTGTGTTCATCAAGATATCACAAGAACATACAATGAAACTAATTTACTTTTATTCAAATAACTACCACACAAAAATAGAATAAGAGCCTACACGCACCTCGTGCAATCTTAACAGACAGAGACCACAAAGTATTGTACATGTACACTGTAAACGAGGAATGTTGGCGTGCATTTTAATTTTGCGAATTTTGCAAAAAGCCAAGATTAGCAAAATTAAAATGCACGCAAAAGTTCTTGTTTACACTATGCATTGAATGTTAGAGTCAACTTGCAAAAATTTTATGCAATGAAAAAGGCCGATGGCTCCAATTCGCAAAAATTTCATGCCGCGAAAATGTCACGTTTTACAGTATCTTGCCTTACTGCTGTCACAAAATATGTGTACATGCTGAAGTTCTATTCATTTCTGGCAGTTTGGTCAATTAGTTTCAACAAGCTGTAAGCACATATGCACACAAGCATGTGTGCTTGTGTGTGTGCATGTACATACGTACATTTGTATGCATACAGTATGTGAAAAGATCTAATTGCCCTTGTCTTTTGCATTTTTATTTTTCATCTTCAACACAAGTCTCCATGGTAAACAATCGACAAGTGTGACATCCACACCAACTTTGAAAACTCGAGTGTAAACAATGTGCAATACTTCTATTCCATTGCAGGGGCCTTTTGTCCCCTCCTGCAGGGCAGTCACAGGCCAAATTACTGGCAGTGCTCTATGTATCTTGATATACTTTGGTGCACCTTGATACACTGAGATAGGGAGCATTTAGTACACATGTTAGAGCTGTACCACAGTAGGTAAACATTATGCAAGCTCGCCTCCTAAAGAAGAACTGCTAAGAGATACCTGTGGAAATGTTACTAACAGCAACTATCTGACCCTCTGAAACCTAGATACATAACCAGAAAAGATTATACAAGAGAGAGGGAGAGAGGGAGACAGACAGACAAACAGCCAGGCAGGCAGGCACACACACACACACACACACACACACACACACACACACCACCCTCCAACTGCAGCTACAAGTGTACACAAGTCCAGTTCAACACAAATGCACTGTTTACTACCCATCTCCGAGTCTCAGCTACTGGCACAGACAAGGTGATATTGAAGAAGTGGCGGGTAGGCACCATCGCAAGCATGCCCAGTGTGCATGCCATAGGACAATACAAGGCAACTGACCCAACCACTCAACCATCACACTGTGTTCACTGGATTATCAAATCAATTGTATTTCTCCCATCAACTCAACGGCAGTTCGGCACAAAAATTTGTGTCATTGAGACCCATTATTCTCTTGTGGCCTACGGCAGCCAACCACGATCCAAAACAAATCATGTGAAAGCATGCACGGAAGAGAGCCAGTTTTAGCTGGATTTTCCATGTATAGGCACCCGTGCATAGGTTTCTCTTCGATGTGGCTCTTGAATAAGAATTTAGTTGTGTGAACTTCTCTTTTCAATTGCTGTAGAGCCCCTAAAATCTGTCAAATTTCACTACATGCAGATGTGAATCTGATGATGATTACCATACTCAAGCTAACCTCAGTCTTTATAAATCACCAAACTACTGACTGTATAGTGTTATGCACTTGCCAGCAAATGCATTTTTGCTATTCCACAAATTAAACTGTGCTATCATGCTACAACATGAGTCAACTCTGCCCTCATGGAAAACGAACAGAACATGTCTGTGTTGAGCATGTAACGTTGTAGAGCCTCCTGTAAGCTATCAAAGTGAGTATTATGTCACCTCCTAATGTGTATACACAGCAAAATAAATGCTGCATGCCAGAACACTCCCAGCAAAACTAAATTTGTTGCGCTTAGTTGTAAACTATTCCCTCCTCTCCTACGCAAGGCCTTTGCCGCAGCACCTCCATAGCAGGAATCACGCACGACGAGTAAACCATGTTTACAAGCAATTTCCTGCTGGAGAGGGAGGGGGTGTACACTAATGATCTCTTAGGCCCAAAATCCCATGCAGTAAACTCCTTCTGCTGACTATACAAATTTTGTCAATGGAAAAGTGTGCAACAAGTCGAGAGCAACAACTAATGTCTAAAACTGAATGTACACAGAACCCACATGTGAAGAACATGTCTACAAATTGAAGCTTGTGCGCTGGTTTTCAGTTCATAGAATACAAATTGTACATTAAGATCATGAATTTTATCTTTAAGTAACTACCTCCGTAAATTTGGGCCTTTACCTTCCAAAGGAGTGAAAGTATTTCAGCATTGTCAGCTGTTTATAAACATCCCAACTGAAAGGGGACACCATGAAAATAGAACAGGACCCAAGCCTTTACCAGGGTCCAGTGCAAAAATGTAGGAGACGAGCGGTCATGCTTTCATTGCATACACAAGCTCTCCGTTGACCTTTCCATTGCATTTCCAACTGTCCTTTCCTGTGATACTAGGACTGGACAGCCATCTCACTGATGATGGCAATGCTGTCATTTGGAATCTAGCTTGTTTTTCTTTTCCTGATGTCTAATGTTGAGTAATTGGACAGTTTCGTTACATCAAGAACTCACACCCACGCTGCATATCACTACAATAGTACTGAAGGTAGCCTTGTACACACATGTACACATCATTCCTGCATGGGCATACAGACATGAAACAATCAACTAGAACTGCACATTGATCTTCCATCTAAAACCACAACTTAGCTGAATAGAATGCCCTATGTAAAAATCTATATCCCAAAATATATAGACTCCCTCCCCCCCCCCCCCCCCCAAATATATCACACAGCAGCACACAGTGTCAAGGGTCAAAGCACAAACATTCCCTCTCCATTGGCCGTACATTAAAATAGCTTTGTAGGTCGGTTCACTGTCAGCCACCAGGCACTGTGTTGATACGAAAAAAATACCAGTCATGTGACCAGTGCGCTGTAAACCGAAGCCCGCCGTTCCTCGCTCCAAGTGCAAGGGCGGGCAAAACAATAGGGAAAAGTATGTGAGACCTATGTTGGTAGCTTTTTTATACCATATCCTACACCTGCTGAAACCTGGTGTGCACAAATATGAAATTCAAATTTTCTCCTACAGAAGGCAATGCAAGGTGGATGCTCTTCATACTAAGACAACACTTTTTCAAATGTTGATTAATGACTTCCAAATTTCTCATTACAGGGATAAGAATATTGTAAATAAAAGAATGCCTCATTACAGGAGCCAAATCAAAGCCTAAATGCACAGACTAGCAGGCAAGAGCACGCTCTGAGGAAATGGTCGTAGAACCCAAAGCTGGAACGTAGCCAGCACCAAGCTATCACTTCCACCCCAGGAGGCTATTTTGCAGGAACACTATGTATCCCTGGGAAATAAAATGTGGGGTTCTAAGGTACCATGATGTGTACAGATATTTTCAGCTGAGGTCTTGGCTAGTGCTGTTTGGGTTCTTCCCTTCATATACTTTCCTAATGCTGAACATTCTATTGCAGTGGCCAAAACAAAAACAAAAACCAAACAAAAGGGGGAGAAAAAAAATTATGTGAGAAGAACTTGTCACATCTGGCACTGAGTTAAGTAATAAAAGGTATATAAACAGACAAGGAGAACTCAGTTGTGACAGTTGATGTAAAAAACAAGAACAAAAAAAACAACAACAACAACAACAACAAACTGAACTGGTAAAGCAATGAAACACTAACAAACTATGACCTTGCAATGCATGCAGTTTTGTAAGGTTTAATGTTATGCACGCACAATCACTATGATATCAAATAGTACCTGGACGGGGCTACTCCAACAAGGGTAGGTCCAAGACCTTTGAAGAGTGCTGTCCCTCCCTCCGCTTCGATGATTTGCCTGGGTTGGAAACAGAAGGAAATAACAACCATGACAAGAAGATAATAGCTGTATGAGCTTATCACAAAAATCCGAACAATTATAAAATCAACATCTTCCTAAATTATGGAATGTGCCTTTTCATCTCGGTAGTATGACATGGAAATGGACATAAAAGAAAAGAAAGAGATTCAGTTATGTACTGTGCAACAGTTTGCTACAAAGTCATAAGGGGGCACAGAATAAACATACACTGAACACTTTTTATACACATTCTCCAGCATTTCTACAATTTAGCTGCTGTCACTAGCAGAGAAAAACTTTCACTTTTAAGTCAGTTCACTTAGAATTTTGCAGTGCATTAGAGGGGAGTGACGCAAAACAAGACCATTATCACACAACTTCTAGTCTGCTGAATGCGTTTCGTTTCAAGCAGTAGTTCAATTCGTTCCACGTGCATGCATTCTTAGCTAACAGGGAAATTTAAAGGTAAAATTTCCGCATCACTTTACACCTTCGAGTCTGATTGCTACAGAATCAGATCATGCACACTGATGAGATGTTCAAAGTCTACCATTAACCAACTATCAAAAGGCGACTTCTTTGAGTAAGCTGCCAGTAATATCTTTACAGTGTATGTGCGAGGGTAACTACTGTAAAGCTTGCTCTCACAACTCACTTGATGCATTTGGCAATGCTGAGGGTTCTCCTCCCACAATCCTCTAGGTGGACCACGGTGCTTCCTCCTGATGAGACGGAGATGACCTGGAGCGGCTTGAAGGTCGTCGTCGACGACTGGAGGCGGGTCTTGACTATTTCCAGCGGGCATGTTATCACAGCTCCTACTGTACCACCCACACTGCAAATATGAGAATATGGATAATGATAATGATTAAAAGAAATCAAATTGCACATTTTTATAACATTAGAAACAATCAGCACTTGACATTTTATAGCGGTGGCCAAGTGGCCACTAAAATTTGATGTCTGGTCACCACTGATCTCCAAAAAGGTTATCTTTTGCGGGCCTGATCGGGCAACCAAGATCCAAAATGGACTGTTATGTTTCCTTTTGTTTGAGGCCAATATACAATATTGTATTTCTTTTTCAGGTCACCAATATCTTTCAAGCCAGAATGGACCACCAGAGAAAAAAAGTTAGTGTCAAGCCCTGAAAATGTATTACAACAAACCCTGATGTAACATCATTACTCACACTGTAAAATCAGAACTTGCTAAAACATTCCATGGCACATGAATTCAGCCTCAGCTGCTGGTACTGCACAAAGTTTATGAACTTTGATAATCATTACTTGATCCACAGCAGTCTATTACAAATCATGATCCAGTATCTCCACATCCTGTCAAAATACTGTATGTGTACGTGTCTATGAGCTCGTACAACAACTGCATGCAATGACAAGTTGTTGGTATTTTTTTTAATTTTTCACTATTGTTAATACAGTGCGCTTTCATTTTTTTAAAATGCTGTAAAAATGACATCAGGTCAGAAAGGCCACGTCAGTATTTGGGTATAATACTGCAAACTAAAGTATTATCAGAACTGTATGCTTTTATAATGGTGTGTGCATGAGCCATATAATACTTTAATTTGCTACTCTGTACATACAATGTACACACGAGTTAAACAGTAATCCTGTTAATTATTTAGGTCTCTCAAATGCATGGTACAGTTACAATTTTAGTTCACAGCTAATATGACAAACTTTTGTTATGCAACACAACTTTGTCCATGATCTAGTTCCAAAGTTTGCACCATCCGACACAGGCTGATAAGAAAGTCATACCACAAAGGTATACCGAAGTGTGTACACTACAGCATGCTGGTAGTGTATCCCACAATGGTGATCACCAGAAATGGCCAATCAATATTCTCCCAGAATGCGTCTGTTGTCACACATGGTGAACATTGCACTGCAACTCTTTGGAACCTTGCTGTTTATACACTGATGCAACAAGCAGTAGCATTACATGTACGACTGCATAATTGTATGATCTCTATATGCCTGGACTGTCCAAACAAAATCTACCTCAATTCCCACATTTCCAAAGCCATAGGCTTTGTATTAATGCATAGCCACCATTTTTTGCCATCATGTACCGAGGTACTAAGCTGTCCTATGTAATTCATAATACTGGTATTTGAACTCACAACTGCTTCTGGCCAAGAAGTGGGACTTTGTTTTTATGCTGTGTTCATCTCTACTCTGAAAATTGGGATTACTGGTACAGTAGACATGAAAAGTTTTTAAGCTGCTGTTGGGTCAAACTGGGATGTTGTCATTTGTGAAGGAATTACCACCAATGTAAAAACATGTGTGCAAGTCTTATTCTCAAAAGCAAAATATTGGTTTTTCAGCTCAGCAAAGCATGACTTGGAAAAGGCCAATGTGTTTGATGGATTCCATCTTTCTTTGTCTCAGTGTTGCTACATGTACCTAATGATGTAACTTGTTAAAGTGATCTTTCAAAATTTTTGTTATGCACTGGCAGTCATGATTTGGAAGGTCTCCAAATCTCACAGGCTTTTAACAATAGGCATCATAGTGCATTTTATGTTAATGAAGGTCAGTGTACTCAGTATACCCTTAGCTCATTCCACACACTGTCAAAAGGACATCTCTCCAAACAACGGAAAGTATTCAAACTAGATTTTCTACAGACTGATTGAAGCATATTCCCATCAATGTCCTCACAGTAAAAGACAATGAAGTTTGTGTATTAACCTCACCGTGTCCTGTTTCCCTTTATTTCACCCCAGAAATCCATACTGGCACAATGCAACATTAGATAATAGATACACGTAGCTAACGAATCTCACACCATTTTCCCTGCACATTGTGTTTCCATGTGATATCATACAGAAATATTGTTAGGACAAGCAGGCATCTACCATTATGTATACTATCTATTCTGCACAGTGAAATGCATGTGGTAATTTTTCCATCGGTGGGTTATTTGTTTGTTGTCTCCTTCTTTATTTCAATCTCTCGATCAGAGAGAAAGAGAGGGAAAGACTGAAGAGAAAAAAAAACAACAACAAAAAAACAAGGAACAAATGACAGCCATCGAGAGGATGTTTGTAGTCCCTAGTTGTCTAGGTCAGGAATCTACTGCAGCTGCTGGGGTAGGCTCAAGATTTGACCGAAGGATCGGTCTGTATCTGGTCGTCAGGGATATGTTCCGCAGTTGCAGAGACTGCATTTGGCTTCACGGAGGAGAGCTGACAAAGTATAAAAAAATTAAATAAATAAAATAATCTGCCGGACAGACAGCTTTTTCTGGATAGATTTATAGACTCCACATTTTCGGTTTGTTTTTCAGCTGATTTGTTGATCAACTGGGCTAAAAAAAAAGTGAAGACTTAAATTCATTGTTTTTGTTTTTGTTTGTTTGTTTGATTGTTTTTTTTTTTTTTGGGGGGGGGGGGGAGGGCTTGTCACCTATGATTTTGGGAGAGAACTCGAGGCAGCCAAAACTGTGAGAACCTCTTAGACTCTATTTGTTGTTGTTTTGCTTTAACAAAAAAAAAAAAAACGACACTAGATCTAGATCTAAGTTGTAAGACAGACAATTCATTGCCTTAGTGATTTGGTGAGAGAGAATTGAAAGCAAAAAAAAAAAAAAATTGTGAGAACCTTGGACACGGTTGGAGAAACTTCAAGTTGTAGTGCAAATGTTTACTAAGTTGCTGCTCATGCAGTTGACCAGCGGATCAGTCTGTAGTCATAGAAAGCGTGTCGTGTTGTGTCGTGGGGTATCGTAGACGTTAGATAAGATATGCTCCCTGGAGGCTGGAGACTACGTCTGGCTTCACCTTCACTCAGTCTCAGGCATGGAATCCCCTCCTCAATGTTAATTGCTTCACAGGTTTCCAGAGGGTCCGAGGAGGACCATTCATTCCAGCAAAAAAATAAAAAAATAAAAAATAAAAAAAAATAAAAAAATGTTAATCCTTCCTCCGGTCAGACTAATTTTTGTGTCTAACACTCACTATTCTAATTAACACTGTCATGCATGTGACTTTTTCTTTTTTAGGCATTTTGCCTTTTTTTAAACTTTTATTTCTCAGAAGCTGTTGCAAAGCTGATCAGTGGCAACACTTGCATTAAAACCGTATGCGTTAAACTCTCTAGTTTATTGGAGAAAGGGATTCCCTTCTCGCCCTCCCTCTCCCGCCTCCGGCCTCCTCCCGCTCCAGCAGTAGAATGGTTTCTAGTAGGCCCTAGTCCAAGCTCCTCCCGATCCCGCCTGCGACATCAACACCGAGCCCGAGGTGCTCGGTCGGTCGGTGCAATTGCAAGCTAGCGCTAGCTAGGCCGACCAGTGTTCACGAAAAAATTTTTATCAGTCGAACTTAAAATTTAAGAATAAGATTTGACCTAACTAATAGTAAAATTAATGTAAAAATTGTAAGCTGTGTGTGTCTTTAAATGTTGCTAAACTTTCTAATGAAAGTTCGGAGACCTTTTTCATGTAGCCATTGATACAATACAAATGCAAACCGCTACTTGCGCTAGCCACCCGCTCCGCCTCAGCCTGCCCTTGATGATAGCTACTCACTCACTCAAGGGCAGTTAGATCCCAATGTGAAGACTTACCCGCCTGCGACTACGTGAGTCATGTGTGGTGATAGTGTTGGTCGATGCATTGCTCTGTGGATTGGTTCTCGAATATTATCCTCAGTATTCTCCAGTTCACTATTCCGTCGTATCCAAACGCATATGTAGACATCAAAGTGTGCTCAAATCGGTCTTGACGACGAAGAACCAAAGTAGATAATAAATGTGGTGAAAGAAAGCGCCAGCTAGCCACTACTACAGTCTATACATTAGGATTTCCGTTGCACCTTGCACGTACGATTTACATGAATGGGATTTACTCTGTGAACATGCAGTCTGTCGTTACAGCAGCATGCATAGAGGCGTACCCGCTTGCGTAGCATGAATGCATGAGTACTTTTCTGTTATTATGGTAGGCGCTAGGGAGCACGTGTACAGTGTGGAAATAATCCAATGCGTTGATTGGTCAATACGAGAAGACATTGACCAGCATGCAGAAGGTCGAGCGTTTCACGTGCTCGCTGCTCTTTGATTGGTTGATTGACAAAGGCAAACAAATATTATGCGCGCTGCGCTATCACAGGCAAATTTAGGTCATGTTTACAAACATCAACGAACTTTTGTAAACAAAAGTAAAAAGGAAAAGGGGTGGAAAAATTGATACATTTTCATTTCAAAGAAGTACGCTCTGATACAAACCCTTCGATGTTGGATTGGGCTGTTGGATTACGAGTACAGTAGGCCTACAGCATTGTTTTGTAACTTTCATGGTGCAAACAATAGCGAAAAGGTGGGTAGGGCCTACACCAATTAGGGGGGTACTTTGCGAGTGGCACTTTGTACCTCTTTGGGGACTCATTGGCTAAGATACTAGAGTAAATATTAATAACTACCAGGGGTATGAAGTATTGGATCTTTCATTTCCGACGTCGAAGTAAACGCTGAACGTTTTTTCGTACTTCAGAAAAGACAGGAAAAAAAAAGACAGAAAAAAGAGAGAGAAACAAACCACATACAGCGTAGGTCTTTGTCGATGTTTCCACTCTGTCCCTTTACTGAGATCTGACACGAAAAATACCTATTAGACATGTTTTTTGAGAAAGAAAATCAAGCATTACTTCGAATGATGAAATAGTTAAAAAACAACAACAGTAATAGGCCTATTCAAAACAAAATTCATGTCATATAGAATGTAATTTACCCAAGACCCATGGTTTATCATTATCGCCAATTTTTACCTCTAATAAAGGGGCCACGGAAAGGCCCCTCCCCCCCCCCCCCCGGAAAAAAATGCACATTTACACAACCACTTACACGGTCGTTTTGGTTTGTTTGTTTGTTTGTTTGTTTTTTGTATTATTATTCACGAAAAGAAAAGAAGGGGAAGGAAATCTCCAACAAATCACATTATTTTATAATTATATATCACCATGCTTTCGGGGGGGGGGGGGGAGGGGAGGGTTATGCTTGTTCCCTAACCATGCTCGCTCGCGCGCGCGCGCATACACACACATACACACACTCACACTCACACACACACAAGGAAGAAAAGAATAAAGTGATAGAAATAAAATCCCGCTCTCCCTCTCATATTACCCAGAGACAAACTAAGATTTTTAGACATTTCACAGGGTCCCGTCTTATAAAGACTTGTGACTGATTCAAATCAATCACAACTTTACGATTGACTGCAAATCCATCTTATAAAAAAGTTATATGATTGAAATTAAGACGGAGAACAGCAATCAATCAATCACAGGTTGCGACTGATTGCAGCTTTCAAGAGATTTGTGATTGATTGATTTCTATCACAAGTTTTATAAGACAGGGCCCAGAGGGACAAATTAAAAAATGATAATATTCTTTTCATTGAAATGCTGCGTTTCCGGAAAGATATCTTATGAAATTCCGAAAAAAAAAAACAACTCATCTGTAGGCGGCTTTCCAAAAATTGTGCACTCACTAAGAACTGGATTAATTCCTCATTCACGTCGAATCCTATAGGCCCTATTCCTGTTCATTTGGCCCATAATAGGCGGGTCTATCCACGGTGCTCTTGAGTTGTTTCTTTCGCATTTAACATTCCTATTGCGTATTAGTTGCTCCATAGACAAACTGGGGTGGCTCAACAAGATTCATCATGCCTGGAACGACACAATGCCTATCGATTTCCAAGGCACTATAAGTTGCGTCATTACATCTTGACTGAATACCTTAGGAAGAAAACGAGTTACTGTCCACTCTTTTCCTCTTCTCGAAATCCCCTGTCTGTCCTTGTGTCTATCTCCGCAGCGCACAAGAGAGGAGACACTTCCAGCGAGTTGCGGGGTTCTAAGAAAATGCTCCTTCTCACTTTCCATTCTCCTAGTTTTTGTCACAATATAGCACGTGTATATCTATCTACCCATCATCGGTCTTTATCTATCTGCCTATCTATCTATAAGTCTGTCTGATAGCCCCCTATCTATCTATCTATCTATCTATCTATCTATCTATCTATCTCTATCTATATTATCTATTTATCTCAACTATAGCGCGATTGTAACCGATACCGCAAATATTATCCTGCATACTATTTAAATCAGCTATATATATCCCATCTATAAAACACAATTTATTAAACATACAAGTGTATCTATACTCAATTTATCTGTCTATCTATTTATTATGCAAATATACTTTGCCTTGGAGAAGTATATAGAGGTGACTCCAACACTATGATGGCGAGGGACGCATCCCCAAAGTGAACATTTCTTTTGGAGGCACCGAGGCCTACATAGTTTTAACCAGAAACTCAAAGTTAGGCAAAGTATATTTGTTTTATATTTTGGATGAAGAAATGAAACAAAAGGAGGGAAAATGGGGGAAAATGCGAGGTGATAGGTCGTGCACGACCTATCACTCTATACCATCACTCTTTGAAAATCGCATCTGACTACATGTAGTCAGATGCGATTTTCAAAGAGTGATGGTATACGACGCAGTCTCCGCGATATCAGAATCGTGGCTTTGTGATGTCACATTATTTTTATTGTCTTTTTATTGTTACATTTCACAGAGCGACAGAGGGTACACAATTTCAGAATATATTGCTTTGTGACATCATTTTGCAAATAGTATACTATTTATCAACCAACATGCCAACATCTTGACATAAACCAATCTGGGAATACCTTTAATCACGGGGAGCTCTTTCAACCAATCAGTAAAAATAGAGAATGAATTTATTTTTGATCCAAAATATAATGATTAAACATAATTCTATCAATGCATGAATCATTTTGAGCCTCCAGATCATCCTGCAAGGGGGATGTCAACGGCAATTATGAATAGATCGGGTCTATATTATCATAAGGAAATTGAGCCATCGGTGAAATAAACTCAATGTCTGGTTATATACTATGATGAATTTGAGATGCTGTACTGCCCGGAAAACAAACAAACAAACAAACAAACGATAATAACATACATACATATTATAATATTATACGCGTATGTTATGATGTGAAAATGTTCTTGAATCCATCAGGGTTATAACCTTGTGCACCTTTGGCCATCAATGTTATACGTAATTCATCATTCCGATGCCCCGGCTCTGAAGAAAAAAAAAAGACGGCGCCTGGGAGTAAGGCTACTGAGTATTCGGAGGTTGTGTTTTTTTTGTTTTTTTTTTTACGTCACGTGGATAGAATCGGTGAGGACACGTGAGCGTGATACCAGGGAAGTGGAAAGAGACGTCCACCCTGGCCCTGCATGGTGGTCGTACAATGCTTGTCCGTGCACTTCAAGTTCTTATCGCATACCTTTATATCGCACATTCTATTGAGAAGATGGGAGAGAGAAAACCTAGACCTTGTCCATCAAGATAATATTTTCGATGATTGCTGTAATATTGTAGCCCACGCTTATAAAAACGTGGCTGATAACAGCTATATAATTTAGTAGTATAATACTATCATAGATTATGTATATAATCGCAGCTTGAATTGCATATTTGGAGATCGAGGAATATTTTTCATGAAATGAACTCTCTGCAATCGACAATCAGCCAGCTGTGAGTGTTCAGGTACCGGTTTAGTCTAGAATCATTTCTGTTATAAGTATTCTTCACATTTCCTATAATCAACAATACTTGACATTAATTATACTGATTCAAATTTTTATATTGGTTGTTTCTGTTCCTGACTCACAATTTAGAACTATTTCACAGCACTAAAGGTGGGATTTTGTTTCATCTGAAAAAGGTAAATGCTGCCTTTAATTGCCCCGTGAGCTTTATGCATTGTCATGATCGGACCACGTATTGTAATGATCTGTTTTAAAAAGGGAATTAACAACAATCTAACGATGATGAAACAGTGACAGTAATAAATGTTTGCTTGTTCGTTTTTTCTTTTGACTGCAAAAAGCACGGGGTCCTGCGTATTCATTGGGGCCGCGGAACGTCACAGTGTGAGGAAGAAGTGTGGGGTTAGCGTTCGTGGTAGGTTGGGTCAACGGCAAACTCCCAGACAGTAAAAAAAAATAATAAAATAAATAAAAAATAACAATAAATAATAAAAAATAAAAAAAATGAAGAATGTGCCAAGCTGGATCTGGTTACCAGATTATATGAAGACGCATGTCTACGTCGCATAATGAACAACAACTCTTTCATAAAGATCTCTGATTTACATGCACTTTTGCACATCACAATGCTGGACCGGATGGACTGGTGTTTTGTAAAAAATATTTCATCATTAGATGAAATTCCATATAACATTCTGTTAGAGTTCAAAATGAGTCTTCAGATTGATTGAACAGAAAGATGACAGCATCAAAGTCTCATCATCACAGGCACAGAATAAAAAAATGCACCTGCGCAAATGTGTGGCATCCCTAATAGAAAACTGACAGCTGTTTAATTTGCAAATTATAGCCTGTTGGAACTCCACATAATAGCGCAGTAGAAAGGAAAAGTATACAGTATAAAGGTATACACATGCAGCACTTGTGTGAGGTTTTGGTCCCATGAACATCGTGCAATTCGTCTTGTATTTTATAGTCGAAAAAAAAAAGAAAAGAAAAGAAAAGAAAAAACTAAATTTTAATTAAGTCTGAATGACCATCCAACGCTAATCATGTGGATATCTCGTGATGAATAGTGTGTGACAGTGTTAATCCAAAACAAATTTTTACATAATGAGTACGATAATCCCAACAACGTTAATGAGAAAAGCGTGATACAGCTAGATAAGTGCATTGAAACAAATTGTTTTAGTTTTAGTGGGTTTTTTTTTTTTCTCTCCATTCACTACCGGCGAAGCCTAAAAGCATTTGCTTGAGGTCTGAATTTGAATTAAACAACACCAAAAAAGAGCAATAACAAAGCAAAAACAAAAACAGCCCCCAAAAAGTGTATAAAACAATGAACACAAACCTGATCTCCAAAAACTGCAGGGACATGATCGCTCTGCATGTTCTGCGTGGTCAAATTATTATAATTGCTCAGTAACATGAACCAACAAGATATTGCATAATTTTAGGTACTATTTTTGTTGATGATGGAAGTAGAATTGTATTGAATTGAAAATCGAAATGAGTGATTGTTTTTTCTTATTTGCTTTTGACGAAATTTGCAACAACTTGCCTGGAAAAAGCATGACGGTATAATGCAACAAAACGTTTTTGTTTTTGTTTTTGTTTTTAGTATTTTCCCCATGCACTACCAGCGAAACATGAAACCTTTATTTTGCCTGAGGTCAAACTTGAATGAAAAAAACACACACACACACACACACACAAAAAAAAAAGAGAAGGAGAGTATGCACAATAATCAACCCACGTCTGATGTCCAAAATTTGTGGAACATACCTTATTGCTTTTGTTTGTTTGTTTGCCTGTTTGTTTGCTTGCTTGATCTTCCACCTCTGTGATCAGATCTCGAATTGATTTTTTTTTGTGTCAATCCCCTGCTTTACCAATGGACCCTTAAAAAGCTCCCAGATAAAGACTACAAATATAAGGGTTGTATTTAGGATTATCCATAAACAGATAACTAGCTGTTCAACGCGATTTATACGTAATACATGTACGTGTCCCTTGTGTCATAAGGTCATGTATTTCGGGGCAGGAGTTGTATATACACAAAGTACATGTGCAGCTGTGTTCCATTTTGATTCCTATGCATAACACAAAGATCAGTCATTATAAACTTTCCTTTTCAGCCCTTGGTATGTGAATGTAGCTCTCTTGAGCCTCCTCTGACACTTCCCAGGGGCGGATCTAGCTTTTTGTAAAGGAGGGGGTTGGGGCGGTATGCGAGGGAGCGGAGCGAGCGAGGGGGGGAGGAGGGTGTGGGAGGGGGGTGTCCCCCCTCCCACAGTAGGGAGAATTTTTGAAAATCTGTGTGTGAAAATGGCGTTTTCTTGCATCTAAAACACCACTATTTTTGGTATAGAGGTCATTGCCATAAATAGAAAAAAATAAAATTACAAGTTAAAAAAAAATAAGAAAAAAAAATGGTCCCCGGAATTTTTTTTTTTTTTTTTTTTTTTTTGGGGGGGGGGGGGGGGGGGTTGCAACCCCCCCAACCCCCCCCCCCTCTAGATCCGCTTCTGCTTCCATCAAATTTCCGTTTGTTTTCAATTTTTACTCAATTTGAGAGCCCGTGTCGTTATCCATCATGTCAACAGTATATGATAGAGGTATACTAGGCCACCCCCTCCCCACCATTTTCCATGAAAGCCCAGTGAAAGCTGAATACCACTTCAATATATATATTTTCTTACATCTATCTATGTTATGACAGTAACTTATGTCTACATTATGCAAATTAGGGGAACTGAACGAGGAAATTACATTCATCTCAAAATTCGTCCATATAATGACACCTCACACTTGCTCAGCATTCATGCTATTTTCTGGTACGTTTTATTCTGTATTCATGCATGTGTCTTTTGTTATGTATCATGCCATGTAAACATGTGAATATGGATTATAAACTTCAACTTCGTATTAAGTCAGATCAGTGCATCAAGTACTAGTAGTATGCCATGGTTGATTCTTGACACCAGTACTTTGAGCTCAAAGAGATTTTCCTCAGTGTTGAGCTCTCACGAGCAGCAGCTGCATGATGTATACTCAGCAATAGATGGCGCTATTCGCTCTTTGTGGAAAAAAAAATTCGCTGGATTGCAACGATACCGGAATCGTCACGTCAGTTGTCTTTGTTGTCAAAAAAATCGGAAATTGCTCTCCGTTGATGTTCTCACACGAAATTTGAAGACTGTCTGTGTTTTAGAAGTGATGGTAAGCCATTCGCAAACTTTTATTCATGTGATCATGTGTATCTTCCATTCAATTTGTAACCCTTTTTTAACCAGTGATATGCAGGTTTTACGTGTAGTCCCATGTACTGTGTTATATGTTTTGCAATATTGTGTTGCATTCCCATGCATTGCAATTGTTTACGTATAAAATTTACTATAAAAAAATCTTCACTCACGTCGGGCCGGGTCGAATCATTTTATAAGGGCAAGGCTGTTTGCCCAATGCTCCAATTTGATTTATAGTGTCGATATTTGATAATACTTGCCACTGAAGTGAAGAATAGTGTTCTTGCTCAAAGAACAGATCAATATAAATTTATAACATTAAATTTTACAGTTTACATTCTGACATTTTATGATTAATTTTGCTTAAATTTACTTTCCACTTATCTATGTCTCTAGTTCAGAAGGCATCTTTGTTGTTGTTGTTGTTGTTGTTGTGTGTGTGTGTTTTTTTTTTTTTGGGGGGGGGAGAGTACATAGAATTTGTAGTAGAGTAACTGCGTCAGTAAGCGGCCGTGCAGCCGTTCGCGGCAGGTACAACATACACGGTAATATACAGCTAAACACAGCATTGCACTGTTACATGCACACTACACATATACTAACACACTAGCAATCAACAAAAACCAACCGATAAAGTGAAATTTTCTCACCTAAATGACAACATATCGCATCCAAAATGAAATTTTCGGTACTTCTTAACATAACAGTTAAGAAACAATGGTCCAAGAAACTGGATTTTTTTTCGTTTTCTTGATGTTCATGGATTTTGTAAACATATCCTCACGTAAAATAGAATTTTCGCGAGCCGATGTGGGCCGCCATTTTTTCCAGAAAGTGGATGTTACCATCGAAAAAAATGAGAAAAACACGAGAAAGACATCAACAACACCGCCAGAAGTGCGATCTTGTTTGCGGCCAATGCATGTGCGCACGCTATTTTCACGTGCTTTTGCAATGGGAATTGGCGCTTACGCAATGTTCGCGAGACATGTGAAGGCGTTCAGCTAAAGATCGCGGAGCACGCGCGTATTGCATAGGGATTGTACATCGTGCCGCAAGCAGAAATACTACGTCGCATATCGCCCTTATCGGCGAAAATTGTGCCGGGTTTTGCCCTGGTAAATCATGAAAACTGCGTTGGTCAATGGTAAATTTCTTTCATGAAAACAATTGCGTTAATGAATAATCTTGTCTATGATATATGAAATGGTTGAAAATAATTTGCCTGATTTGTTTACAAGTTGGAAAATCTCTTAACAATGCTTAAACTGCCGCAAACGGGATATTTTACTCTAATTTGTACATGAAAAGATGGTGGATGTGCATTTGCATTTGCCCCTTGAGAATGAGAGGGCCTTGGTCTTCTTGGTACAGATCATGCTTGTCAACGTGATCAACGTCACCTCTGCTCTGACCTCTGCTCTGCTCTGCTCTGCTAGTGCTAGGATGTCCGGCAGCTGCAGAGCCTTGACTGGAGAGAATATGAAATCCAAGGCTCAAGCAGCTGATATGCTGATAGATTATAGGCATGCATGCAGAGAAAAGCTTGCTTGCCAGCTGCTTATGTGGTCTGCAACCATATCATGATGTTTAAAATCTCCAATTTGTATGTTACATGATGAACCTGTAAAATTGTTGTCCAGTGAATCACAGCTGAGTTTAGCTTCCATATGTCTTTCTGTTCATTTTCTTTTACCAAAGGAAAAAAAAAAAATGAAAAGGAGTTTCACGAGCAGAGAAGAAAATTCATTACCATGCTTTACAATCATAATATGTTAGCTTTGATTTTTTTTTTTGAAAACAGTCTACCAGTACCTCATGTGGTAAGTTTATGAATGCACAATATGGTAAAGTCTTTAACCTGTTGAGCTGAATTTGCTATAACACACATTTCCCATTGATACCTGCCCGAGTATACTTGAGACAAGTCTTCAACGGGTTAAAAAGGACCAGTAAGTTTAATTTCTAGTAAAAGTAAATTAGGAGAACAGAATGGCAACTGGCTGGCAAGTTGAGGAGCCGAGATTTTCTTTTGCTTTTATGAAGTAGCTATGAAGTACAAGCGCTATACACCAGGGTCAGCCCAAGCTTGACCTGTGATACAGGTTACACAAAGACAACTTCCTTACCTTCCGGCAGCACAATACACACACACATACACACACAAACCTCAGCTATTTCCTGAAACAGTCAAAATTGTGCAGCATACAGTACAGTAAGAGAGTACTGAGATTTGAAAGTTTCAAAGGTTTTTATGTAATAGTATGCAAATTAGCTGAAGTGATGAAATAATCATCGCACAGCATTCCCATTGCTTTGTGTATAGGTTATCATGAAATTTGTGCTTTTGGTCGGATTTTCAAGGCCCCCCCCCCCCCCTCCTCCAAATACTGTATACGCTGTTATTTTCGCAAGGGTTTTATTTTCACGATCTTCGGGCTGATTGCGAAATTAAAGACACGCGAAAATACTACCCCATCATACCTTATGTACAAATTGATGACAAAATGCATCCAACGCTGGCCGGACCAGAACGTGGCTGTTAACCGGCTAGTACGTACACATAATTACTAGTACGTACGCTACGTTGCGACCGATTGTGGAAGTACAGTACGATGCTAAACATGCATTAAAATGTGCAATCTCCGTGCTACGTTACCCTACGCGAACGAACACCGGCTTGACGTGGTTGGGTGAGGCCTAGGGATGCATGTAAAACTTTCGCTAGCGCTAGCGCAGCTCTGAAACTTTGTTGTCTACATCTATTTGTTGCAACATTTGGTAGGTACTTGTGAATGCCGTGTGTAAGTGTCTCACTGCAAGTTCCCGTAATTGTTTCATTTTAGAAATCTTCTACTGTGTCTTTTCTAAAGTCATGTTTGGGAAGTCACAATGTAAATGGAAAAACGTTACAAGTACATTGGCAAGTGTTTGAACGTGTTTCTCAGGCTTGGCAGTAGACCCTACTACTACTAGTATCAATCACGAATTTAACAACACGAAAAAATGCCACTGATACCGTGATTCACAAAAATATCTGTACGCGAAAATATTGGCATATACAGTAAGTTGTCATTATAAATATAATTTTTGCATGCACAGCAAAGGTGTGTATTCATATTTTTCGAAATTGCACTGTAAAGGTACATCAACTTTCACAATTTGGCCTGCATGACAATATTGAACATAACCCATGGTGCTCTTTTTTGTCACCTTTAAACATGGAAGCTTCTGGAAGCTAGAACCATGTCAAAAAAATCATTTTTGTAATAATGTGCTTTCAAGATGGCAGTTACCAATAAGACCCTTATATCAACCTGAAACAGAGGAGCATAGGACTTGCCCTTTTTGACATTTGCAACACCAAGGCACCCTGTGGAAACATATTTCAATTTAAACTAGAAAAGCACTCTGAGAGCACAGACCTCCGCCAATCAGTTACTTTCCACTGATGATCTTTCTCTTCCCAAAGAGATTTTTCTCCTCTCCACCACTGGGGAAAAGCTCTTTGGGCTCTTCCATAGAAATCAATGATTTCCACTCATAGGTATACATGCTGAAAAATCGCCCGATTTCCCAATATAGAAGCCTTTGTTATGTCATGAACCCTCAGCTGCGCGGCGTGCCTCGCCCCAGCAGAAAGTGGAGCGCACACTTTAGTGCGCATATGAAAACCTAGAAAATGCGCAGCTATGCGCAGCTTTAACTCCCAAGTTCGTTGACCCTACCTGCCAAAATATAAAAAATCCTTCATAAATTCCCCTATTTGAATCCACTGGTTTTCTGTACTCATCATTGTGTGCAGCAAGAACATTGATGCATTAAAGGGAAGATAAACCCCAAGAACATTGTGGATTGAGTGAAAGCAGCAACATTAGTAGAACACATCAGTGAAAGTTTGAAGAAAATCGGACAATCGATGCAAAAGTTATGATTTTTTAAAGTTTTGATGTTGGAACCGCTGGATGAGGAGACTACTAGAGGTTATGACGTATGAGTGGACAACAATACCAAGAAAATATAAAGACAATTCTGCAAAAAATCAATTTTTCATGAAAATTACAAATTCCATCAATATGTTGATATATGTTAAGGGTAGCAATTATTCCCCCTGCTTTCTGAAAGCGGTTGGTCCATTGTTTTTTCATAATTCTGGAAAAGTGAATTTTTGTTGAATTTCCTTTATATTTTCTTTGTATTGTTGTCCACTCATACGTCATATCCTCTAGTAGTCTCCTCATCCAGCGGTTCCAACACCAAAACTTTAAAAATTCATAACTTTTGCATCGATTGTCCGATTTTCCTCAAACTTTCACTGATGTGTTCTACCAATGTTGCTGCCTTCACTCAATCCACATTGTTCTTTGGGTTTACCTTCCCTTTAAGTCCGCATGAATTGTCATGGAAGGGAATCCACCAGAGTAAAAAGAAACCACAACCTGGGCGCCTGCAGCCACACATCACACTTACTGACTGAATGAGTCATCCATCACCTCATATTGTGATAACACACCACGACAATGTAGACATCCTAAAGTCTGTTGACACTGAAGTAGAGCTACAGAACACAGAAAAACAAAAGACAAAAAATCTGCAAATTATATCTCATAGTAGGAGACAGCTTTCTATGCAACAGTGTCATATGAGAATGAGTCATTCACATAATATACAACATCATCCCCTCTCCCTGACAAGTCTGAAACACCCTCCCATCAGTAAACATTGTAGGCCTACCATCGTATAAACGGAATACTGTAAAAGTGGTAATTTTCGCAAATTTCCTGCGACATTGTAGAACTGAAGTGAAAGTAAAAGCACACACATTTTTTTGCCTGTTTTATGTAATACAATTTCGTATTTTTAATTCTGCAAAAGAATTAAAATCACATAAAATTCATCTACCTTTCTGACCACAATTTTTTTTTTTTTTTTTAACAGTTTTAGTACTTTGCACAACTTCACTGCCAGGGCTACTACAGTACACTGTACCAACATAATATCCACGTCTGCATAGAACATTCAGGAACAGTCTCACTTGGACTATTTAGTCATCTTCTTCAGGACTGGAAGAGCAAGCCTCTCATGAATTATCTGAATAAAGGTTGTAAAAGCTAGGTTATTTAGAATGAAATAGTTTTAGTGTGGCACCTCTGGTCATCAGAGGTAGTGCCAGCAGTAAAATTGACTTACATTGTACCTTGTTGGAGGGGATGGTTGCAAAATAGCAATAAACAGTACCCGTTGTGTATGGTGCTTGCCTTATTATCCAAATTAAGTAAAGTGTTCCTGATGATAATTTTATATTTCCCCCTTAATTTTTACATATCTGTGTATGTTTTTCAATTTGTGACCTTTAAAGGCATAATTTACCATTAGCAGATGAAACAAAAACCCACCAACAGTTCTAAAATGTAAGTAAAAAATGGAAACAAGCAATGTAAAAAATTGTAATTTTTGCACTGTTTTATAAAAGATGTATCATTAAAGATATCTTATAGAATTGATCATGAAACAGATAGATATCATTTGCTCATCTTTTATTTTTCTCTGTAGGGATCTTACCATTAACCCTTCTTTCATGTAGATAGAGTAAGAACTAAAGAAAAATGATACCATGTTATAGCAATTTCCAGAGCAGCATCGATTCCAGTATGCATTCAAGCTATTGTGTGGGACAGGAAAAGATTTTACACACAAAATTCTTGATCCAGGGCATGTCTATATTCTATAAAGTGGTATTTTGTGCCCGTTTGAAAAAGAAAAGAGAACATGGAAGAGGAAGAGGAGAAGACAAATAGCACATCATGGGAAAATTGTATGACACAGTTGAGAAGTCAAGACATTTTCTCCTGCATACGCCCTGCAGAGCAAGCACAAAAGGTGGACAAAAAGTGCCCCCCCCCCCACCCATCTTTCATTTATCAACCGCTTCCTGGGGCTGTGTCATGCACGGCTAGCTGGCGTCTTTTGAAATAAAAAAGAAAAAATGAGTATGTGCTTTCCTCATGGGATGGAACTTGGGAATGTAGAACCTGCCACTGCAATTTCTGGCCTGGTGCAATATGCTATGTGTGACTCTGGGAAACAGTATGGGAATGATCACCCATATACAATGAGAGTGTCCAATACAGTTTTTCCTCCCTTTTTTCACATTTTGTTAATTCTATAAGGAAGCCTCAAAAAAAAAAGATACACTAGAAAAGAGGTTATCATGAATAAGATACTGATCTGATCAAATCAGTCTAGTGGGCTATACTTTTTGAAAACAAAACAGAACAAAACAAAACAAAATCAACGGCAAATAGGCTTGTGTTCTACTGATCTTTTGCTTACAAATACAGACAGTGATGATGACAATTTTGTAGGATATCTCTGTAGCTTCAGCAGTGATCCTAATATTTTACATGGTACATGTATTTCTGCAGGTGCCATTCAAGCAAACACTAAACCCTCTGGTGCCCTTTTTAAAAAAGATGATAGGTATCGTCTGCCAAGCATTGTAAGTGATGCATAGCAAAAGCAAGTACATACTCTCTGTGACTATATAGATGAGTCATTGCAGATGACTCATCAAAGCAGAAATAAAAGATTGACTTCAGGTGTAAGATGACTGCAATAAGAATAGTGTATCCAAGCAAACAGAGCAGTGAAAGCTTTATTGACAACTAGAAGAAAAAAGGTTTTAAATAGAATTTAGATGTACGTGTCTAACATGAACTCTCAAAGTGATGAAAGTTACTTGCAGTCACATCAGAAGTCAACATTTAGTGTATGGGCTAAAATTTGATATGTATTAATCATAACATTTTCTTCAAAGTTTTGTACCATGGGTCAAAGGTCATACTAGGTCAAGTGAAAATGCTAAAATATTCATTTTTTTCTCCATATCTTGGAAATGGCTGCAGGTATTATCATGAAATTTAGTATGATGCATGCACTGCATGACAATGATTCTCTTGGGAATTTTGAGGTCATGGGGTCCAAGGTCAAGGATCAAAGGTCAGATTAAGATGTTAAAATTCTACTATTTTAAATGCTGAAATTACACATTTTCTCCATACCTCGTAGATTACTCATGATGCATTTTTAACTAAAAACTAGGTACATGCATAATGATTCTGTAAGAAAAATTTTGGCCATGGGGTCAAAGGTCAAATGTTCAAATGTCACAATACTTCCCATATTTTGAAAGTAGCTTGAAGTATTATCATTGAAATGGATGTTACCAGTTTAGTTATGGATGATGTGAAGAATTGTGGGTCATGGGAAAGTGATGTTATGTAAAAATGTCACTTTTCTCTCCATATGTCGGAAATAGTTCAAGGTATCTTCATGGAACTAGATACATTTTATATGCATGTACTGCCTGACAGTGATTATCTTGGGAATTGTGGGGTCATAGTGTCAGAGGTCAAGGTCAGATCCTTAAGATTTCACTATTTCCCTCATATCTATGCAATGCCTGCAGGATATTTCTTGCAACTCAGTTTATTCATGTATTACCCAATAGAGATTCACAGGGAAAGGTTTTTGCCAAAAAGGTCAAAAGGTCAAAGCTCAAGTGAAAATGCTATCAGCATTTCAGTTCTTCCTTCATATCTCGGAAGTGGCTAAAGGTATCATCATGAAGCTTTGTACATATTTATGCATGTACTGCCTGAAAGTGATTCTCTTGGGAATTTTAGAGACATAGAGTCAAAGGTCAAGGGTCAAATGCCAGGTTCAAGTGCTAAAATTTTACTATTTGATACTTAAATTATACTTTTTCTCCATACCTTAGAAATTAGTCAATTCATAAACTTATAAAAGGGTCAAAAGTCAAGTAAAAATCCTCAAATCCCAAAATAGCTGCTCTCTTAGACCGATTAAACCTAGTTCAAAGAAAGTGAATGATCAATCCGATCAATCCAATTAATGACAGACATGTCATTTTAATATTTTGCCAGTTATGTGAAACTGTTGTCACACATTGTCAAGATGTACTATAGACCTATTGGGAGAGCCATGTGTTACGGAGGAGGCATACCAGTCGCCATAGTGACATTTCTAGTTTGTTTGTTTTTGCCAGTGGAGTAAAACTCACTGTCATCTCAGCATTTTCAAGATGTACCATAGAACTATTGGGAGAACCATGCATTATTGCTGAGGTATACCAGTAGCCATAGCAACATTTCTAGTTTTGACATGTTCTCTTTTTACCTCCGTCAAGGGAGGAGGTTATGTTTTTTTTGCCGTTGGTTTGTTTGTTTGTTTGTTAGTTTGTCCGTGTGCAAAATAACTCAAAAAGCAGTCAACGGATTGGGATGAAACTTGCAGAAAAGGTTGAGAATGACACAAGTAACAAACGATTAACTTTTGGTAGTGATCCGAGAATTTTTGTGGAATTTATGAAGGATTTTTGATATTTTGGCAGGTAGGGTCAATGAACTTGGGAGATCAGGCTGCACGTATTTGAGGTTTGCATGCGCGCAATAAAGTGCATGCTCTAGTTTCTGCTAGGGCGAGGCGCGCAATGCAGCTGAGGGTTTATGATGTAACAAAGGCTTCTATATTGGGAAATCGGGCGACTTTCTGCATGTACATGGGTGGAAATCACTGATACCCTATGGAAGAACAAGATCAGTGGTGGAAATGAGCTCCATGCTTGGCGGAGGTCTGTGCTCTCAAGAGTGCTTCTCTAGTTTGTTAATGCCACGAAAAAGGCTGTGGGCTGCAAAGTGCAAACATTTTATCTTGCTTTACAGTAGGCCAAGTGCTCCTACACTATTAGTTGATAGGACCTTCTGGGCAATTCCACGATAACACCATGACACTTTTGAGTATAATTTCACTCATCAAATCTAAATAGTAATCAAAATGTAACACTTGAGAAAATTATTTTATTGTGTATCTATGCATATCGTCATAAGCAATTTTGAAAACAAAAGAAAGGAAGAAAAGCTGCTGTGGTAAATGAGTTATGCACGATTAATTACCACTGTAACACCGTGACGCAAAATGGACATGGGTTTTTGTGCACTTTGTTTACTGACAAAACTCTGTGAAGTTAATGAACATTTTGATAAGTGGATCTGTTCATTGGATGTACTAGAGACTCAATGATAATAATGAAGTAAAATTTGATTAAAGAATCAATTGACAGGAAAACTATGACATAGATTTTAAATAAGTGCACTGTAACACCGTGACTGTAACAACGTGACCTCTGAAATGTGTGTAGAAAACCTATGGAGAATCCTGTTGTCTTACTTTCAGCTCATAGTGTTTCTCCATTAGGTAAAATGAAATGATGATTCATGATGTTTGTTTGACATCACAGTATAACACTTCCAGATAAAACAGAAAATTATTGAAATCATAACAGATTAACAAAAACAACAAAGTAAAGAAAAACTTTGCACTGAAACGCCGTGACATGCCATATACGTTTGTACACGTTACAGTCAGGAACGCACTCTTTCAGTAAAATATACTTTGTGTTTTGAGACATAATTCACTCTATCATCATTGAAAGCTTGTTAAATATTTCTGAGTGAACTTTTAGGCTTTACAACTACTCTGTAAAAGTCCAATTTGTATAATTAAAGATGACATACAAATTTGAAGCTTTGATTTTAATACATTTGGTAACAAAGCCAGTTGAACCCACTTAGCAATTTCAGTAGCAATAAAAAGAATCATTCAAGCAATTTGTGTGGTACAAAATGTACCATAATTATCATTCTTTTTCAAAGATGTACTGGAAAATGAACATGTACATAAAAATGATTACAATGCAAATTCACATTCATACACATAAATCCTAGTGAGTGTGGCTCTTTTAATGGTGAAACCTGTAAGATTGTGCACAGCACCATGCACAGGAAAGTAGTATTCCAGTGAGATTAACTTTTGGTGGACACATCGATCTAGCTTCAGTATGCCCTAAGTAATTCTTTAGGATACAAGGGAAGCTGCAGCAAGACTTCAGACTGTTTATCATGTTAGGAACACATTTGAATCTACAAAAGAAGAGTCAAACCATGTGATAATAATGGTCAATTATGATAAAAATATTAAACAAAGGGTATTAACTCAACTGAAACTGTTGCCTTTACTGTAATTAAAAGTTCAAAACCTTCAGAAATGTTTGCTCTGGATAGTTATGAATCTGGTAGGTGGCAAACTGTGAGTGGACTGCTTCCATTTTAACCCACCATGTGGGTTGTAAAACCAGTTGCATTGTAAAAACAGTTCTCGATTTTTGGCACAGAAAGGGTTAAAATTGCATGATGCTGGCAACAAGTACAAGTGATAGTCTTTGTGGATATAGCTTGACCCATCTGTTATGAACAATCCTTCAAAAACCTCTATCTTTTGAGTAAATGTGACAGAGAACAGATGGTCACTTCAACAGTTAATTATCATGTGTAATCCGGTGTGTGTCCTGTGTTATTGCAATGCAAGTCACGGTGTTATAGTCACGGTGTTACAGTTACTGTAACACCGTGACACATTTTAACCCTATATCTGTCACATACGCCGTAGCCAGAGTGCTCAGGCATTTTGCAGTACACAGACACAAGATTGTTGATGGCCATTTCTGATTATTTATTATTGACATTAATGTGTCATGTTATACATCATTTGAAAGCTTATGGTCTAAACTTTCATTTTCCATAATAATCTGAGTGAGGGCGCACTTCAATTTCAAGTAGGACGCCCTCTTATGTCACATAATTATCAATGTAGACTTATTTCTACATGTTACCACCTCATTTTTCCACACAACATGAGCTAGCATCACAAAAAGGTCTCATAGATGTTGTAGAGAATTTATTCAGCTTTCAGATGGTATGATTTTTTCATCAATAGCATCAGTACTTTTCATTTTATAAACAAAAGTCTGTGGCACTTACAACCTAGATTTCACACATTTTGTGTACTTTCTGATTTTGTGAGTGATGTTGGCCTGAAAGTAGACAAAGCGTGTTTGTATCTTGTCAAGCTGAAAATATAAATTGAATTGTGCTTTTTCCTTTCAAATTTATATTAATCTTGTCCTATGTGTGAGGGAATGGACAAGATGCGCTCACAAGAAATTACACCGACACAGTGTAAATTTGTTGGTTCACGGCTCTGTTGGGTATATAGGCCAGGTTTATTTTTATTCCCAACAAAAGAGGGCAGAAGTGGCTTTATCAAGACCTGTTATAGTGTCCAAGACAAACGAAATATACATTGTTATAATGGTTTCAAATTAATGATTACACCACCATAAGAAAGATATTTTCCACTTATATAGCCTAGTATAATGATATCGCATTACACAGAATGTACTAACCTGTATCAAAATGAACATTATCTCCCTTCTGAATAATCTTCTATCTTATTCTACTCACTATAGTATGCAACACATCTAAAACTACATTTGTACCAAACATTCACAGAGCTAAGAAAACTACAGTAGTATGCACACTCTGAGAATACTCGTAGCATGGCTACTTATCTACAGGAATATAATACAGTACAGTGGAACGTGTTTCTTTCTGTCATGCTATATACAGGTTTCTTTACTTCAACTTTATATTACATTCAGAGAGTACAATGTGCAGTGACAGATGAAAAGTTAGATAACTAACTAGAGAAAGAGAAGAAGAAGAAGAAGAAGAAGAAGAAGGGGAAGAGAGAGAAAGGGGAGGGGGATAGAATGTACATTAGCGTCCTACTAACAACTATACCATGTACTATAAAATGCATAAACTATTAGACTACTCTCCAGACCCTTGTTACTTATTGTCTTATGGTATCATCCATAATACTTAATACATGCTCAATTCCTTGGTCACTCGATATCCTATGCCAGTGCAAAGAGAGAGAGGGGGGAGGGAGCACGATGGAGAGATAAGTGAGGAACAGAGGGAGAGAGAGAGAGAGAGAGAAAGAAAAAAAAGAAAGAGAAGCACATCAATGACTATTAAAGTCTGCATACATCAAGACTACTACACTGTGGTGTATAGGACCCTATTCACACATACAGCATAATGTCATCTCATACAATAAGCAAATGAGTGACAACACAAATTTCCACTATAATGTTCCAGACAATTCTTATACAACCCAGATAAGTCTGAACCATACAATGCATATTACAACTGGAACAAAAATAATAACAATCGATAGAAACATATCTCCATACTATTTGCAAGGGAACACTAGTGTATAACAAATGACACAGAGGAATTGTTAGGTAGCTGCTTCCAGCAAAGACATCATGTAACCAACTCCTTAAATACACATTCGATATAAAAACTTACCCTGTTGTATCTCTTAGCATGATGGCCGCATCTGCCCAAAGATTTCCTGAGTTCTCTGGCACATCCCGACAGAAACAGTTAGTGATTCGGATAGTTGCTAAAATTGCTCAGACACAGCATCTCAGTATTACTGCTCTCCATGAAGTTGTAAAAGCAAATGAGAGGGGCATTCTTGCCCTCTTGACCACACAACTTACTGGTAGAGAAGTTAATGAGGGGGAAAGACAAAGCAGACAAAAGAGGAGGGGGGGGGGGGGACCGAGGATGGGGGTAGAGAGAAGGAAAGAGGAGGAGAGACAGAGAGAGAGGGTGGCAGGAAACTGAGGATGCTTTGTGAATGAGGCAACCCATATAATCTTAAGTCAAACACTAACTTCCTGTGTTATTCTTATTAAGTTTGATGCCCTAACAAAAGTCCTGTGGTACTCCCTGTCCTCCACAAACATGAACAAATTATCACAACTGGAGCACTTGAGTTGTACACCTTGCAGTGGTCAGTGTGGGTAAGGGGACAGCTCTTTGTCTCCTTAGTTTGATATGGCTGGTCATAAACTTCAGGGTCACAATAGATACATAGACATTGTTTGGCAATAAACTTCATGGTCACAATAGATGCATGGACAGTCCCCTTCTTAATCCAATACCCACAGTGCATGTGTTGTAGGTATGGGCAAGGACTAAAATTTATCTCTACCTGTATTCCACATAGAGACCTACATATTGTATGAGTACAAGGGAGATATGTTATAGTGACTTATAAAAGTGACACCATATTTTGGGCATCTAATCAAAGTGCTATGGCTGAAATAAAATGAAATTATTTAGGTGAAAGTGCATTCCCTTACATTCTCCCCTGCTTTTTCAGAAGTTTGTCCTCAAACTTACACTTTTCTTAGATCAATGTTGGAAATGTGCTCCACTTAACAAATCCCACAATTATAGTGACACTAACCCATTCACACAAAATTTTCCTGACCAGCCCACAAACATGCACTAGAGGAACCAAAATAATTACAATAGACAGTAAAATTATGTACACTATTTACAAAAACAACAGTCCACGCTGAAATGGTAACACTATCCTTAGGATGTCAGTGCACCTACCCTACGACTAAACGTAGATCACCAGTCATCCCATTTTACTTCACTATCAAGGCCTCGTTGAAGCCTCTTGATTAATTCTTGACTGTTGACTTCACTTGAAATTACTCTGTTTGTTGAGGCATCAACATCTGCATCATCTGAAAGGGTTTTGACAGCTGAGCGTGGGAGATTGAACGGATTACTATGGTTTCCCCTCCCAATTCTCGCACTACGACGGAGAAGATATGGGGAATTATTACATTCATCACTAGAAGTACCACATTCATCACTAGAAGTACCACTTTCGTCTACCAGAGGATCATTAGGATACCTTCCTACTGCCACTAGATCTGGCCAGGAAGAAGAACTGGAGTCATCTGATGTGACATCTGCTTCTGGGCGTGTGTGGGCCCGACGTGCCTTTCGTCGCCTGCTAGGGGGAGGGGCTGGATCCCATTCCTGGCTGGTGGGGCACTCTCGGAGTTCTCTGCGATGGACAGTCCGTTGATCGCCGGCGCCGTCTGCTCTCTCTACGACATACACTGCTCCGTCCCCGGGACGAGAAACAACCTTATACACGGTGGGTTGCCATTCATCTGCTATCTTATGTCTGCCTTGTGGGTGGTTTTTTAGGTACACCCTAGTTCCTATTCTCAGGGATCTCTCTCTAGCAGTTTTGTCGAATTGTGACTTTCGATTGTCGGCCTCTTGGATGAGCTTCTCCCCTGCCTTTTGGTACGCCCAGTGAAGAACCTCAGTATGGTCGGCAACCCAGTCATGAACATTGGCGAAGTCTTTGTGTGCTCTCTCCCCTAACAGGAAGTCAACTGGGAGTTTGGGATCCCTTCCAAACATAAGGTAGAATGGGGTGAAACCTGTAGAAGAGTGAGTGGTGGCATTGTATGCATACAGGACTTCTGGGAGGAACTCTGACCACTTACGTTTCTTCTCGGGAGGGAGTGTCTTGAGGAGATCGTGTAGTGTCCTGTTAAATCGTTCTGCCTGGCCATTTCCTTCAGGATGGTATGGAGTGGTATGAGACTTGTGTACTCCATACTGCTTGCATAGAGAGTGAATAAGTGCCGATTCAAAATTCCGACCCTGGTCCGAGTGGATTCTCTGAGGCACCCCAAACTTGCTGAACCACTCTCTCATGAGAACCCTCGCTGTTGTTTCTGCGGTTTGATTTCTCGTCGGTATGGCTAACGAGTATTTTGAAAATACGTCAGTCATGACAAGGACATTCTCCCTGCCTGTTGAGTCGGGTTCCAGCATTGTGAAGTCCACCGCAAGCAACTCATTTGGGCGAGTCGCTATCATACCTCTGAGTGGCTCACGAATTTTTGGTGGGTTCTTGGCTTTAGTGCAGCGATCACATTGGGCACACCATTCAGCAATATGATTTGTCATCCTAGGCCAGTAACAGCGGCTCCTAACCAGGCTTGTTGTTCTCTTCACGGCCTGGTGTCCTGCTTGATCATGGCAAGCCTTCAGCACATCACCGACCAGGACCTGGGGTAACAGTAACTGCCAAAGACGTCCTTCCTCACACACACGATGAAGCAGCCCGTCTTTCTCCTTCACCTTATCCATTTGCCTCAGCAGGAGGATCACATCTTCCTGCTCGCTAGCTCTCTGCTCAGCATCAGGCTTCCTACCTTGCTCCCAGTAATAGTGTAGACGGCTTATGGCTGGGTCCCGCTGCTGGAACAACTGTAGTTGATCGTGTGTGTAGTTTGGGAATGGCGCCTGTGTACTGCTGTCATCTGTATTCCCCCATGCACTCTGGGCATTAGACTCGACTGTGGTATGTTTCAAGTCATCTGGTAACCGGGTAACTCCAACCATCTCGCAGCAGGTCTGTGAACCGTCTGTGTTCCCGTCTGGGAGGTGTGGTCTGCGAGATAACCCATCTGCTACCTTGTTGGCGACACCTGGTTTGTACTTGACATCAAAGTCAAATGAGGAGAGGGCACCCACCCAACGTTGCTCTGTGGCCCCCAATTTTGCTGATTGCAGGTGTGCAAGTGGATTATTATCTGTGAAGATAACAAACTTGCTCCCAATGAGATAGTCACGGAATTTTTCGGTGATTGCCCATTTCATGCCAAGTAGTTCCAGTTTCATGCTGGAATATTTTTCCATATTCTTCTCGGCTCCCCGCAGCGTCCGGCTTGCATAGGCAATCACTCGACGCCCTCCCTCTTGCCGTTGAAAAAGGACTGCACCAAGCCCACGAAGACTAGCATCAACCTCCACTTCAAACGGTTTTGTGAAGTCCGCAAACCCCAGCACTGGCGGTGAACACAGAGCACACTTCTGCTCTTCAAAAGCCTCCTGATGTTCTGCATTCCAGTAGAAGGGAGATGGCTTCTTCAGCTTTGACTGGTTCCCTAGCGCAGCAACCAGGCTGTGCAGTGGCCCAGCAATTTGCGAGAATCCCCTCACAAAACGCCTGTAGAAGGAGCAAAACCCCAGGAAGGACCGAAGCTCATGGAGACGTGTTGGGGTTGGCCAGTCCCTTACCGCTGCAATCTTCTCACGGTCTGTATGTACACCTTCACTATTCACCCGGTGACCCAAGTAGCGCACTTCTGGCTTGAACAGCTCGCATTTCGAGGGTTTTATTTTCAGTCCATGTTGTCGAAGTCTCTCCAAAACTCGATCCAGTCTCTCCAGATGTTGTTCAAAAGTTGAAGAGTATACTAGCAAATCATCCAGGTAGCACAGAACAGACGAGAAGAATTGGTCCCCAAGACAAGCCTGCATCAGTCGCTGGAAGGTACCTGGAGCGTTGCACAGCCCGAAGGGCATCCGCACAAACTCAAACAATCCAAACGGCGTAGTGAAGCTCGTCTTGTGGCGGTCTCCTTCATCCATCGCTACCTGGTGATATCCCGACAGAAGATCAAGCGTTGAGAACCATCGGGCACCATGAAGAGCATCCATGGATTCGTCAATTCGGGGAATAGGGTGCGCATCCTTCCTTGTCTTCTGGTTCAGTCTCCGATAGTCCACGCAGAGACGAAGGGAACCATCAGATTTACGAACCAAGACAATAGGCGAGGCATATGGACTGGTACTTTCCTTGATGATGTTCTTGTCCAAGAGCTTCCTGAGGTGCTCCCTCACCTCTTCAAGCTGGGATGGGGGAATTCGACGATAAGGCAATCGGACAGGCTCATTGTCTTCAGTTCGGATCTGGTGGGTGACTTTTTCAGTAAAACCGAGATCATCCTCTGATGAGGCGAAGACATCTGCATGCTTCCTTAGGAGAGTTTCTGCCTTCTGCCTCTGGTGGATGTCCAGTCCCTCCCAGATCAGGCCTGGAGTGTTGAATAGCCCTTCCTCCTGCACTGTTTGGTCTGGTTCTACGTGGATGGCTACACGCTCACATAGTACACTGTTGTCATCAATCATGGACGTGCGCTGGACAGACCCGATGGGGGTGCGGGCATTGATGAAGATGTCTTCTTCAGTGGTGTTAACCAGCTGAACCCACAGTCGTCCCTTTGGTGTATATGTCACAGCAGGATTTAGGATGATGCCTTTCGGCGTCTGGGCGATTTGGTCTATGACGACTGCTGTCTCTGGGGAACATGTCGGTGCTGTCACTTGAATGATCTGTGCCGACCGAGCAGGAATCAACACTTTCCCTTTACCTGCAACGCGCACCAGTCCAATAACATCTCTTTCTACACTACTTCCAGGGTTGCTTGCTACTTTGGCACCGATTATAGTTGCCAATGTATTTTCCGGGAGATCTCGAAGAACATTCATCCCAAGCAGTACTGGATACCTCGGCCTGTGCTCAACCTTGGTGACAAGGATCCCTCTTTTAGTGATTTTCTTGCCAGCAACTTCAACATCAGTCTCGAAGTATCCGGAATACGGGATGGGTGTTCCGTTAGCCGCACTCAGCGAAAGCCAGTTACTTTCTTGCAGGGCTACCCCGGAGAACAATCGCTGAAAAGAGTCCGCTGTTATAGTGGTAACTTGTGAACCAGTATCCACTACAGCCCACAATTCCACCCCACCAATCATTATCTTTGTTGTGGGGCACTTTCCAACAATGTCCTCTATTCCCCTACTTACTGAGCCCTTCATTCGTCCTTCTGATGCCACACCCAGTACTTGGCTCTCAGTCCTGGGTGAGATTAGTTTCCCTGATGGGAAGATTGATGGCGCGCTGACACAGATGGTTGAGGTGTAGGCGGTTGGGGACATCTCCTGGCATAATGTCCTCGTTGGCCACATCGATAGCACTCTACGCTTTGTGGGTCTGCCTGTTGCCGGGGACGAGTGTAACTTTCAGACCTCCCCTCAAGTTTGGCCACCCGAACAGCCAATTCCCCCTGCTGGTACCGCATCTTTTCCAGCACCTCCGTCTGGTTTTTGATGGCAGAGGTCAGCTCCTCTACCATCTTACCCATTGCCATCGTTGCATCTACCTGGCAGGAGGTTCCTGCCTTCCGATAGGGACGGGCGCTTCTCTCTCCCTCATCCATCTCCACAGCCCAGTCCCTGACTTCGAGGAATGAGAGTCCTGGACTGTCCTTGACGAGGCGCCTCACCTCCCTTCTTAACACCATGTCCCGTAGCCCACTTTGGAACTGCTCTTTGAGGGCAGCTTCCACTTCCGGCGCACCTGTCTTGCCCTCCATCTTAGCTGCAACTCCCATCAGGGCATATCCAAACTGGGCCACTGACTCCTCCTCTCGCTGAGCTCTGTTGAACAACTGCCGGGTCAGTTGCCCAACAGTCTTCCTGTCTCCGAAGGTGAGCTCCAATGTGCGGAGGATCGACTCAGCATCCTCCTTCTCACCTGCTGGCCGATGGCGGATCTCCTGCCTCGCTGCTCCCTCCAAGTGTGCCATTACATAGTCCACGGCGCCCTCTCCTTTCAGCTTCCTCAGCTTCACTCCAGCTCGGATGTCCTCAATGAAGTCATCCACGCCATCTGTTCCATCAAAGGGGCGGATCTTTTTCTCCTTGGGTGGAAAGAAAACCTCCCTTCTTTGCAACTCCAGTTTCAGCTTCGCCAGCTCCTCCTGCATCGCCTCCATGGTAGCCATACTCCTGCCCTCTTGTTATTGTTGGGTAATCTCTCAATAGTGGCCAAGCCAACAGATGATTTTGTTAAGTCACAACTTGCCGTACCCCATCCGTACTACCAAATGTGAGGGAATGGACAAGATGCGCTCACAAGAAATTACACCGACACAGTGTAAATTTGTTGGTTCACGGCTCTGTTGGGTATATAGGCCAGGTTTATTTTTATTCCCAACAAAAGAGGGCAGAAGTGGCTTTATCAAGACCTGTTATAGTGTCCAAGACAAACGAAATATACATTGTTATAATGGTTTCAAATTAATGATTACACCACCATAAGAAAGATATTTTCCACTTATATAGCCTAGTATAATGATATCGCATTACACAGAATGTACTAACCTGTATCAAAATGAACATTATCTCCCTTCTGAATAATCTTCTATCTTATTCTACTCACTATAGTATGCAACACATCTAAAACTACATTTGTACCAAACATTCACAGAGCTAAGAAAACTACAGTAGTATGCACACTCTGAGAATACTCGTAGCATGGCTACTTATCTACAGGAATATAATACAGTACAGTGGAACGTGTTTCTTTCTGTCATGCTATATACAGGTTTCTTTACTTCAACTTTATATTACATTCAGAGAGTACAATGTGCAGTGACAGATGAAAAGTTAGATAACTAACTAGAGAAAGAGAAGAAGAAGAAGAAGAAGAAGAAGAAGGGGAAGAGAGAGAAAGGGGAGGGGGATAGAATGTACATTAGCGTCCTACTAACAACTATACCATGTACTATAAAATGCATAAACTATTAGACTACTCTCCAGACCCTTGTTACTTATTGTCTTATGGTATCATCCATAATACTTAATACATGCTCAATTCCTTGGTCACTCGATATCCTATGCCAGTGCAAAGAGAGAGAGGGGGGAGGGAGCACGATGGAGAGATAAGTGAGGAACAGAGGGAGAGAGAGAGAGAGAGAGAAAGAAAAAAAAAGAAAGAGAAGCACATCAATGACTATTAAAGTCTGCATACATCAAGACTACTACACTGTGGTGTATAGGACCCTATTCACACATACAGCATAATGTCATCTCATACAATAAGCAAATGAGTGACAACACAAATTTCCACTATAATGTTCCAGACAATTCTTATACAACCCAGATAAGTCTGAACCATACAATGCATATTACAACTGGAACCAAAATACTAACAATCGATAGAAACATATCTCCATACTATTTGCAAGGGAACACTAGTGTATAACAAATGACACAGAGGAATTGTTAGGTAGCTGCTTCCAGCAAAGACATCATGTAACCAACTCCTTAAATACACATTCGATATAAAAACTTACCCTGTTGTATCTCTTAGCATGATGGCCGCATCTGCCCAAAGATTTCCTGAGTTCTCTGGCACATCCCGACAGAAACAGTTAGTGATTCGGATAGTTGCTAAAATTGCTCAGACACAGCATCTCAGTATTACTGCTCTCCATGAAGTTGTAAAAGCAAATGAGAGGGGCATTCTTGCCCTCTTGACCACACAACTTACTGGTAGAGAAGTTAATGAGGGGGAAAGACAAAGCAGACAAAAGAGGAGGGGGGGGGGGACCGAGGATGGGGGTAGAGAGAAGGAAAGAGGAGGAGAGACAGAGAGAGAGGGTGGCAGGAAACTGAGGATGCTTTGTGAATGAGGCAACCCATATAATCTTAAGTCAAACACTAACTTCCTGTGTTATTCTTATTAAGTTTGATGCCCTAACAAAAGTCCTGTGGTACTCCCTGTCCTCCACAAACATGAACAAATTATCACAACTGGAGCACTTGAGTTGTACACCTTGCAGTGGTCAGTGTGGGTAAGGGGACAGCTCTTTGTCTCCTTAGTTTGATATGGCTGGTCATAAACTTCAGGGTCACAATAGATACATAGACATTGTTTGGCAATAAACTTCATGGTCACAATAGATGCATGGACAGTCCCCTTCTTAATCCAATACCCACAGTGCATGTGTTGTAGGTATGGGCAAGGACTAAAATTTATCTCTACCTGTATTCCACATAGAGACCTACATATTGTATGAGTACAAGGGAGATATGTTATAGTGACTTATAAAAGTGACACCATATTTTGGGCATCTAATCAAAGTGCTATGGCTGAAATAAAATGAAATTATTTAGGTGAAAGTGCATTCCCTTACATATGATAATGCCATAATGATAAGATAATCTAAGGATAAAAAATGTTATTGAAAATATCGACGTTGGAGTGTCCATGCATTCCAGTTGATCATCATATGCTAGTCTACGACTTTCTGCACTTTCCTTATTGAAACAGAATTAACTATCACAGCAGTCATTTTCTTTATGATAAACTTGCATTGAACTGAAGTTTTGCATAGTGACGGTTTCATCATGTAATAATAATAAACAGTCAAACATACCCCAACATCAAGACTGTACAGCTTCAGGCCGCCAGCAGGAAGCTACTGTAACCCTATTGCTCCTTACACCTGCCCCGCTGGCCCTGGCTAACTAGAGACCCATTGCACTGCTGTTGGTGCTGAGTAAACAGTTGCAACTCCTGCACCGAATGTGCAGTGTTCATCTATTCTTCAGATCATTTATGAGGCCGATATTACTGAAACTATACCCCTTCACAGAATTCAGAGATGTTGAAATCCCTAATCTGAATGTTTTCACTTCATTATTTACTATTTTGACTTAGATAAAATAGATGAAAATTGACCCACGTGTACGATCTTTTCATCGCTCGCGGCGATCTCTATTACAGTCCCACATATACAGATTCGTGTAAGTTCTCCACACATGGCAAAACTGTACACAATACATTGCAGTCTGAATGCAAATGAACATGGGCGGGGCCACCACAATTTCTTGGACTTTGAGAAAGCTTTCCTGATTGGTTAAAGGTGGGGAAGCTTTTTTCACGCTGGAAATCATTTCCTTACACTGTCAGCCAATCACAAACGAGTTTATAGAGTGGTAGTGTCATAGCCTTTGAAGTAATCTGTCAATCAAAATAGGGCCGATAATATCGGCCGAAGCATTTCTATTGCAGTTTTTGGGCCGATTTAATCGGCCCGTGACAGAGATAGGGTTAATCAGCTTTAATTAATCAACAAAATGAGTTACCATCATTTTAGTACTTGTATATGGGAGCTACATGTGGTCATGATTTGGGCTATCAAAATAAACCCTTTTTTGTTTGTAATTTTCAAACAGTACTAAAAACATCAGTTTTTACCGTAACACCGTGACATTATTGATGATCGTATTTGCGATGTTCGCTGAAGCTTAACACATAAAAAATCTTGCACTTTGATGATTTGGTAATGATGTTCAACCCTTAAACTCTGAAAACAAACGCAAAGTTTTAACCTCCTTTTTCATTTTCTCATGCTACATTCATTTAACTTCATTATATTTTTCAGATATTTATGTCAAATTTAATTATGCTGATTTTATGCACATATTTAGCAAAGTTAATGATGTAATTTTTTAACAAAATGGTCAAATATGAAAAATTCAGTCCTTAAGCTTTCATTTGATACCAAAATGAATGAGATTTAACTATTTTGAAAATTTGATGGTCATGTCCACTTTATCGTGGAATTGCCCTTATACAACTGATAAACTACCCCCCCCCCAAAAAAAAAAGCAACAAACAAAACACACACACACACACACACACACACACACGAATACGCGCACTCTTAAGTAGATTAAAAAAAACTTTAACACTGTGACACAAGATAAGCACAGTTTGAAACATGAGAGGGTCTTACACATGCTGTGCAAAATACTCACACTTAGACATACTCCGAGCTGATCTCTTGCCAGGAATGAAGAAAGCAAATCCCAAACTTGATGGTCAGTTTGTTCTGCTCAGCTTCTACCTTGTGGCGTGACAAAGAATGTCAACGTAACCTTGATAGGGCGCCAGAGATGTTTCTTTATTCTTCTTTCTTTCTTTTTTTTTAATCGTATCTATGTAAAGTTTGACTTTGAGTATGTGTTTGTGTTTGATAGTACATTCCACATGAGAGTTTGTAGCAGGGCTGATGCTCTCTTACAACTTTTAGCTGCTGTAACATGAGTAAATACAATTGGCCTCGTGTAGTAGTCCCATATTGCAAGATCCTACCAGAGATATGAAAGGAAATCAGAACAAGGAGTTACTAGATCAGATCATGGAACTACGAGCTCCATGATCAGATAGATAGATCAGCAAGAGAAACAGAGTGAGTGAGAGAGAGAGAGAGAGAGAGAGAGAGAGGCATGTTCTTATTCGGAGACATCTCGTTATTAGGGGGTTCACACAGCAGTTTGAGAATGAGGTTTGGATCGTGATCCAGATCTCACTACAATAATTCGTCATGTGAATGTCTGGCAGGCCAACAGATCACACTTTGGATATCAACTTGAATTGCGATCCAAATCTTACTACATGTATTTGTGTAATTTTTCCCGCACATTTGTTGTAATTGCTCCATGCCATGTCCAGTAGAATTTCTGCCTCATTTGAACGACGAACAGAAAAATGAGTTTTTTGATCGCAACCCAAATCTCACTCCTTCTGGCTTTTAAACACACTGTCAAAGGGTTTCTCGGAAGACGACCGCAATAATAAACTGAACACAGTGAATTATCGTTTCAACTCAATTGGGTCATCCGACTCTTTTATTTAACCAAAGTCGGTGCAATGTAAGATGTTGTCCCCCGAATATCAATACAGAGTCACCGAAAGAAAAATGTTTTTCGGGAAGAAAAATGCAAAACAATTTTTTTTTTATGTATATAAACAAATTGTTATATTATCCCCCTTTCTGCTAAGTCCCTATATGAGCACATGCATTTCTACGTATAAAACCCCCCTATGAATAAAGTCCCCACATTATCAAAGGCACTTTCATGTTGTCGATAACCGCGCGATGACTGTACAGTGTTGCTCAGGCGAAGCCGGATCCTGGCGTCGGATACGCGGTTCACGCGAGGTGGCTGACACCTGTTCCTGCAGTCCGTCGCGGCGTGAAGTATATACGGGCGTGGCAGCACGGCGTGGCCGGATACACACGGTCGATTGGCGTGGGTATTGTCCGGTTCGCGTGTGTCCTGGGCGTGGGATTACTCGACGACTCAAAGACTGGGCGGTATCCGCCTCCGGATACGTCCTCGGACAAGTCCGGATACTCAGTGCCTGGATACGGACGGCTAGAAATATAACAAATCCCTTGTCAAAATACATTTCTACCAAACTATTAATCCTCAGCTCCTATAATATAACATTTGTGCTCACCATTGCAGAGCTGTGTTAAGGTACAAGTGTATCCGAACATTCTCCGCTTATTAACACATCACTTTCTTCTTTCATGTTCATTTTGACCTTTCTTACAAGAGAATACAAGAGCTTATGGCACATTTCTGTTCTGTTGCAGTAAATTGCTGTACAACAAAATGCATAAGCAAGGCAATATTCATCTTAGTGAACCTCTGCGAGTAGTTAAAATTCACACTATTAATGGGGCAGTTTTCACTATCCAGCGATAGAATTAATCTACCAAACAATACCAATCTCTCCCGTAAAAGCTTATTCTTTTCTAGCTGCTTTTACTAACTTTGCATATGCTCTTCACACTGTATCTCTCGTCGTTCTAACATTCATATCCAAATTCCAGAGAAGACATACTTTCTCTTACCGTTAATTTCTGTGTCTGAATCGATTCACAGCTACGCTTTATCGATCCTCATACATATCGTCCTTGGCGTAGATATGTGTATCAACACAAATCGATAATATTACTAATATCATAATTATTACAATTATCAAAAAAAATGTCGTAGCAATTTCACCAACAACAAAACTCATCGTTCAGGATTAAAATCTAATTGCTATTTATTTTACTGAAACAATTTCACTTTTGAGGTAATGCAAACAACCTAACCCTCTCACTACCAGACCAGTTCTCTCTCTGGCTTAAATATTTTGGCTCATTACGTACACAAAAACAAACATCATTTCAAGCTATATTTCGAGAACCTCACGTGGTGTATTTGCTTTATACTCTTTAACGTTAACATTTCCTGGCTACTCTTCTAATCGAAAAAAAAAACTTCTTTTCTACCGGGTGCTAAATGAAGTAACAGTATGAAATTCTGCAAAACTTACAGCTTCTCGGTCCCTTTTCCTTTTTGAGTGACGGCCAGCGGTGTCTACGGGGAATGCACCAAGCGACGCAGCCGAATTAAATGCAATGATGCTCAGGCCCTGTTCTTGGCTTGTCAACCCGTCTGCGCACCTTCTCGCCAGCAAGCCTCAAATGCAACTGTTCACTCTCGCTGCTCACTCACTTCACACCCGCACCCTAACCATACATTCCTGTCACATACTATTCAAATCGTATTTAAATTATTATTCCAAAATATTTGTCTCCATAATATCACCAGCTCCCTCTATCGACACCGAAACAAAATATACTCGATCACCAATGTCAGATTCATTTTGACAATTTACCCCCTTTTTCAGAAAATATTTTGGTGAAATTAGATTGCCCGTGTGACATTATCCTTCTACGTACTCTGTGTATAAATAGAAAAACGCTGGTTTGGACATTTCTCTGTTACACCTTTTCATCCTTGCCACTGTTTACCTGACTCCTTACTGATCAGTGCTACTGCTGGATGCGACTCATGTAGTCGGCTCCAACGTTCTCCTTCCCCTTGATAGCTTCGATCCGATAACGGAATGGCTGCAGAGCGAGAGCCCACCTCATCGCTCGTCCGTTGGCGCGCTTCCCTCGATGCATCGCCAAAGTTTCCGATCACTCTCCTCAGCTGTCGGCTCTGCTCGCCAGACAGAGTGCTGCCTAACTTTGCGTCGGCTACCCTCTGCGTCTGCTTGAGTGTCGGCGTCTGGATCAGGTGCTCATTCGACGTGGATTCGGGGCCGAGGTCGTCGACGTCCTCGCCTTTCTCGTCTTCCTCGATGACGGATACGCCAGCGACGTCGTGGCTTGCCAGTCCTGCTGCATCCTCGTCGTGGCGGCGATGATACTGCTTGAGCAGGTTGGCATGAAAAGTCGTCGTCCTCGTCCCGAGGTCGATCCGGTAGTCAAGCTTTCCAATCTTGCCTACTACCTTAAAGGGGCCCTTCCAATGCATTAAGAGCTTGTTGTGATCGGTTGGTAGCAGCAATAGTACCTCATCTCCTACTTTGAATGACCTGGGTCTCGCCTTCCTGTTGTACTGCTCTCTGTACCTGTCATGGGACTGTTTCAGATGTTCCTGCACCATTTTGCATGTGTCCTCCAGTTTCTCTCTGAGATCCATGACGTACTGATACGTTGATTTCGTTTCTGGCTCTGCGTTGTCGTCGGACCATATCTCCTTAACGATCATCAGAGGTCCGCGTACGGCTCGTCCGTACAGGAGTTCAAACGGCGCAAATCCGGTACTCGCCTGCGGGGCCTCTCTGTAAGCAAACAACAACGCGTCAATGTACCGATCCCAATCCTGGGGACGCTCTTCGCACATTTTCTTCAACATCTGTTTCATGGTCCCGTTGAACTTTTCCACTAGACCATTACAGGCCGGGTGGTACGGAGTGGTGGTGATGTGGCGGATGGACATCAGTCTACTCACCTCCTTCATTACGTCAGACATGAACTGCGTTCCGCGATCCGTTAACATCTCATGCGGGAAGCCAACTCGTGAGAAAATCGTGAACAATGCTTCCGCGACTGACGTGGTGTCGATGTTTCTAAGGGGTACTGCTTCAGGATAACGAGTGGCATAATCCATGAGTGTCAGTATGTATCTGTTCCCGCGTGACGTCACCGGCACGATCGGACCCACAAGGTCTACTGCCACGCGATGAAATGGTTCGTCTATCAAAGGCGTGGTTCCGAGGGGGACTTTGCTCACCTTCCCTTTCTGCAAAGAACGCTGACACACATCGCAGGATCTGCAGTACCTGACCGTGTCTGCTCCAATGCCGGGCCAGAAGAAGTTTTGCAAAATCCGCTCCGTTGTCTTGTGTGCGCCGAGATGGCCTCCGAGTATCGACTCGTGTGCTAGACTCAGAATCTGACGTCGATATTTGCGAGGAACCACTAATTGGTTCGACACTTCCTGCCGCTCGCCGCATCCTGCTTTAAACTCGCGATACAGCAAGCCCTTTTTCGCAATGAAGCGTGACTGATTCCCATTTCGGCTCGTCTTCACCTCACTACTCTCCGCTTGTTGTCGAATTTTCTCCAACGATTCATCGTTGCTCTGCTCATGACGAAACTCATCAGCTGTTGCAATGTCGGCCTGCCGCGGCACTTTCATCGCTCGTTGAGGTTTGGCTGCCTCCCTGCGCTGCGCCCTAGTCTCCGCGGCTAGCCCACTATCCGCCTGCCAGCTGCTATCCGGGTCGTTAGGCTCCCGAACACCTGCAACATTACCCAGAATAACATCGTACACAGGGCTATTCATGCACAGTACTTCTAACTCACCAACGAAGAAGGGAGAATCGATCATGACTGTGGCGACTGGGAACTGCTTCTCGGAGCCGTCGATCAGGATGCATGTCCGTTGCGATCCGGTCATCTGATCCGCTCTCACCAATTCCGTGCGCACTACCGCTGTCGAACAGCCGCTGTCACGTAGTACCTCCACGTGCGTTCCGTTTACTATGCCGTTCCTCACAGGCATAGCTCTAACTGGCTGCTCTCCACACGCAATGCTTATCACAGGCAGATCCGAATCTGCTATCCGGATATCCGACTTTAACTCTGCACAGGAAAAACACGAATCGATTATTAAGCATGCGTTACCGTACTCTGACAGTTGTCGCTTAGCCTCTGATCCGCCGTTACGAGTCGATACCGAACTATCATCTGTCTCATCCGGTCGACCTTCCTTTGCTCCGGTTCGCACTTCCGGAGTGCGGTTGTCGGGCTTCTTATCGTCAACTTTCCGGTTCTGATCCGGTTTCTGTCCACCATGAATTCCGACTGCAGCCTTTTCTTTCCTGGTCTCCCGGCTTCTGCAATACCTGGCGATATGCCCCTTCTTTCCGCAGATGAAGCATCCGTCAGGGCGGGGAGTCGTTGCTCCTCCCGGTTGGGGTCGAGCATCACCTGTGGAAATGTTAGCCCGAGATTCAGGTGTAACGTGACTTCGGGACTTACCACCGGTCTGCCCTCCGAGATGCCATCCCGAGCGGGCTTCAATGTACCTGTCGGCGATATCCACGAAGTCGTCTATGTCAGTCGGCTGTCTCTCTTTGATGAACGTCTCCATATCCTTGGAGCAGACGTTATAGAACTGCTCGATGAGCACCAGTTGCACCATCTCCTCGAAGGTTGGCTTGTGGCCGGATAGCTCCAACCATTTCTCGAGATAGCTCCGTATCCGTATCACGAACTGCGCTGCTGTTTCTCCCGTTTCCGGCTTTGCCCCACGGAATTTCCGTCTGAAGCCGTCGCTAGTGAGAGAGTAGCGCTTGAGTACTGCGGCCTTTACTCGGTCGTAGTCTTGTGCCTCGTCGTCATCCAGTCTTGAGTATGTGTCTAATGCTTTACCTGTCAAAAGAGCACTCAAATGAACGGCCCACACATCCCGTGGCCAGTGCTGAGCATTAGCGTACCGTTCAAACCTGTGTAAATACACATCTAGATTATCTTTCCCACACTGAAATGCTGGAAGTTTTGGAGCCCTGACTGTATTTGTTTGAACCCGGTTACTGCCTCCCTCTTCTAGCCTAGCCTGTTCTAACTTAAGTTTCAGTTCAGTCAGTTCCTTTTCTTCCTTCATCCTCTGTCGTTCTTCCGCTCGTGCCTCTCTCGCCTTGTCCTGTTCCGCCTTAATAAACTCCTGCAACTCTGTCCCCTCTAACCCTAAGGTCTGCCCTACCTTGGCTAGCTTTTCTAGATCCATCACAATCACTCTCTTACTCTCGCACAGGGTTGACTTACCAACAGAGCCTCACCGGCAGAACATATACCCGGCACTTCCAAAAGCAGACGAGCGCGTGAATGACGGTGCTTTCCCCGTGGGCACAGGCCGGAAGAAGAACTAAGTGGAAGCTGAAACACAATCAAAATATCCACAAAGTTATACACTGAATTATCAGGCTACAATTACAAATATATACTCAACGCAGTAATTAAATTACTATCACCTGGGAGAGATTGATCAAAACTACCGAGACAATAGTGTCACCTATCCGATATCCCCCTCTAACAATTTAGAATTATTTCGATAGGTCCCTTCGTGGTCGCCAATTATTGTCAAAGGGTTTCTCGGAAGACGACCGCAATAATAAACTGAACACAGTGAATTATCGTTTCAACTCAATTGGGTCATCCGACTCTTTTATTTAACCAAAGTCGGTGCAATGTAAGATGTTGTCCCCCGAATATCAATACAGAGTCACCGAAAGAAAAATGTTTTTCGGGAAGAAAAATGCAAAACAATTTTTTTTTTATGTATATAAACAAATTGTTATATTATCCCCCTTTCTGCTAAGTCCCTATATGAGCACATGCATTTCTACGTATAAAACCCCCCTATGAATAAAGTCCCCACATTATCAAAGGCACTTTCATGTTGTCGATAACCGCGCGATGACTGTACAGTGTTGCTCAGGCGAAGCCGGATCCTGGCGTCGGATACGCGGTTCACGCGAGGTGGCTGACACCTGTTCCTGCAGTCCGTCGCGGCGTGAAGTATATACGGGCGTGGCAGCACGGCGTGGCCGGATACACACGGTCGATTGGCGTGGGTATTGTCCGGTTCGCGTGTGTCCTGGGCGTGGGATTACTCGACGACTCAAAGACTGGGCGGTATCCGCCTCCGGATACGTCCTCGGACAAGTCCGGATACTCAGTGCCTGGATACGGACGGCTAGAAATATAACAAATCCCTTGTCAAAATACATTTCTACCAAACTATTAATCCTCAGCTCCTATAATATAACATTTGTGCTCACCATTGCAGAGCTGTGTTAAGGTACAAGTGTATCCGAACATTCTCCGCTTATTAACACATCACTTTCTTCTTTCATGTTCATTTTGACCTTTCTTACAAGAGAATACAAGAGCTTATGGCACATTTCTGTTCTGTTGCAGTAAATTGCTGTACAACAAAATGCATAAGCAAGGCAATATTCATCTTAGTGAACCTCTGCGAGTAGTTAAAATTCACACTATTAATGGGGCAGTTTTCACTATCCAGCGATAGAATTAATCTACCAAACAATACCAATCTCTCCCGTAAAAGCTTATTCTTTTCTAGCTGCTTTTACTAACTTTGCATATGCTCTTCACACTGTATCTCTCGTCGTTCTAACATTCATATCCAAATTCCAGAGAAGACATACTTTCTCTTACCATTAATTTCTGTGTCTGAATCGATTCACAGCTACGCTTTATCGATCCTCATACATATCGTCCTTGGCGTAGATATGTGTATCAACACAAATCGATAATATTACTAATATCATAATTATTACAATTATCAAAAAAAATGTCGTAGCAATTTCACCAACAACAAAACTCATCGTTCAGGATTAAAATCTAATTGCTATTTATTTTACTGAAACAATTTCACTTTTGAGGTAATGCAAACAACCTAACCCTCTCACTACCAGACCAGTTCTCTCTCTGGCTTAAATATTTTGGCTCATTACGTACACAAAAACAAACATCATTTCAAGCTATATTTCGAGAACCTCACGTGGTGTATTTGCTTTATACTCTTTAACGTTAACATTTCCTGGCTACTCTTCTAATCGAAAAAAAAAACTTCTTTTCTACCGGGTGCTAAATGAAGTAACAGTATGAAATTCTGCAAAACTTACAGCTTCTCGGTCCCTTTTCCTTTTTGAGTGACGGCCAGCGGTGTCTACGGGGAATGCACCAAGCGACGCAGCCGAATTAAATGCAATGATGCTCAGGCCCTGTTCTTGGCTTGTCAACCCGTCTGCGCACCTTCTCGCCAGCAAGCCTCAAATGCAACTGTTCACTCTCGCTGCTCACTCACTTCACACCCGCACCCTAACCATACATTCCTGTCACATACTATTCAAATCGTATTTAAATTATTATTCCAAAATATTTGTCTCCATAATATCACCAGCTCCCTCTATCGACACCGAAACAAAATATACTCGATCACCAATGTCAGATTCATTTTGACACACACCTATATACTGGAAATTATGAATATGTTTAATATTTGCATGTATACACTGCAGCGAAAATTATGTGACTTTATGGTCCTCAAGAAGAGTTGTGAGTTTCTGCCACCAAACCTGCATGCCAATGCATTTTAGTAGTCCACTGCCTACAGCAAATGGCTGCAATGCATGCAAAAGTTTGGGCGAGACCAGCTGTGCATGCTGTGTGGCCATACAGCGGAAGTCTTTTGACAAAAATCATATATATATATTTTTTTTTTGGAGGGGGGGGGGAGGGGATGAGCATCCTCATCACAGATTGTGACCGTCAGTTCATGAGTTCATAGTTAGAACTAGACTTGGAATTTGTCAACACTGACAAATAAGGTGATCCGATCTATTTGGAAATCAATGATTTGAGTCCTGATCCCAATTATAGGCATGACCATAAATGTTTCATCTGCGTTTAGGGGACATTGGCCGTGTGATGTTTGGATTCTCATTTAGAAAAGGGAGTCAGACCTGCCATCTTTGGTACCGAATTCCGTATACACTAACGAAGATACAGAATGAAGTATATTTGACCTTTGACCCCACTTTGCACACCCAAGATGGCATCTGAGCAAAAAGTGGTTATTTTGTGAAATGATCCTTGTAACATGGTCTTTGCGTGTGCAAAATATGGGAAAGATGGGACATGTATTCACCAAGATACAGGATGAAACATTTATGACCTTTGACCCTAATTTACATACCCAAGATGGTGTCCGATCAAGTAGTTGTTATTTTATGAAACAATGTACGTGACATGAACTAAACGTTTGCAAAATATGGGGGTGATAGGGGCTGTTTTTCTTGAGTTATTGCAAAGAAAATTGCAGAAAGAAAGAAATATCTCAATACATCGAAGATAAGCTTTAATTTCAACCAAGTTTTTTGACGTGATGCCGACGTCGTATGAAAAAACGAAGGGCACATTCACGACAGCTCAAAGTCTCAGCTACAACATATTGAAATCTGGGAGAAATTCACCGAAGCATAAGTGAGCTAGTGCTCGATAAAGATAGTCATGTCAATTTTCATTTCCAGAAAAACTGCACTCCCATAGAGATAACACGTAAACTGGTCAAATTTGACAAGATTACATTCAATCCATTTTTACGAGGTGATGCTGTCATTCAATAAAAATTTTGTTATTACTTTAATGAAAGAACATTTAATAAGCTACAACATACTGATATATGGGTGAAAATTGGCCAAGGATAAGTGAGATAGGCTCGAGTGAACTTGAAATTTGATAACGTCATTTTGAAAATTTACTTTTTTTTATTTTATCAGGAAATTTGATATCTTTTAGTCATTTTTTCAGCATCGCCAACCCATGAAATCACATGTAGAACTCATCGGCTTTCAGAATATGTAAAAAAAATGGGGGTTCACCGTCCATCCTGACGAGTAAAATCGGATTTAAAATTGGCGGTTTTTTGGCATAGTTGCACTGTATATCGCCATTGACGGGCGCGCGGAACTTCAACTTTGAGGGGCCCGTATGACGTCATATTGAGTCGGATTGACTTGAAACTTGGTAGAAATATTCCTTGACGTTTCAGGCATCCGATAAGTATGAAAAAATGGGAAATTTCTATTGCATATGAGCTGTGCGTGCATATATGTGATCGCGCGTACGCGTCTGTCCAATTTTTTCAATTTTTCAAAAAATGCTCGAATTGGTCTGAAACGTGTGCAAAAAAAATTTGAGCTCGATTTGAGCATACAAATATAATGCGCGCGTACGCGCACGTTTTAAGAGAAAATATGAATTTTGAGAACATGAGTAGAATGCGCATAACTTGAAATATATGTGACGTAAATTTCATTGAAAAATTCCATTCCATTAATGAGATATGATTGAGAATGTGTTTTCATATAATGACGTCGTAGTGACGTCACGGTCGACTGATCACAATGATACATTAGATTTCTTGTCTTTGGGACATGATACATACATGGTATGAGTTTGAAATTGATAGGCAGAGGACTTTCTGAGCTTACGTCTGCACAACTTTTGAGGAGAAAGAAGAAAAAGAAGAAGAAGAACAAAGAATCAGTACAGATACAGAAGGTGATCCGAGAGGATACTCAGATCACCTAAATATGAAGCGGCATATTTCTAGGGATGTTTCAGATGGCTCTTTTGGCACAATTCATACAATGTCACAATTTTCCACAAAAACTGTCAATGAGAATTTCCTTAAAGGGAGAACCCACAAACCCTGAAATCAGGGAATTGTCTGTCAGTATTGCATCCTTGAAACGTGATTTATAAAACATATGACACCTCCAACTTAATGCCATTCGATTGGTATCACACCAGGCTGAAGGCAAACAACAACACCTAAACTAGCAACATTCAAATAGAAAAAAAGAGGCAGTGATTTACATAGTCTCAAGACCCTTTGATGACTTAAAGAAAAAAAATATTAATATATCTTATAACCTCAAGGATGAAGAAAAGCACCACCACTGAAGGACAACCAAAATTTGTTGAGTGTTCAAAGTTTTTAAGGAATTATTTCATAATCGAAAAGAAAAGGACGACAATAGGAGAGAGATATTCAGACCTCAAAGAATAGTGTTAATGTCCCCTATTCTGATGCAAAAAGTTTTGAACTCATTCGAAAAAAAGAAAGAAAAGAAATTGAGAACAAAACTGACTTTGTGGCAGTCACTTCATACCGGTTCAGGTCCAGTGCACACTTTACCTGTGCTTTGATAATTCAATTCATGGAGATTTGCTCTTGGGGAAAAAAACAAACAAAGAAACAAAACAATGTTAATGAAGAAAGCCGAGATAAGCCATTGTTTGAGTGAAACGTGCAATCCTTTAAGTGTTTGTTCACACTGGCACAGTCAGGAAGGAGACGACGGCCAATGGCACGTGAGCACCAGCCGAAGGCTGTGGTTAGAGGGCAAGTTCCTCGGCTTCCTCGAGGCTAATAGGTGTATGAGTGTGTGTGTGCATGTGTGTGCGTGTGCATGTGTGTGTGTGTGTGTGTATGTATGTGTGCGTGTATGTGTGTGTGTAAGAAAGAGAGTCAAGGCAAAAGGGCAAGCTATCAATGTTCTATCACATGGTCATAGAGACACTCTGATGTACCACTACCACCAACCCCACCCCTCCACCAACCCCTCCGGTTTTCCTAGGGAGCTGCACGTGATCCCGGGATCACGTTTGTCTCTGGCACTGACATGATTTAGCCTTAGCTCAAGCCTGTCCTGTGCTCTCCTGATTGTATTTGGATGTCTCTCACCCGAGGCAAGCATGATCTAGTTAGCTTTTGCAATTAATGGTTAATGGCTTGACCTTGGGGATTACTGGTCGAATGTGACAGGAAATCTTTCAGAATACTGAACTACTAAAAAAAATTGCATGACAAATTTTTCATACCCATCCGATTTCAGTGAACTCCACTTCCTTTTACAACAATGTACTGTACTTTCCTTAATGAGGGTAATTCTGTAGCTCCAGGATGCCTACATATTTCAAGATGTCCAAAAATATCTATGTAACCTGTACCTTGTGCTACTTGACTCATGATATACAAAATTTTGTTAGCAAGCCATTGGCTAGATTGAATCTAAAGTGTTAACCCCCTCCCCTCCCCCCCCCCCCCCAAAAAAAAAGAATAACGCAGATGATATTTACTGGCTCTAGTGGACAGAAAACTGAACCTGTCAAGTCCATAGATGGTTTAGCTACGTGGTATGTCCTGCTAATTGAGACAAGTAATACTTAGCGAGGTCAAAACCCTCTTACTCTATTTCAACTATGAAATTGAGTGCTCTGATCAGTTGTTACCAGTACCACTGCCACGTAAGAAGAAGTGATGGTCACATTTGTGGCTTTCTGCTTTATCATTCATGTGAAGATCTTGAGAGCTGCTTTAATTGAAAATTAGATATGACAAGGCTTTGCTTTCCCTAAGCTTTTTATGCTTGCAAATTCGTAGCAATGGTCGCATACACCATGATTTATCTCAGACAGTATGGCATAACATCCATTCGCAGAGTCAATGAGGGTAGTATTTTTTTGTGGTGTCATCTCTGTAAGCATGTTCAACGAGACATCACATCCGACTCGGCTTTTACCTGGGAGGACCCAGCGTGATGCGATGCGTGTTGTGGCATTGGCATTAGCTACCATTGACCTTTGGGTCCACACGTACGTCACGTGTGCAAAACTTCTCCAGCTGATGAGCTCTTGGCACGTGACTTGCACTCGCAGTGTACGTGGACCTGGAATCCATAGTGCTGGCATTGATCCCTTATGTTGCAATGTACTGTAATCTATTAAAGGGGTGGAAGACAGCATAGCAGTTTGCAACATATTGACCGTCATCATTATTCATCTTGCCCCATGTCCATATCTTGCATGTCTGCTAGTTTATTAAACAGCAGAGAATCATTTGTCTCATTTAATGCCCTTCTGCTTGTCAATCATAAATCACATCCTTAGAATCAGAAAGGCACTAACAGTTAACCAAGACTGCTGTATCGACATATGCCCTTTTGCTTCCTCAAGGATTATATTGTGTGCCTGAGATTCCCTCTAAACTACCCTCTACATAAAGCCTGCAGTGTCAACCTGCAACCTTCTGTTTCTAAATCCATCATTACATGATATGTTTAGGAACAGAAAGGTGGTAACTGTGCATAAAGTCTCATTTACTGAATGTCTTTCTGGTCCTTGGTGCACTATAAGAATCAGGATGTAATTTATGAGACATTGTGGAATGGAAGTGATGAGAAATCAAATATTTGTTGTGCATTATCTTAACTCATATAATATCAAGATATGCTACTCATAAAGGAATATCTTGATCAATGACTCTGTAATTGTTTCAGGAAATATATGAAAAAGTTACGTACCTGGGAAGCTTTAGGAGAGTATGCACGTCAGCTTCGCACTGTATGCTAATATTTACATCTATTGATATGCTACTGCTGTCATACTTGGAGTGCAAGTCCCTCGTGAAATAGCAACGTGCCTTGATGATAAATTTATTTAGGAGGCACAGGTGACATTAAAGGTAGGGAATCCCATTTGCATGCCTTAAATGAAGAGTTGTGTAAACACAGTGGTATGTTGAAGAGAGTATCATTTTAGAAACTCCCATAAAGTATTGAAAGTGGAAGGTAACATTGAGTGTTAATAGTACATTTTTATTGACCGTTAGATTTTGAATTGAATTTTTTTCGGGGCTCACCGTAAATTCCAGTACATTACTAGGCTACCTTTGCAGACCCATGCACTGCATGTGTGTCCATCATGTATATTTTGTGAATAAAGTTCATCAAAACTTACAAACATTTCTATATACATTCTTGCCACACACTCTATATGTTATTACATCAGCTCTTATACTTTTAGATTTGTGTTTATAGATAAAAGATACAGAAGACTGCAACAAAGAGGCTTAAGTGTGGCTGACACACAGAACTACTGAGTAGTTGAGTTTTGTGCATTATTCAAATTGTAGATAACTGTTGACTTCCAAATTTCTAAGCAGTTGCCTAAACAAGTCCCCTGAGGTTCATATTTAATGTTTTGCTGCACTTCGGGAGTTCTGTAAAAGGTATCCCCTACCTTTAAGGCTACAGAGCAGCACTGAGACAAGGTGTAAAGCATGTTAATGACAATGAGAATGGCTACAATGTATAGGCCATCTAAGAGAGTATGCTGAGACCTCACTGTAAGATCTCCATTATTCAAATTCATGAAATTCTTCCTTCAAGATGTATTCATTGCATCTGATTAGAAATCTCCAAGAAAAGAGCTATACTGGATAGGATCACACAGACCATATCAGATTAGATTCAACATTTCTCCATCACCTGACACACAAAACCTATTTTTTAAAACAAATTTTGAAAGTACTGGTACTGTATTGTGGAAATTTTTGTGGTGTTGAAATTTTCACACTTTTTGCGCAACCAGAAACTAGTGCAAAAAAGTAAAAGCATGCAAATATTTTGCTTGCCATATGTTCAAGTAGTTGATGTCTTGATTATGCGGAATTGAAAACAAGCGAAACTCATTTTACCCGGCCGAACGCGAAAAATTACTCGCGCAAAGATATCCTCTTTTACAGTAAGAAATAGTATCCTTAACATCATAACTGTCCAGAGCTGAAGTGATAAAATGCTTCCACATTGGGAAGTTGCAGAAGCTGAATCTATGAAAAAAATTATGTTTTTTGACTTATTTGTATCATCTACCAGACTAATGAGGGAATTGTGAGGCAGTAACATTATCTCATCTGAGTGACATATGATCATAACCATATACAATGTAGGTTGTGTCATACTGCTGCATGAGAGTATAAACCTTTGAACTATATGGCATGATTTGTAGTGAAACAACATCTGTTAGGTTTGTTTCATTTCACTGTTAAATTCAAGTCAATGAAGTGGAGTCTCTCTTTAAAGGGGAAATCCAGCCTAAATATAACTTAGTCTGATAAGAAAGAGTAAATATCACAAGTTCAATGGTACAATTATGATTGAAATCAGATGAAAAATAAGGAAGTTATGACATTTTGAAGTTTCGCTCATTTTTGAGAAAACAGTTCTTGAACAGTCAATGTGAATATATGCAAATGGCAGAGTGAGCATGTCATTCCCTCACAACTTGCCACATAGTTGGGACATAAAATTTTGAAATTTCCAGTTTTTTATTCAAACGTAATTATGCCCGAGGCTCAAATCCTGATATATAAACTGATCACTATTCTGAAGTTATTCAACCAGGCATAACATCATGCTTCACACTTCGATGACAGAAACATTGAATTTTCATCTTTTTTTTTGTATATGATCAATGGAAAATTGTGAGGGTATGACATGGTTAGCTCACTCCTTTGCATATTCATATCAACTGTACAAGAACTGTTCTGCAGAAATTAGCAAAACTTCAATATTTCATAACTTCCATATTTTTCATCCAATTTCAGTCAAATTTTTACCATTGAACTCATAAGATTTTACTCTTTTTATATCAGACTAACTTATTCTTGGACTGGATTTCCCCTTTAAAATCACTCGCACCAGTGGGTCAGATTCATGTGTGACACGGCCCGGGTTCAGTGCTTGACCGGACGCCCAGACCACCAATTATCAGAGGGAGAACAGTCAGGGGAAGTGGGAACAGTCATGAAATGCGGATGATGGCCACTGGCCCCATTGCTGGCAAAGTTCAGTGCGAGCTCCCTTGGCCTACATTACATTACTGCCTTGTGGATGAGCCACTGACGGAGGTGAATCACCTTGTTTACCGTGTGCGGGGGAATGACTGAACCCTTCTTGTTTTTGTGACCTCATTCATAATTTTTGAAAAGCTGTGAATATACTCCCAGGAATGTAATGCTTGTGCAGGTGAACTTGTATGATCTACACGGGTCACTAGCCTGACCTAGTTGTTTATTGATTTAGATGTTTACTGGTCTTTAAACATAAAAAACAGAGATAAATATACAAACAATCTGACAAAATTATTGCCAATTACAGAATATGATATATTGTAATATGATTACATGGCTTACAATAGCCCAATTCACACCTGTGTGAGTTGTGATTGTAAGAGAATGTGCTATCAAATAGCTACTGATCATTGTCTCTTCTCTTTTGTGTGATATGTTTTTACATGTCACAACAAAAACTAGAAAAACACTCTGAGAGCGCAGACCTCCGCCAAGCATGCAGCTCATTTCCACCACTGATCTTGTTCTTCCATAGAGATATCAGTGATTTCCACCCATACGTACTTATGTAGCATTGTGTGCTGAAAGTCATCTGATTTCTCAATATAGAATCCTTTGTTAGGTCATAAACCCTCGCCCTAGCAGAAACTAGAGCACGCACTTTAGTGTGCGCATGCAAACCTCAAATACACACAGCCTGAACTCCTAAGTTTGTTGACCCTACCTGCCAAAATATCAAAAATCCTTCATAAATTCCCCCAAAATTCTCGGATCACTACCAAAAGTTAATCATTTGTTACTTGTGTCATTCTCAACCTTTCCTGCAAGTTTCATCCCAATCCATTGAATACTTTTTGAGTTATTTTGCACACGGACAAACAAACGAACGAACAAACAAACCAACGGTAACGAAAACATAACCTCATCCCTTTGCGGAGGTGCACCAACTATGTGTACAATGGACAAATCTGCATTATAGCAATAGGCCAGTTTACTGATATTCTGTATTCAAATTTATAGATTTTTTTTTTTCCTCAGAGGAAGTTTGGGGCGCTGTGGCATAGTGGATAAGACTCTCGACTCCCAGTCGGAGGACCTGAGTTCGATTCCTGCCCAGTGTTTATGTCATTTAGAGACAAGAGGTTTTTACCTACCATGTCCTTCTCGACTCAGGTGTATAATGTAATGCAAGGGTTATTATAATGACAGGGCCGTCTGGGAGAGCAGTGTTATCACTATAGAGGCTACCCTGGATAGAAAGACATTTTTCTTCTTCTTTTCTTCTTCTTCTTCTGCTTCTTGTTCTTCTTGTTCGTGTTCTTCTTCTTCTTCTTCTTCTTCTTCTTATCATTATTATCATTATTATTATCATTATTATTATTATTATTATCATTATTATTATTATTATTATTATTATCATTATTATTATTATCATTATTATTATTATCATTATTATTATTATTATTATTATTATTATTATTATTATTATTATTATCATTATTATTATTATCATTATTATTATTATTATTATTATTATTATTATTATTATTATTATTATTATTATTATCATTATTATTATCATCATCGTCATCATCATCATCATCATCATCATCATTATCATTATCAATATCATTATATAACATCTGTCCCAAACATGATATCTACCGGTATTTTTCCAACATGTATAGTGGTGTCTAGAAAATGATCAACTTGTCTACGTGCCGTTTGTTTCTAATGAAGAACTCATTCAGTTTGACATTAACACTGCATCAATCCACTGCAGTATGCCATTTGTTTCTAATGAAGTACTCATTTGGTTTGGCATAACATTGCATCAATTCTCATTAGAGATGTGACGGTATGGTGGTTGTCAGACACTAAAATATATTATGGTTACATCAAAGAGAGAGAGAAAAAAAAAATTGTGAGTTTGATGCACTTATGTGCCATGAAGTTTAGAGAGGGCAAACTTGTGAATAGGCTTATGAGCTTTATTGTGAGATGTAGGTGTTTTCATTGGTATAAAAATATATCTTTCTTCTTTTTGTTTTTATGACTGCAAAGTAATGTTCAAAATGTTGGGCTCACAGCTTGAGTTATCTGAAAATTTGGTTGCCCAGATCTCAACTTTGGCTTCTCCAGGCAGTTGGGGAAACTGCTTGTCTCATTCCCAGTAGTGGCCTTTTCTGTTTCCATGGCAACTTGATGAATATCTTAAAATTGTGCTATGAAAGATCTTTATCAGTTATCTCCCTCTGTACAAATGTGTATGTAAGGGGATTGCAACTGCTGTTCTATAATTTCTTAACAAACGTGTCACTGAAAAGGAACCAGTTGGATTCAAAACTGTCATCTACTGCTTTCCAGGCAGTGACACTACCACCAGGCTGTCCCTGGTTGCCGACAGTGACACGACGAACTTGGAATAAATCCCTAAGATCTGAAATTCTGACATTGTTATGTTGAATTGTCCATAAAACAGTATATGACAGTTTTGAATCTCACGGGTTCCTCTTTCCAAAATGTTTGTTGAAAGTATAGATCCGCAGTTGTGATCTTTACAAATACCTTTTTTTTTTTTCACTTGGAAAGGGTATTCATATCTTTTTAAAATGAAAAATGTGATTTTTCTGAAATATTTGAAAGATCCTGTTTTATGTAGCATGTAGCATGCCTTGTGTATACCAATTTCACATTTTTGAACAGAACATAGTGACCCTGCACCTCAAAACAAACAAAAAGTCGCCAGACATGAATTTTTAGTTAAGACCATATTCTGAAAGAGCAGACTTGACTTTAAGCTTTAAAATGATTTATAACTCAAATCAAATGAACTCTCCTAACCTATCTAAATATTGGAAAGAAAGCACAAACTCAGGAAAAGTGTGAACTGAGGAAAGAGGCTCTGACGTATAGTGTCTATTCAAGCACTTAATCTTTACCAAACCGTGCTGGCTGTGCGATGAATGGGACAAAAAACAGGAGGTAAACGGCCAGAGTAACAACAATGAAGGGATTATCAAATTAAACTGAAATTAAGCATGCTTCATTAACATATTCTGTCCATAATTAATGCCAACTTTCAAAGTAGTAGCACTATCCTTTCAAAAGTTATTAGAGTTGAAAGTGAAGAGTGTGGACAAGGTTTTTCAGAAATTAAAAAGGGATTCTACAGACACACCTAATCACACTATTCTACCAAAAATGTTCGAGATAAACTGCTAAAAAAACACACTTTCCTGCCCGTTTTATGATACCAAATTTTAAAATAATGTAAAAGAAGACCCGCTCTTTCAGAAAATATGAAAAAGTCAAGTTTGGCTGCGTTGACCCATTTCACTTATTTTCAGTCCTCACGCAAAATCAATGTGTGTGACTTTATGTTCGTTTTGAGGTGCACGGTCACATATGACCTTTTGCCTCCAGAATTATTTTTTTAATTGTGCCTCAGTTTCTTTTTTGTTTGTTTTTCTGGGGAGGTTGGCAGCTCTGTTATTGTTATCTCTCATTATATTTCCCCTCTGTTTCTCCTGTAGGTCCATTCTCTTGGACAGTAACATTGCTTTGAAGAGTTCAGCATCATGACTGAGTAATCCAGAGGGCACTGTTTGGGAGAAAATCGCCGCCGGCGATGACATGTCATCGGTGCAGACCCAGCAGAAGCAGGCGCAGCGGTACTCCAGCCCGACAGCCGCCATCATGAGGGTGTTGCTACGGAAACGCATCATCTGCAGCCTCCTCCTGCTGTGCTGCCTGGGTGTCTTGGCGTGTGAGTTTTAAAGGAGGCCCCCGTGTCTGGAGGTGTTCACAGATCATCATGGTGTTTGAAATTTTGCTGTGTAAGATGCAGGTAGCCAGTAAATGTTTATAGCTGCTCTGTGATTTCGTGGACTTACTCTTGAATTCAATTCTCAAGTTTTCTATTTCATTTCTCAACAGAGCAACCAAATATGATGATATATATACACATATGTACACACACACACACACACACACACACACACACACACACACACATGCACACAATGTCAGTCTGACAGAATAGATGTGTTCTGTGAGAAATCTACTGGAAAGGGTTCATATGTAAATAGAAGTTAATCGTGGAAAAGATACTTTCTCGTGTGTGTGTGTATGACCACAGGGGATTTGAACACTTGAACACACAGGAATTCACTGGAAATCTTTTGTATTTCTTCCCCGTCCATCTTATGAGAAATTTCCAATTTTATTCTGAGAAAATTTCTGATTTACTTACCTCTACAATATAGTAGTTAGCTTATGAAAGAAATCTAATTTTCAGGGTTGCAGAAGGGACACACAAACTTTAAGATGTGAACAGGTCCACAGAGCCACATTGCCATGGAATTGTAATACATCTCTTTTACATTTCTCCTGTTAACCAGGGCTCACTTACGAGCAGGGCAGAGCCGACCGAGACTCCGCCGAGACCAGACAGCGCCTCCTGAATGTTCCCCCAGATGTTGACCCAAGAGGGCAGCACCACTCAGGCGAGGTCATCGTCAAGCAAGAGGAATCCTGGGAGCCCCAAGATGGTCTATTAAGGCAAAGGCAGGGCCCCCAGGCCGGCGGAGACCCAGTTGCCAAAAGGAAGAAAGGTATACCATTATTACCATGGAAGGAGGTTATGCTTTCATAGACGTTGGTTTGTTTGCTTGTCTGTGTGCAAAATAACTCAAAAAGTAGTTAGCGGATTTGGATGAAACTTACAGGAAAGGTTGAGAACGACACAAGTAACAAATGATTACATTTTGGTAGTGATCCAAGAATTTTTCGGGAATTTATGAAGGATTTTTAATATATTGACAGGTAGGGTCAATGAACTTGGGAGTGCAAGCTGCGCATTTTTGAGGTTTTCAAACGCGCACTAAAGTGCGTGCTCTAGTTTCTACTAGGGCAAGGTGCGCCACACAGCTGAGGGTTTATGACGTAACAAAGGCTTTTATATTGGGAAATTGGGTGATTTTTCAGCATGTATACCTATGGGTGAAAATCACTGATCTCTATGGAAGAGCCCAAAGAGCTTTTCCCCAGTGGTAGAGAGGAGACGGTTGAGGTAGCTGCTTGGCGGAGGTCTGCGCTCTCAGAGTGCCTTTCTAGTTACCAAGGAAGGAGGTTATACTTTCATCTGTGTTGGTTTGTTTGTTTTGTCTGTGTGCAAAATAAGTCAAAAAGTTGTGAATGGATTTGAATGAAACTTGCAGAAAAAAGTCAATAATGTCACAATGAAGAGGTGATTAAATTTTGGTAGTGATCTGGGAATTTTTGAAGGATATTGTAATCTTTTGGCATATAGGGTCAATGAACTTGCACACTAAAGCACATGCTCTGCTCGGTCGAGGCACTGCGCAGCTGGAAGTTGATGATGTACTGAGTAAACTAAAGGCTTCTATAATGGGAAATTGCATGCATGTATGGGTGGAAATGAGCTGTTAGCTTGGCGGCGGTATGTGCTCACCGAGTGCTTTTCCAGTTTCTTGCGATATTTAATATCTCTGTAGGGTACTGAAGTATGATGTCATGGCCATTCATCTCCATAGAGACTGGTTCTAGGCAACCTCATGTTACCAAATATCTGTGAACGCAATGTTCGCTAACCATGCTCGTGTCCGCTTCCAACCCATGGCCCGAAACCTTGTACAAGGGTATTTTGTGTGGAACCAGCACTAAGCTGTGTCAAAAGACTGTGACATCATCACTTTGGTCCTCTTATCTGTAGAGTAGCAGCAGTACACATAACTTACAAAGTGTCTGTTCAAGCATCCACAAATTTAATTAGCTATGTAAATCTGATCATTTTCCTTTGTATTTTTTTATTTTGTAACGTTTTTCTTTACATTTAAAAAAAAGAAACAAGACCTGTCTTCATCTTCATCAGATACTATTCCATTAAAATAAAATATATTCATTGATGCAAGTTAAAAAAAAAAGAAAAAAAAAAGATGAATTGTTTCAAAGTATTCAGCAAGCCAAAGTCTTTGACTTAAATATTCAAATTTGGTGACAATGTCACTTACAACAACAACAACAAGATTTATGCAGGATGGATATTAAAGGTGCATGGTCCCGGTGGTTTAGTCGAATGCGTACGCGGGCGCACGGCGCAAGTTTCCTATAGAGACCTATGCTATCGACTCCTCTTTGGCGCTTACGCTGTGGCCCACTTCCCCGAGTCCGAAGAAGTCCGATCCACTGTAGTCAGTGGTCCGATCACAGTTCGGCTCATGATTCGGCTGAGGGGGGATGACAGCTTTAGCAAACTTCTTTTGTGATGTCATAATAAGAAGCACATAATATGCACGCACCCTGGCATTACTACAGACTGCGTGATGCGCAGAGAAGACAACTAAGGCAACGTTACTTAGCAACACCTACGTGCTTTACTCTTGATGACAGCTCAACTTCGGCAATCTTTGTATCAATGCTAACGGTGATCGGCAGTATCATTAACAGCGCCCTCTACACTACCGGGTCTATGCACCTTTAAAGGTCCAGTTTACCTGTGGGAGCAGTGCTTTAAAAAATATTCAAGATATCGCATAAGATGCATATGTATAGGTCTGTTGTATCACAAAACATCCTACCATACAAAATTTTGCAATAAAGCCTAAAATATAAGGAGATATCAGTATTTTTCTCACTAAACCATAACTGTAGACGGTTTAGTCTGGAAGCATTTTTCTCATAACTATAGTTCACATTTTGTGTATTTAACAATACTTAACATCGATTGTACGAATTCAAATTTTTACGGTGGTTGTTTCTATCCCTTACTCACATTTTAGAACTACTTTAAAGCACTAATGCTTGGTTTTTGTCATCTGCTCATGGTAAATTATGCCTTTAACCTTTTTCCCCACAGCAGATTTCCAAGACCACAAAGAGCACGATCACCATGGCAACGGAGAAGGGAAGAAGAAGAAGAAGCCGGTGAAGAAGAAGAAAGGGGAGGAGAGACGGAGGAAGATGGGGAAGGCTGCTGGGGAGGAGTGGGATGCGGGGGATCTAGGGATGACGCAGCAGGAAGCGGAGCGCTGGATCCAGGAGAAGATCAAGCAGGAGTACTGCAATCCACCAGACAAGAGGATATCTGGGGAGGAAGGTAACGGAATATCCCAAAACATGACGGGCTGCAGCTTAGTTTCAGAAAATCACAGAGTTTCAGAAAATCACAGAAGGTGTATGTAGAACCCAGTAGGCTCCAGTAGGGATAATAGGGAGCTTTAGATTTTAGACGCGCGGACGTTCAAAGGAAAAAAAACATGTTCTGAGCGTGCGCAGTAGCGCGCATAAAGTCAATCTATTTTTAGTTTGCGTCGCCTGAGTTTTTCACTACGCGTACTGGGCCATTTTCACGTCCGCACAGTTTGCGACGAGAGAGCTTCTTCATGCACTGATCATATGGGGGCGCGATTTTATTTTTTATACGTTGCGTCCCAGCGTAATCTAAAGCTACTTTCCCACACGACGCAGGGAGAGGAGAACGTCCAGCGCAAGCATCGGCTCAAACGTCCGCGCGTCAAAATCTAAAGCTCCTTAATAGTCGATTTGCCATAGCAAAGCAGACAGAGGAAATACCACAGATATGAAATCACCAAATTAGGCAGGTATCACTCCATGAAATGTGCCAGAGATCTAGTAGACGCATGACTGAAAATGCATTTAGTAGAAAAATCTTGAAAAATGCAGAAATGTAAGACTATCAAATGAAGGAAGTTCAAGGAGCTCTAAACACAGGCTGCCACAAAAGTGCTTGGCAAGGTATTGAAGGTTAGTGTAAAGAGAACGCCACTGCATTTTTTTTCTTTTTTACTCCACTTGGAAACTCAAGGAGAAAGGCCTCCCCTGTCAGTGCCAAACTAGATTGGGTCCATGAACATATTACAGTGGGCAACTGATTTTACAGGGGTGATGAGCATTGAATGTGAGCATGCACACAATACAGAACGCTCTTGCTAGTTTTGGTGGATTTTAACCCGTTGAGGAAGAGCAGATTTTGCTATATATAACAGTTCCTTCCCATGGACACCTACTGATGTGTGATGATACCCAAATCTATATTATTACTACTCTCTTCCATTCCAGTATGATAATCATACATCATACATATCTTTGTTGGGGCGACAAGACCTCGTATCTACAAAATGTCAGATGTTCAGGAGAGCCAAAAAACATGGCGGCCAAAGCAATGTGGCGAATGGGATAGCCTTTCCTTTGACGTGCCGTGGTGGCTTCATTTTTTAAGTAAGACAGTTGGGATTTGGACAGAACATCACTTAACCCATTATGTGACCATTAATCCAAAAATGTCATTTTCACCAAAATTGCCGATACAAGGTCTTGTCACCCCAACGACGATATGTGTATCTATCTCCCCACCTCCAGCCAGTTATTGACCTCAATCCATTGTATCCCCATCTCCAGTCAAGTCACTGACCTCTATCATCCCTCGAGTATACCACTAGAACATTAGAATGATCCCATTGTTCCCCTGCTGTAAAAGACAACATCCAGCCCCCACTTCCAATCTGTAAGTAGGCCCTAGTACAATCAAAACACAATTTATCTCAAGGTTGAGACAACATCATGCTGGCTTTCAAGTGGCCCTACTTTTCCTACTTTTTCCTACTTTTTTACTGCTGTCCCTACTTTTCCTACTTTTTTGCTCAAAATCCTACTTTTTCCTACTTTTTGGTGAAAAACCCGCAAAAAAAAAAAAAAAGATGTGCAAAGCTACTTGAATAGTTGATATTCAGAAATGATGAGTAGACTCTAGTTGCAGATTCTTACTGGTGGGGAGAGCCTCTTCAGCATGAAAGAGGGATAACACAAACCAATCAACCACAAGACTGCTGCCAGCCTCAGCTTTTGCTCCTGTGTAGATGTGATTGAACCCACTGGTATTGCAGCCTAGGACTTGGAGCAGTGCACATCCAGCTCTCATCATTGCTCAAAATTACCAGGCTCTCCAAAGGAGCAAAAGTGAGGTCGAGGCAGCAGGGTTGTGAGTACAAATTAAGATTTACATGTAGCAGTGGCGTATGTGGGGGGGGGGGCAAGGGGGGCACGTGCCCTGGGCTCCACTCCTTGGGGGCGCAAAAAACAAAAAAACAAAAAAAAGAAGAAGAAGAAGAGGAAAACGAAAGAAAAAAAGACGAGGAAGAAGAAGGAAAGGGGGGAGAAGGGGGAGGGGCAGAAAATTAAATCAAACAAGATAAAAACAAAACATGATAATGACGTGGACAAATAACAATGTTTATTGTGTTCACACAAGAATTCCGAATTCCATGTTTTGTAAGCTGAAATACAAACATTTTCGGCTCACTCGCTGCGCTCACTCACCGAAATTTAGCCCCCCCCAAAAAAAAATAAGAACAAAACGTGATGATGACGCAGAAATATACAAATTTCTGCTCACTCGCGCATACTAATTGAGAGTATTTTTTTCAAGTCCTTAGTTTGTTGGTATGAATCATTATCTATAAGGCCGTCACGATATCTTGATTAGAATTGTAAGATTTAATAAGCAAAAAATGACAAGAATCCCATGTTTTGTCAGCTGAAATACAAAATTTTTCGGCTCGCTCGCTGCGCTTGCTCGCCAAAATTTAGCCCCCCCAAAAAAAGAACAAAACATGATGATGACGCAGAAATATACAAATTTCGCTTCACTCGCGCATACTAATTGAGAGTATTTTTTCAAGTCCTTAGTTTGTTGGTATAAATCGTTATCTATAAGGCCGTCACTATATCTTGATTGGAATTGTAAGATTTAATAAGCAAAAAATGACAAGAATCCCATGTTTTGTCAGCTGAAATACAAAATTTTTCGGCTCGCTCGCTGCGCTCGCTTGCCAAAATTCATCAAAATTTATTTCATTTAAATCACCCTCAAAAGACCCCTTTTAGGTGCTTGAAAAAGCATATCATGTGGACTTTTTTTAAAAGTCCCTTTTCAGAATTTAGGGGCGCAATTTTCGCGCTTGCCCCAGGCGCCGTTTTCCCTAGATACTCCACTGATCAAGAGTTCTGGTGAGTATCAACGAAAACTACTCCAAAAAGCCTGCACGTGTCCTGATTTATTCCTACTTTTTTTTTCTAATGTCCTACTTTTCCCTCTCATGTCCTACTTTTTCCTACTTTTTTAGAAATTTTGTTCCTACTTTATTCCTACTTTTTTACATTATCCCCCTTGAAAGCCTGCATCCTGTCTCATCCCGTCAGTGAACCCCCCATTCATTACATGGAATTGATGTTTAGTATATGACCCCCCAAAATTAATCCTTTCTTTGTTTCTGTAACAATTGAAGTTTTACCCTATTGAAAACATTTCTTCAGCATCAAAACTCCACCCCAACCTCCTTCAATGCACATGGACCTGTTCAATATATCTTTTGATCGTAAGAATCAGACAACGTGTGGTGAGGCTTTGTCTTACTAATTGTTTAGAGATCAGGAAGTCTCTAATAATGTTTCAGGTCCATGGACAAGTGCCCCCACCCAACCCTGGTACTGATTGGGGGGAGGGGGCTTAGCACCCTGTAGAGCCTGTCTCTCACAAGAGATGGAGACTGTACTCTGCAATGATTTTCAGAAGTAAAGGGCGAAAGAACAAAGAAAACAGGAGACAAATTTGATGTTATATGTTCTGAGCACAAAATGCAAAGACCATAACTAAAAAAAAGACAAAGAAAAATTCTTACCAACTGTTAAAGATATTTCACAAGATGTCAAAAGCAAAGGAAATGAGTAGTGAAAAGGTTATGTGCTAATATGTTGAAACCATTCATGATATTATGTAACGTTCCATCTGTTTCTCTTGCAGGAAAATTTAGACCAGGCTACGAATTGAAAGCAGTGTATGTCGTGGCTCGACACGGGGATCGCACACCCATGACCGAATTTGTAAACATTCCAAACAGCACGTGGCACCCCCAGTGGAACTGCGATCTCCGCGAGATGAGCAACACGATGTGGAAGTCGACGATGCTGCGTGACTTCATCCAGGTGATGGAGGAGGAGCTGGAGTCGCGGCGAGGCGACATGGCGGGCGTGTCGCCGAACTTTAGAACGCTCCCCATCGGGCGGAGCGGGAGGTGCTCAAAATCTCAGCTGACTCCTGTGGGTTGGCTGCAACACATGAGGTTGGGGAAGTTCTTGCGGGGCGCGTACGGACGAACGTTGGTATCCCAGGTGGAGCTTCTCACCAACGTCAGCACCTTTCGCAGTACGGTCAACTCCCGCACCCAGCAGAGCGCCCTCGCCTTCATGTTCGGCTTCCTCAAGACGATAGGGCTCCGCGACACGGCGAGGATCAAGTCCGTGCCCAATGTCAATTTCTGCCCCCTTGACATGTGCGCCTGTCCCGCCCTGGAGCGTCTGGTGAAAGCGAAAGAGGCGCAGCACTCCAAGATCATGCGGGGTAACGCAGGCTTCATGCGGGCCATGCATAGCATTGCAGAGACACTCTACGGGTCATCGAAGACCGCTCTTCTGCCGGGCATAAATGCCGTTGCAGAGATTCTTGCCACGCTGGTGTGCCATGAAAAGCCGTATCCATGCGGTTCGGGTGGCTGTGTCACCTCCATCCAGCATGCTGCCTATGCTAAGCACATTGACGAGGTGCTTGTTGCTCAATCGCAAGTGGTGGATGGCATGTACGAGAAACTTGGACGGATGTTTAGTGAACCGTTCCTCACGGAAATGACCAAGGCCATGTACAGGGTCAGCCGCGGTCAGAGCAAGCCGCTTTTCGTCTTCAACTCGGGCCACGACATCACGATACGCCCCCTCATGGATGCCCTTGGACTCGCTGGCCCCGGCTGGCCCAGCTACGCCGGCCGCGTCGTCTTCGAGATGTGGGAGCAGCCGTCCTTCAAGGAGCACGTGGTCAGGGTCCTGGCCTACGGCCACGACCAGACGGAGCGGGTGCGGTTCTGCCGGGACAAGCTGGACGAGGATGGCCTCTGTCCGCTGGACGCCCTGCTGAAGTTTGTTGAGACAGAGAACATGGAGCACTTCTATGCCTCCTCCTTCCAGGAGGCGTGCAGGCAACATCCGTCCACCAAGTAGCCTGTCGTCATGGTTTCCGTCTGCATCCCGGAGCAAGCCATCAGAGATGAGACAGCCAGATCGCAGAAATGCGCATTCCTACATTCCCATCGGAGTTTGCTAAAACTAATGCACAAATCAGTGTACGGCACATCACAATAAACATCTCAGATTTGGTCTGTGCTGCACAAACGTGTTAATCTTCTGATACCTTGTCAAGAAAGAGAGAGTGGAGGAGGAAAAGTCAAACATTTGAAATCTCTTAAGATGTGCAATGTCAGTGTTTCACATCAGACATTCATGTTGTGTGTGATTGTTATCTATTTCTGGCGACTCTACTCTTACAAACAACCAAGCTGTATGTGCAGGTAACTTGGAAATAAGTATTATATAGCTTTGTTTGTGTGTGTGTGTGTGTGTGTGTGTGTGCTCATTTCTGTGTAAATGTCAATTATAGGACTGCACACCCCACTTGCACACACACACACACACACATATACGCATGCATGCATCAACTAGTGAAAGCTTGTTTGTGAGGACAGTTTTGTCTGCTTGTTAGAGAGACTAAGTTATGTGCATCTAAACAGGGTCAGCACTTTGCTGGAGTATTTTTATTTATTTTATTTTATTTTATTTTAATTATTATTATTATTATTATTATTATTATTATTATTAGTAGTAGTAGTAGTAGTAGTAGTAGTAGTAGTAGTAGTAGTAGTAGTAGTAGTAGTAGTAGTAGTAGTAGTAGTAGTAGTATATCTTATTTTATTTTATTTTATTTTATTTTTTATTTTTTATTTATTTATTTATTTATTTTTTTTTTTTTGGGGGGGGGGGGGGGTGTCCAGTAGGTTAGTAGCCTACTGCAGGGCTACCAAGTCTCTGATTTACTGGGAGGCTCCCTTAAATCTTGGATATCTCTTCATACCTAGACAAGAGAACGAGCAAACAAATATGGCCCTTGCATTAAACATTCACGACTTCCAGTCTTCAATGTAATTCTTGCCGAAAAGCATGCCTAAATATCGTGGAAATAACTTTGTACAAGGGGTGTCTTGACGTCCAGCTGTAAGCTTTTTAAAAGAAAATACAGACTTGTTATTGTATGATGCTTTTTATTAAAAGCTTTCAAATCTCTTTTAAACTCCAGCAAGTGACAGCCGTGTTGTCTGTCTCGATAAACAACTCTGTGTAGTGTTGGAACAAAATGCTGTTTATCTTGTCACGAATTGGCTGATGTACGAATCTCAAGGCTGACAGAGTACTATTCACTTGGTAGTTGATGTCTTGAACACATTAAGCATCCGCACAAATGAGCCACTTTGTGCTTTTTGCTCGTGTAAATATTGAATCGAAATCACAGGGTAAACTCATCTGTCGTGTGGAACGGAGTTATTCGCCACATTTCATTCTCCTTCCAAAAATGTCGAGGTGCTCGAGGGCAATGATTTCAGATGTACTGTAAATACAAAAATGCTTCCTGCCAATTGTAAGATAGTCATAGAGCATTGCACCTGCACAAGCAGCTTTGTTTTCTTACTGTAAGTTAGTTTTCATGTGCTTTAATGAAATTCCAGTCCCATATGTGTGTGTGATTGGATGTTTTTGCCAGTTCTCAACTGTACCTAAAACTACTGTAAAGTGGAAAATTTCATGCATTTTGCGCAAGAAACTAGCGCAAAAATAAAAGCATGCATTTTTTTTTTTTTTTGGGGGGGGGGTGCTTATATGTAACACTATTTCATGATTTGATTTGATGGAATATAAAATATGCAAAATTCATCTCACCTGGCTGTGCATGAAAAATTACCTGTGCAAAAATTTCTGCTTTTACAGTATTAAGAATTGTTTGAATTTACCCACATTTGTGGAGATGTATTCCTTATGTTTCTACAAATATTTATGGCATAATCTGAAATTCCAACAGGGTTTCCTGCGAGCAATAGTCTTATATGAACAGCTCATATTCTGCTTTGCAAGCTTGTATATTTCCTGGCTTGTCCACAAAATCACTGTAGTGTGAAACAAAAGGCCAAAACCCTGCCCTTCAGTTAATCTGCGATTTGTGGTGTTTTTGATTTTGTGTGCTTGTTTGTTAGTTTTTTTTCCTAGGTTGAAACAGCTCAAAATTTCATGCCATGATGACAGTATTTATGCCTACAATTCCAACTTGCTTTTGTTGTGTGTCCCCCCCCCCCCCCCCCATGTTTGTTTGTTTTGTTTTATTTTGTTTTTTTGGAGGGGGGAAGGAGTTTGATATAGAGTACTGTTACAATTTTGACATTTGTGTGTGTGTTCTGGTACTTTTACGGTTTAGTAAGGTCAGAGGTTTGTTTTGTTTGGTACTGTAATGTCCTTCTTCCTCTCAATGGTACCATTTCTGTCGATTTGGGACACACAGTTTTCAGGGTGAAGGTAATATCTTACTACAGTGTGCTGCACTTCAAATGAGATGGAATTCATTGATATCCAGAGAGACAAAAATGATCCCAAGAAAAGTGTGCATGTGTTCAAGTGTGATGTAAGAAATCACTTGTTTGTATGTTTGTTTTGATGTTTTTGTTGAATCTTATACGAACAGACAAGCAAGGATTAAGAGGTAATATCATTTGTGAATAGTTCATGAAGTTAACACTGACACTAAATATAGAGTAAGGGAACAATCTGTGTTACAGTTTTGTATGTGGCCTAGTGGTTTAATGGTGCATTTTGATTCAAGAAATTCCTTGAATAACTAATTTCCTTTTCTTTTCCATGTTTTATTTATTTATTTTTTTTTATTTATTATTATTATTATTTTTTTTTTTTTTTTTGGGGGGGGGGGGAGGGGGTGGTTCATATTAAGTGCAATCCAGTCAGCTTTTACTGCCATTCTTACACTAAATCATTCAAATCAAGTGTTCTTGTACTGAATTGACACAAGAAACATTAATTTGAATAAATATGCAGTACCCATTGCTATGAGGGATCAGAAACATCACTGGCTATCAGGCGGAAGCTCAGTAGTCTAGTGGCTATCAGGGGCCACAGAACATTTGTCTAGGGTGGCAGGCCAGAGGGGATCAAATGGGGGAAGAAGTTCTTCTCATACTGTATACGCCGAATATTACGCGAGGTTTTTATTTTGACGAATTGTGCGAGTCGACTGCTATTCGCGAAATTAAAGACACACGAAACTATTGACTCTGATCCCACTATGAATGTGACGTATACGCGTATACATTTCTTCTTTCAGTACAGGACTCCATTATCGCGAATTTAACCACTCGCGAAATCAACGGGAAGTTTTGATTCGCGAAAATTTAGACTCGCTAAATATATGGCTTATACAGTAATTCATTGCCTTCTTTTCAAGTAAGCATAGAACGATTCATGTTCAGGAATGATTGAAGGGTGCCTGTAAATGATATTGCCAGCTGGGACATCTGTGATTAAGTGTATTGATTGTGAAATTTGCTTGAGAGTGTTTCTTTTGTCTTTTCTCTATCCACAGTTGATGGGATATGGATGGAGATTTATTTTATTGCAAATTTGCCATAAGGACTATCTGAAATAGGCATTGATGCGTTAGTACTACTCGTGTTTCTTGCTGCGAGTGCCAGAAGATGAAGATTAATTGCTGTGTTAAGTCTGCTGCTTAAAATGTTTTCGTGTGGTGCTCTGCTTTTGTGATTTAGGATTAGAATCAGACCCCGTTCACACGAGTAAAATAATACCATAGTCTGAGAAACAGAGAGAGAGAAAGAGATCTTCAGAAAATATATATGTTCCATCCGTAAACTTTGCCATCTAAATCTCTGCATCTCTCTCAACTTTAGTTGATGGGTCCAAGATTGGCTTGTTGCCATGGGAATGCTTGCCAACTTTTTGAGTTTGAAGCACATTTCAGAACCCTTTTATCTGCTACATCGCAAAAGAGCATCTGATTTCACAGCCAAGGGTAGCTCCCTGGAGCATTTTTCCCCGCTTTGCTCACTTGGAACAGAAGTATATTTTCTGCTGGCCCAACACCCCTTACACAGTGCTGAGGAATATTTTTGCAGAGTGCTGCCTGATGTAGTTGTGTTTCACACCCAACTTTTATGTTGGGATGCCTATCCTATCCAAGTCTGGTGCTGTAGCAGTAAAATAATTTTTACTCGATAGATGTGGAATTGGCTGTCTTTATGTTCCACAAAGAATTAACCTGTTGAGGACGGATTGATTTTGCTACAACACGCATTTCCCACAGACACCTGCGCGAGTATTCTCGGGATTCGTCTTCAACGGGTTAATTGGTCCCCGGCATGCTCTCAGACAGTAACATTTCATGAACATACTGAATGGACTTCAAGTATCCAAACTTTGTATTGTATTGCCAGCATGGATTAACCCTAACTAGGCCAGGGGGGGGCCTCCGCGGCCCCCCCTCGACGTTCCGCGCGATGTATTGCAATTGCAAAAAGCTATCGCTGCGACGTTTCATGACTTCTTTCTTTCGAGTCTCCCGCATCTTTTGACACCAAATTTGTGACGCCCGGGCGCGCGGTTCCGAAATTACGCATAAATATGTACATGCATGTCAGACCAAAAATTGCTCAAAAACGTTAATTCGTGTACAATTTCAATGCAAACTGTGCTTGCTGGCAAATTTCATAAAAGCATGATTATTTTGGTGTTTTATTGATTAAAATCAATGAATAACATATTTTCTTGTTCCGAGTGATGTCACGGACAAATTTCATTGAAAAAACAATGAAAAACATAAAGTCGAAAAAACATAGAAATACATAAGAAATTCAAAAAAACAATAAAATACCTAAGAATTATTTCTGATATCACAATTCTTTTTTATTAATTTTGCTAAGGACACTAAAAAGAATATTTACACAAAAAAATGTGCCTGTTTTGAGCTTTATTTTGTGATTTAAACCAAATAGTCTGATTTTATGCATCATCATGCATAAATTAGCATAATTTAGCATAAATGATGATTTTTTTTTTCGAAAAATTAACTTCATGGTACAATGTATATTAGATGACATCATAGGCAATGTGTGTGCCAATTTTCGTTGCGATCGCGCGGTCGACGGCCGAGATCTGGAGGGAGGGAGCCCCCGGCCTCTATCAACTACCTAAATAGCCCGGCCTAGTTGGGGTTAAAGCTGTGCAATTCTTGTGCATAATTGTGCATAATTCCTGCCTATACATTTTGATTGAGTGCTGATTTTTATCAAATATTTTCATTAAAATGACTGCCAGCTGTCCCCCCAAAGAGCAGAATATATCACAGTGTGGACATTTTTACAAATTTCATGCTTGACACAACTAGCAGAAAAAAAAAGTATAAGATGTTGTTGATATATGTTTGTATACATATGTATGTATTGAGAGCAGTTGAAAAATTGAGATATGTATTATAAAAATTTGTCCATCTACAAAATTGTGGGCAAATGACTTTCGCAGAGTATGGCTTTATAATAATAATGATAATTTAGACAAATTTGAACAAAATAAAGAAATTGCACAAAAGTGTCCTCTTTCGCATTGTCTGCAATGAAATTGAATCATAGTCGCCAATGCATTGATTCTGTAGTTGACATGTGTATAGCAGATTGTTCAGATATCTTATGTAGGAATTCATGTAAGTAAAGGAATAAAATCAAACAAAGACCTGACTACAATGTCAGTGATCTTTTTTTTATGTTTCCATGGAGACTGAAATGACGAATCAAATCCCTCAGGATCATAACTTTGATACACTTTTACGTATTGTGCAGTGTACGTAGCTGCTGTTTGTAGTGAAATGGTTAAATGTTGATGTGAGGAAGTTTCACTGTGATTGCATCGTTAGGACTGATACATGCGTTACTTGCTTGGCTTCCATTTCCAGCTATTACTGTAAAGAAAGAAATGTTTGGGGTATGTGTAAATGCTTGCCAATTCTAAATGCTCATTGTTCTGCCAGTCATTGTAGACGGTGGATGGTCCAAGGCTTTGTCTGTCAACGCTTATATAAAACAGAAATTGAAATCTGCCAAAAAAATTCCAACAGTATGCGTATCATTGCCAGGGATAGCTGAAAGTAAATACAGTATTGTAGTGTATGACACACATGTGTGCATTCGTAGCCATCTTTCTATTTGAATACTCCTATGGGTTTATTTTGACAAATTCTGGAATGCACTATAAAATGTTTTGAGAGAAATTTATAACGTACTCAAGGTGCTAGCAAATAATACATAAAAAAAGGCAGGTCTACAACAAATGGCCAAAGACCTTTGGAGGGGACTTCAAGCAGTTTGTCCTGTGGTTGCATGCTTACCAGCTTTTATTGCTTCCTTTAAAACACAGACCAAACCAAACAATCATAATTCGTGTTTGATAGATATGAATGAAATGGCTTACGACATCCTGAATATTCTGAAAATCAACATTCTCTATTGTGTAGTACCGCAAGTGTATGCGTAGTGTACAGTGGTTGAGAAGTATTGCGTACAATGTGTCTGTATGTACATGTATTTATGCTCATTTGTGAAATTCTGAAACTGCTCATTTTTGACAAATTTACTTGCCTTTAACACAATGATGAAATGCTTTTGTATGATTCTAAATCATTTTGTTTTTCCTGCAATAAAGTGAATTGTAATGTGACAACTGTGCATTTGTCCAGTGATGAGTTGTCTCGTGTGTATGTAGGCCATATTGCATCCAATCCAGCTCAGGTATTAGCCATACTAATGTAAGCCTTGTAGGGCGGGGTGTACCCCCCCCCCCCCCCAAAAAAAAAAAAAAAAAAAACACCCTACAAACAAACAAACAAAACAAAATGAAATTCAACAGAAGATGAGTGATGTAAACAGAATCTTGTTATAACAAGGACTTTAGAGCCATGACAATCATCTTGTTAAGCTGAGGCCCTGTTTTATCAAAAGATATAATCGATTATAAATGTCCTTTCCACACAGGCTTCCATAGACATACCACAGAAATCAACTATATAATCAACTATAACTCTTCATAAAACAGGGCTGTTTCTCACTATATCAAAGGTACACACACACACACACACAAGAAATGTAAAGAGTTAGGGCCTGTAAAATTTGACCTTCTTATTGGAGAGTTTTGTTTCATCTGACCTCTTTTATAAAGAGGTTCCACCGTACCTACAACAAATGATACATTAGAAAATTGATATGACACAAAATCTGAATGGATGTTAGTGATTTGACATTTACAGATAGGATTTCATCAGGAAAACCATCCTGAGAAAGTCGCAGTGTCCAGCAACAACTAAGGAATATTAAATGGTATTCCCAGAGTATTTTGTTCACTCTTCATGTGCCATGGTGGAAACCCCCTTTGTGCCACATTATTTTGAGACACTAACGGTTTCATGCTTTCAGAAAACATTGTTTTTCAAGTCTCTTTAACTTCTTTAGATTTCGGTTGAGCTAGGGCAAATAGTAAAGTTGTAGAGAAAACGCCAAGCTTTACTTCGATGTATTATTGTATGACATATTTATGATTGTTTTTCTTTCACATGATCAGCAGCTACTTTACTGCAAAGGCATGACTTTTGCATACAAAACAGTGACAGAAACTTAGAAATTACTCTCAAATCCAGTAGAGAACACCGCTTGATAGTCAATCACTACATGAAATGCAAGCTATATGTGAGAGGAATGGAAGCGCGAGAAATGCTTTCATTGTGCCACGGCATTTGGCGATTTATCGATCGGATTAGGCGGATTAGTGCGTTTGAGCAGAATATGCGAAGTTGGCACGCCGTCGACTGAGACAGACGTGCGAACGTGGCACATAAAGAGTTAATTTCCCATTGCTTCAAACAAGTTGGAGAAAAAGTTGGTGTAAAGAGCTGCTACGTATTGTGTTTTCATCTTGTCGTGTCTTCATCCAATGCCCAGCATAATCTAAGTCTGGGCGTTTATTGAGAGAAGCAAGTTTGATTTCCAGTGTGGTACAGTGCATTTCTAGGTACACTTCGTATTAGGCATTTACATCACACCTATGATTTGTGATGTCAGCGCATCTAATATGCAGGCTGTCTCCTTTGTAAAGAAAGTCCTAGATAATCATTTCAAGTCTTTGTGTTACATCTGAAGTGTACAAGGCAAAACAACAACAACAAAACAAACACCCAAACAAATGAACAAACAAAGAAAAAGTAAGGCTACAAGGACATAAGTTCTTGGAGGGGAATTTCCTTACCCCAAAGACAATAGTACTGTAAAAGTGGAAATTTTCGCAGTGTTGAAATTTTCGCGCATTTCGCACAACCAGAAACTAGCACGAAAATAAAAGCATGTGAATATTTTTGCTTGCCATATGTTCCCGTGCGTGATGTCTTGATTCCGCAGAATTAAAAACATGCGAAACTCTTTTCGTCTGGCCAAGCGCGAAAAATTAGTCGCGCGAAAATATTCACTTTTACAGTATTTGACATACATACAGCAAAATGAAGATTTAAACAGTGAGAGTTTGAGTGGGGGAGTCTGGTATAATTAAAGAGTCGCATAGAATGTATTCCTACAAACTGAATTCCGTGTGAAGTATAGTTGGCTTTTGAGTGTGTGTGTGTGTGTGTGTGTGTGTGTGTGTGTGTGTGTGTGTGTGTGTGTGTGTGTGTGTGCACTTACCCATGGTGTAAAACGAGGACACACATACGAACTTTATATTTAAACCGAGGACGCATGTGCATGTACGGGTATGTGTTTGTAGGTCCTTGGTTAGCATTATTGTAATAAGTCCTTGTTTGGATGGTAATATACGAATGAGCTCTTGGTAGACAAGAGTCCTACTAACACACAGGTCCTCGGTTATGGGTAAAACAGGTCCTCGGTTTACACCATAGACGCGTATGTGTGTGTGTGTGTATAGTGTGTGTAAGTATGTGGGAGAGTAGGAGTGTGTATGAGTGTGTATAAATATGAGTGTGTGTGTCTGTGATATTAAAGGGATTCTGGAAAAAAAAAAGTTTTCTTCTTATTTTTCTCCTGTCAGGTGTGCCATTGTGCCCACTTTCAAAGATCTCCAACCACACCACATTCTGTCAAATGAACACGCTCACAAGTCCTTCAATAACTCCTTTGACAAATCAAATGCACACAAACTTTGCAGATTCACGTATGTTGGTGTAGATAAGTTTAGATTTTATTTGACTACTGCGGCAAAATGCATTATCTTCAATCCCAGATTCTTTTTTTTTTGTTGTCGAGATGTACTGTACAATATTGACCCTGATATATACTCCATATGCAGTCAAATAAATGATAGGTTTTCCAAACGTACGAAAATTACTCAACGTTCAATTCTTCTTTTTTTTTCTCGAGAATCATATTAATATGCTAAAAATCTTTTCATATTTACATGTACATGGACATTCTGATAACAAAGGCTTCACGTCCTACCCTTTCTTTCAACATTGAAATCTTTCTACCAAACATCTTTTTTTTTCTCTCTCTCTCGCTACCTACAAATCCAACCTTGTTCTCCATCATATAAAGCAATGCTTACACTTTCTGCAAACTTCTTTTTACTTTTGATTGTCATACACAAGGTAATCTGGAATTGTATAAGCTAAATTCTTTCCCAACAAATCATCTATAAAGCACCTGAATCTCTTCACGAGGGAGGGAATGAGAGGTGAAAAATAATTCTGGATGTGAATAGGTTTCATATATATCAGTTTTCCATAAATTCAGAGATATGTGTGATTTCTGTCCATTGCAAATTGAGGGCAGGATAATTTGGCAGTATAATCCTGGCTGAACTAACTCGGACATATTGAATACACATTTTTTTTTTCTCATTTTACTTCTAAATGATCATATTCCAATACAGATTCATCATCTTCCGCTGTGAAATCATACCAAAAGAATCTGTACAGCATCCTTTCCAATGACAATTACCAGTTTACGATCCCACTCGCATAAAACATTTTGAATATACAGTCCCATTCGTTTTCACCTTCCATTTTTTTTCTCTTCTTTTCCACTGCGTAAGAACATGTACATGAAAATTTGAATGAAAAAGAGAGCGTACGGGATGAAGATATCGTCTTATTACACTTAATTGGGAGCACTTACATAACTTGATATCAACCTTTTGACTGTGTTTAATCCCCCTTAACATTGCACCAATTATAGTGTTCTCTGGCACGAGTACAAATATTTCAAAGTTTATCTTCATACTTTTACATTTCTCTTTCAATCAGAGAAAGTAGTCTATGCACCACTAAACAAATTTATTGATGTCATAAGCTACACTGATATTTCTTTCATTGGAGATTTTTTTCTATTCCAATGATGATTGCAATTCAAGATGCTTCAAAAGTGGTTAATTCTGTGTAATGACCATATTGACAATGCCTGATGAAATGCGGATTTTTACTATTCGTGAGGTGGTTATAAAATGCATGAGTGGTGGAAAAAAAACCAAATAATAAATGGACGAGCCTGACTATGAAGTTGAAGAAGAATCACATAGCCAGTGACATTATTTCACTTTAATTGATTATATTAATGCTGTATTTGCACCAAGGAAGGGAGTATAGATGGTACCCTTTTACTGTTTTATCTTTTTAATCCCATATTAAAGCAAATCGCTGTGACGTGTTAATCCTCTTTTTGTGTTTTTGTTTTTTTCTTATGAAAGCACTGAATAATCACAAAAGCACTGATAAAACCATCCACAACAAAGTAGAAATAAACACAAAACTGAAAAACCATTTTGCTATGTGCATCAAATGTGAATCGGGTATCTGACTCCCCAACCTCCCGTAACTATCCCTGCCTTGCGCCCACTGTTTGCACATCAACCGAATTTTGTCCCTCTTCACCCGCTAGTTTACACTGGCTGCATGAAAAATACATTTGCCCCTTTTCACTCTCCACAAATCTCAAAATAGTGACTGCATTCCAAACGGCAGATATCCTGCTTTTCTTATGTTTCTCTAGATCTGATTTTTATAGTGAGAATTTTCTGTGCAACCTACAGACAACTACCTATGGACACATACTGAATATGTTTGTTTTTTGTATGTACAATTGACCAATATCACAATTTTAGCACTCTTTCTCTTTTTTTTTTCTTAAACCAAATTTACACAGTGAATATTCATTCATATACATAATCATAGATACTTTACATAGAAACATGTGCTGTGAAATGCTGCAAAAAAAAAAAGAAAAAAATTGAGTCCCTTTGATAAGGGTCAGAATTCCAGATAGTTGAGAATAACAGTGGTTTCTCAATGCATTTGTGCTGTCTTTTAGATATTGTTTGGTCTATACTGTTAACTTGTAGCACTGCGAATCACCATAGACACCCTGCTCCCTCTCTCATCACTATCCAAGCTTTTTCCAATTTTTCCTATAATCTTTCAGTCGTAATATTGGTAGTTATCCAAAGTAGATTGGACTGGACTGTTTGGTCTCAACCCCCCCCCCCAAAAAAAAAAAACAACAACAACAACCCAAAACACAACAACCCCAAAACCCACAAAAACATTACAATCCAAAACCTGATGCCCAACTCAGATGCAGCATGGAAGAAAAATGACAAAATTCTTTCCTAATGTGGCTGTTTGAAACTCAACGTCTGTTGACACCAACAGATTCTTCAAAACGTTTTGCAGTAGAGTACTTTTCTTTAAAAAAATGCCTGCATTGGTTTACTCTTACGAGATAGTGGCAGACATGTGGTACGGAAACAAGATGCGAGTGTCATCGCTCTGAAACGACGAGTCAGAATTTCACCGCATTTGGCTATGAAGTGTGTTACCAGCTTGATTTCATTTCACACATTTGAATATCAATGAGTGGTTTGGATTACGGCTAAAATCTCTTTCGTGCCATCAGGGCTACACAAGTGATCTATCGTGTGCTAAGAAATAAACGACAGGAGGTGTCACTTAATAACAATCTGCCATATTTTTTCCCCACACAGAGTAGGAACAGTGAAAAATATCAAGACATGTGAAACCCATCAGAACATCAAAACAATACAGAAAAATCGAGCAAACTCCCAAACAGCATAATATAGACAAACTTAGCTATTCATCTACGATAGCTCTATCAACTCTTTTCATCTTTGAACACACAAACAAAATGGCTAAGATAGCTGGAAAAATAGGATCAACACAAGATGTAAACCAGAACAGTTATTTCTTTCTTTTTATAGCAAATTCTCCACGTACTGATAATACTTTCTGTTTAACTTTCCAAATATATTCCACTCATTTATTCTCCGGAGAATGTGTAAAGACCAAACCATGAATGATAAGTGACAATACAAGGGGATGGAGGGTGGGCACAGAAAAATAAAAATATTCACCACAGACTGCACCAGAAACAAACAAAGCGGCGGCAATGACGATTAATCACGAGTCTGAACGATGAGTGAACACGAATTGAAGGGACAGACATAAAGACCAGTGTAGAGGTTTTTACTAGTTTAAACACAAGAAACTAATGGCAAATTGATTTTTGGAAATTTTGCGGCCTTCCATCACATATCGCAAAATCGCAGACAAACGGTCACGGGAGGTTCTGTATGTATCGCACAATTTTAAGCATATACCCAATATCTTCACATCTCACTCGAACAACCTACAAAGAGTTTTTTTAAAAAAGATTAAGCGTCCCTTCAGAGGTGGATATGGTTGATATTTTGAGACTGTTTACGAGCTGGCTACCACAGCTGAATTAAGTATGCAACATTAGTTTCGACAAATCAACATCTCTGCACTACTACAGTAGACCAGTCACTATGTCAATATATTACGCTAACAACTTTTCTTTTTTTTTTTAACACGGTAAGAACATACAATGCACCAGCTCTCTTACTCTGGCTTCTGATCGCTTCATCGTTTTAATTCCTTCTTATTGCATTATATTTTATAAGACCCTTAGCTACGGAATATCATACACTTTTATCATATAACAATAGAAATGCTTTTTTTTTTCTCCCTTACATGTTTGTAGTACAGCATAATTTACAAAGAGAATAAAATAAAATAAAACAACATCATCTCATCCATACTCTTCTTTGAAGAAAAACAAAAGAAAATAATGTTGGTATAGAAGAATCGGTCAAAAATTAATTTACAGTCTTTAAAAAATCGCCAAAGAATCAATTTCATGGCATTGGTACATGGCTGCCTAGACGTAGGTTTAAAACGTGAAGAAAGTTGTCTGAGATGCACGGGAAAAAAAAGTAGCTACTTCTCGCTAGCCACATATGAGGTATACTGAAAACATACAGGTAGTAGAAATCACCACCATCGCTCAACATATTACTTGCCTCAGAATGAAAACTAGCAAAAAAAAGGGGTCTAATGAAGGAAAATCACATCTGACTTCAGTCAGTTAACATGGTATAGCTAATTTCTTCTTTGGATAAAACCTCTACTCAGCCAATACAGCAGCTCCGATATTGTTATAAAAACACATTTCAAAAAACTTGTAGCACAGTCAGAGTTGTTGTTTTTTATTTAAAACACAGAAATCACTCGTCTCTGCAAAAATCACTGCGTGTACTTGAGAACATGAAACACACACACACACACACAAATTTATGCAATAGTAAAATAATATCGATAAGTAGCAATTTTATCTTACAAAGATATACTGAGCTCTTTTGAATGCCTTTTTTTATGTGCAAAAAAAAAATGTCGATTTCACCACATCCACATCAACTTACATACATAATTTATGAACTGGACACACGCAGATTCGAAAAAGTTTTCATAATTCAAGTGGACTGTCACCATAAAAGGGGTAACAGATATCAGGCAGACTTGAAAAGAAGGAAAGGAAAGAATAAAGAATATCTTCCACAAAAAAAAAAAAAAGAAGAGAGACAATTTTCTGATTGTATGAGTGGATTGGAGGGGAGGGGCAAGGAAATGGAGTGGTGGGGTTGGGGGAGGGGAATACACACAGAAAAAAAAAGTTAGTCTCAGAATTTCAGGGTGGAATCGTCCCATTCTAGCGGTGTTCCTTTAACTTCCACCTCCACCTCCTCCTCCTCCTCTTCTGAACTTGAGCTTTCGTCTTCCAGACTATCCTCGTCGTCGTCTTCGCTAGATTCGTCTGTATCGCCTGTGGCAACAGGCTGCAGGTGAATTAAAAAAAAAGGGCGCAAGATGGAGGAATATCAAGATTAGTCAGTTACAGTGGTATCTCAACTTTTATGTCGATTTCACAATTTCAATTAGATATTCTCACAAACTGAATGCACATGAAATGTAAGAACTACGTGTTAATGGTTTGCATGAGTCTGTCAATTTGTATTCTCCGCCAACAGGCCACCTATGACATCACAGAAGTCAGTCCATCAAAATATGAATAACTTACACCCATAGAACCACAAATTTGGATTCTTTTGGTCTTCTCAAGTGACTGATGCTCCATAATTAAAAAACAAACAATACAAAGTAAAACACTTAGCACTGCACCCCCTTTATCATCTTCCATTCACCTCTTCCATAGGATTTTCTGTGATGTTAGGGGATATTCATCCATCCCCACCTCGACTACCCCCTCCCCCTCCCATCCTCCCACAAGGTCACCCTCTACCACTAAACCCTTCCTTCTGCAAAAACACCTGCAAACTCAAGGGTCATTCATTTACCCCCTACAACCCCAGACCACATCAATCCCTACTTGTCATCCCCACCACTCACCCCTTCCACAGGATTGATTATGATGTTAAGGGCCATTAATTTATCATCTTCCTTCTAACAAGGCCACCATCTACCACCTCGCCCCTCCCTTCTGCAGAATCACCTGCAAACTAAATGATCATTCAGTCACCCCTGCACCCCTGCACCCCCGAAACTAAACCAATCCCCCATCCACCTGTCGCTCTCACCACTCGCCCCTTCTATAAGAGTGACAGTGATGTTAATGGCCATTCATTCATCATCTGCCCTCCCCATCCCCACCCCCACCCACCAAAATCTTCAAACAAGATCAACCTCTACTACTTGCCCCTTCCTTCTAAAGGATCACCTGCAAACTAAAAGGATCATTTAAGTTACCCCTACACCACCAAACAAACCTATTCCCTCCACCCCCCACCACCTGTCACCATCCACCAGTCACCCCTTCCATGGGATTAACTGTGATGTTACGGGCAATTCATCCATCATCCCTCCTTATTCCTCCAACAAGGTCATCCCCTGCACCCTAACCCTAACCAATCCCCCACATCACCCTTCACCAAAAAAAGAAAAAAAAAAAACCCTTCCATAGGCATGACTGCGATGTTATGTGCCATTCATCCATCATCCATTCTCCCATTTCTCTTACAAGGTCACCCCCTACACGCCCCCAAAACTACCCCCTCTCCCATCTGTTACCCTCCACCACTCACCCCTTCCATAGGATTGACTGTGATGTTTAGGGCGGAGTCGTCCCAGTCCATGTCCTGCCCATCAAAGGTCCGGCTGGCTTTGTGCGCTGCGTAGATGCGGAAGACGCCGAGCACGATCATGAAGAGGAGAAAGCCAACACAGAGCACAACGACGATGGCCATGGCAGTACCTAATGGTGGGGTGAAGACAGGTACTAGTAATTGAAAACATCATCAGTAATCTCTTCCATACTGATGAACTTACCTTTAACCTACATGTACAAACTAGTTTTCTTCTATTTCTCCCCACTGAAACTCCAAACTGGGCCATAATGTAAATGTCATGAACTGAATCTAGACAGGAGCCTGTTGCATGAAAAAGATGCCATAAAGCATAAAACAGGCATCAGCTTATCAGAACTGATTATTCAGAAACAAATATTTGATTTTCTGACTTAAATTTGATTTCAACTTTTATGAAACAGGGCCAAGATCTTTTATGAGATAAGCAATTCTCAAACAGATGTTGGAACGCTTAACACAGCATTTTCATCTAACTGAGGTAACAACGTCTGGTACATCACAAAAATTAATGTCTTATCAGCTTTACAAGCCAGCAACACTGTATGCAGACACGTTGTCAATGGTACTGATAAGGTGAACTACAGGAGCTCAAATATCTGGACAGCAAGATTTTATTTGAGAACCCATATATTTTGTTTTTAAATTTCTGAAAAAAAGGCTTCAATTAAATCAAATCAAATCCAATTCATTTCAATTGAATTGAATTCAATACAATTCAATTCAATTCCATTCCATTCAATTTAATTCAATACATACAGCAGAAAGCTCAACTGCTGAAACCAATGATTATCAACAAACAGGTGGTCAATTGTAACAGATAAGATCATAGGACAATGGATAGATACACTGCTGATATGTGGTCACATTAAACACTCGATGCGGTGCTATATACACATGTTGTGGCCTTACTTGAAACTGCGCTCTTCGACGCGATGTGTTTGGGCGAGTTCTCCTTCAGTTTGTCATGCACTCTGACGTTGCTGTGACTGAAAACAACTGACTGCTTGGCGTGGCTCGGCTTGTTTGGAGCTCGTACGGCCTGGTGAAGGACCTGAATCTGCAATGGTAAATTAATGATGATGATAATCAAGGGTAAATTCTTTTCAATTCCAGGTACAAGAAAACTGTCTGACTGAAGAAAATGTGTCTATGCTAATGAAATGCAGCAAAAATTCAGTCTTTATAAAAAAGAAATTACCTTTCATGTAACCATCATGGAAGATAACATACAAACTTATGTTACGATTTTGCCCTAAAGCTGTTCCAGAAATGGCTAATTCAATGGAAGAAAGTTTGAACAGCTGATACATAACAGACGAAAGACATAAGAAAATTGGGGAAACATTGCTATTCAGAACCATTTCAGATTAATGAGCTGGAACAAATGTAAACATGGATCAGATTGGAAAATCTAAAAATGTGAGTTGAATACTTGGGATAACCTTTTGACCCTAAACAACCATGATATGAAGAGCGCCCTCAATGTTAGTGACTGTCCCTACCCCACAGGCATCTTACCCGGAATTCAAAGTCGTTGCTGACAAATCTTCCGTTGAGCTCTGTGCAGTGCAGCGTGAGGGTCTGCTCAGTAAACTTGCTGGTGCTGGGTCTGATGTATGTCACCTGGTGTAAGATGGTCTCGTACGTCTTTAATTCCCCAATACCTGTATGGAGAGAGAGACAGGTAGAGAGTAAAGACTCACATCACATGTACCAGGTAGTTCCCAATCCAATGCCCTGTCCCACTGTGCCCCACCCTTCCCTGCCCTACCCCCCCCCCCCCAAATCTGTTTCCGACAAAGTTTGCTGGAATTCACAATTTCCTAGCAATTTGTGTTCAATCACTCTAAACCTCAACCTCAACATTCACACATTGCAGAGGTCAACAAGCACACTGTAATTCAATACAGATTTTCTTCTTTATTTTTGATTAATTGATTATCATTATACTCCTTTTAATCTTTTTTTTTTTTTTTTTTTTTTGCTTTTGGTTTCATTTTCATATTACATATTGCATTGCTTGGTCCAACATACATAGCCCCATAGTTGGTCCCACATAGTGAATGTCATGTTTCCAAATATTCTGACTCGCACTGCCAAAGGTTCAACAGGTACATGTACTATCATGACCTGACTGCGTCACATCACACTAAAAAATAAAATGCAAATCATTAAATCATTCAATAAAAAAACTGATGAATGACCTTGTAAAAAGCAGGCTGTCTATACCTTTGATGACTATTCCCTTTGGTGAGTGCACGACAGTGAGCTGGTACTGGTCAAGGATGGCCTGAGGAATGGTCAGCAGTTCCCCAGAAGCTAGTGGGCCGTTCTTACTCAGCAAGCTGCAGGAGTCTAGGTTGTGGGTCAGCAGGGTGGGGGCATCTTCACCGGTCAATTCCTGTTGCTCTGTTGTTGTTGTGTTTTTGTTCAAGTAAAATAAAAACAAGTCAAACTAGAAATGTCGCTTTGGCGACTGGTATGCCTCCGCCATAATGCATGATTTTCCCAATAGGTCTAGATAGTACATGTGGACACTGTGTGATTACATTTTCACAAAATTGGCAAAATATTGGAATGACAAGTTTGTCACAAATGTGTTGAATGTTCACCTTCCTTGATGTAGGTTTAATTGGATGAATAGGAGAGCATGTATCTAGGGATTTAAGGACTTTAACTTGACTTTGAACCATTCATACATTTAGGCATTGAGTAATTTTCAAGGTACAGGTGTGGAGAAAAAGTGCAATTTCTGAATTGAATAGTAAATTGTTACCATTTTCATCTGGCCCTTGACCCTAAAATTCATGAGATAATTACTTTCAGGTAGAACATGCATAATATGTACTAAGTTTCAAGGTAACTTGAGCCACTTCCGAGATATGGAGGAAAAAGTTAGTTCAGCACTTTCAATTGATCTTTGACCTTTTGACCTTTGAGGCAAAAAGAGAGAAAAAAAAAAAAACTTTCCAGAGAAATTTCATTAGGTTACACACGCATACACCAAGTGTAAAAAAATAACCCTGCTGGCATTGCATAAATATGAGGGTAATAGTAAAATTTTGAAGTCTTGCACTTGACCTTTGACCCCTGACCTTTGACCCCATGAACCCTACATTCTCTAGATAATCACTTCCAGTCAGTACATGTATATACTATGTTCCATGAAGATACCTTGAACAATTTTCCAAGGTACAGAGAAAAAAAAGAAGTTTTAATTTTTCCTACTTGACCTTTTGACCTTTGACCTTTGACCTCATGACCCATACTTTCACCAGAGAATCTTAATTGGGTAATACATGTATACACTAAGTTCCAAGAAAATATCTTCAGGCATTCAATAGATATGGTGGAAATAGTGAAATTTTATGTATTTGACCCTGACCTTTTGACCTTTGACCTCATGACCCAAACTTTCACCAGAGAATCTTAATTGGGTAATACATGTATACACTAAGTTTCAAGAAAATATCTTCAGGCATTCAATAGATATGGTGGAAATAGTGAAATTTTATGTATTTGACCTTGACCTTTTGACCTTTGACCTTGAGCATGTGCACCCTAAAGTTGATAGGCACAACTTCACCCCCTAATACACATACATGCCAAGTTTCATTAGGATACCTCAACAGGTTTCGATAGTTACCTTGTCCACAAAATTCATTACGGACGGACGGAAGGACGGACGGACGGACGGACAACCCGAAAACATAATGCCTCCGGCACCACTTCGTGGCGGAGGCATAAAAATGACTATTGTCAATCTCTCATCTTACACTGCAAATCCACCATGCATCTCATATGTTAGTCACTGTCCAAACATAAGTTTGATCATGAGAATTGTAATTGATTCTCATTCACGAGATACAACCTGACGCCCATCTGCCTGAAGTATGCTATTATAAGAAATTTGAGTGTAGTGGGTTACAATAGCATACAGTACTTTAGACAGACAGGTAGCCGATTCTATGGATAGCAGATCTCAGATAAAAGAATTTTATGGCATAAAAGCACTGACAAAAGAGGAATTTGCAAGGAATCTTTTCATTTCAGTATATCACTATCATTACTGTTGTCATCATAATAATCGTACTTATTGAACAATGTGTGCATGTCTATGAGAGCATGCACGGGCGCACGTGCTCACTTGTGTGTACACATCATGTACTAGTAGTCAGAGAGTGAGGTATATTGTGCTGGATTGGGTGCGTAGTTTTTTAGCCGGGATACGGATGGGTACTGTGCTCCACTCACTTCCCCGAACAGTCAGAGTGGGTACGGGTGAGGGAGGGTTGATGGGAGAAAATATGTGGATGTCTGTTGGATCTCCCTGAGGGCATTTTTAGACCTATGTGTGTGTCTGTTTAATTTTTTTTTTTCAATATTTCATTTCTGTATCCATGTCTACACATTGTATCTGCATGTTTTTAGGAATATTTTACTGTATATATATGTGCTTTGTAAGAAGCGAATAAAGAATATAATAATAATAATAATTGTCATCATTATGATCACTATCAATATCATCAGTATGGTTGCTGTTGTTGATGTTATCAAAATCATCATTTTCATCAATATCATTGCTTTTATTGATATCATCATTATCATTTCCATCAATATCATCATCATTGCCATTATCATAACTGGTAGAAATAATGTCACTGTCATCATTTCAATCATTACTGTTATCATTATCACTATCATTATTATCATATTATCATCATCATTATTATCACTATTATTATTACTACCATTAACATTATCATTATCATCATCATCATCATCACCATCATCCTCATCACCATTACCATGACAACCATCATCATCAGAATGACTTTAATACTAGTGCTGTTACCATCATGATCACAGTACCGGTAATCCCTTCTTTACCTGCTCCAAGCTCTTCCTCCTCCTCTTCCGACATGACGCTGACGATGGTGACCGTCTTGAAGGGCTGGATGCCCGCGCTGAGGGTGGCGGCTGTCTGGGACGTGGCCTGGGAGCCGGTGATGCTGATGGTGGGCTCGTGGGGCTGGAGGACCATGACATAGGAGGAGACATCCGGGATGCTGATCTCGACACCGTTGCAGCTGATGGATGAAGCGGATGACGAAGACAGAGTGGCAGAAATTTTGAATGCCAGATTGCTGTGTTCCTTTTCAGTCTTTGTTTATGTTTTGTTATTGTTTTGTTACTGTTCTGTTTTGTTATTGTTTTGTTTTGTTTTGATTTTTGCGGGAGGACTAGCTGTGTTGACAAAATTGTCACAATGATTCATACCAGCTTGAATGTAGATCTCATTGCAAATATGGTACATTGTACCATCTGATTTCAATTATCATCACTATGATGACATTTTGATTTTTCCTTTTGAGGTCAGGGGAGGACGGAGAGCTGGAGAAGAACCCTTAGCAAGTAAAATCAAGTATTTCAGTAGACTGATTTATACTCAGGGTGCATAAAAAAAAATACCCTGCTTTTTGTTGTTGTTTTATGCATGGTGGGCAGAGAAAGTAATGATTGCAGTATTGTAACAATTTATAGCAACACACTGAATGTGAGCTATTCATAATTTATGTAGCTTAACTTGCATGCATCCTATGTATATGGCAGTTGGGGGGGGGGGGCGCAGTGTGGAATAACCTCTCTCAGAGCCCATATAACATATTGTAACTAACTGCAGGCAATTCTGTTATAACTATTACACAGTAATTGGTTACCTCACATTGCATAAAGTGCATGTTATCTCTTCCTTATCCATTTCCTGCAAAGCTAGATAAAGTGTTTGAGTGAAAATGATTCAACACCACAGTGTGACGCTGAGCATCCAAATTGTGGGGGTGTGGTGGGGGGGGGGGGGAGAAATCCTCAACACATTCCGCAATCAGATGGATCTGATAAAGAAGTGAAGGCCTTAAACAGACAAGATAAATACTAGTATCCAGCCATTGAAAGATGTGAAATATATGACTTTGATTACACTCAGCACTCTTAATACTTGATAACTGTCAAAAGGAATACCAGAACCCAACTTTATTTCAAGTTTTGAGATGAATTCTAAAATTTGATGGGGATTGGGGGATGGGGGGGGGGGGGGGGGGGGAGGAGGAGAGGGAGAGGGAGAGGGGCACGTTCCACAGCCTTAATGTGAGAGACTAGGCTGCTGGCTGGGGTCTTGCTTTAACCCATTGAGGACAAACTGATTTTGCTATAGCATGCATTTCCCCATAGACACCTGCCTGAATATACTAGAGACTAGTCTTCAATGAGTTAAATACACACCTTGCTTTGGATGAGATGGTAAGAGGTCGACGACCTGGGGTGGGGAATGTCCTGGCATTGAAGTAGGCCACCTGCTGAAGGACGCTGGAAAACTCCGCTGTCAGCTTGCCCTGGAAACGAGATGAAAAAGGGGCCAAAAATGAATACACGGTTCGAGAACAAGAATGTCTCCTGGGGCTGACTCTCAGCACCACTTCGATCTTGTTTGTCCATGGTACCCTCTTCAGTAATAGCCCCCTATTTTCTACCAGGGCCATACCATTATCATTCTCACCAAAAACATTGCCAAGTACCCATCTGAATGTTTGGGTTACAGGGGTGGAGAAGACAGATGAGCCGTCTTGCCAACGAATCATATGCACCAAACTTACAACCTCCTCTTTAGGAGCCCACAGACCTTGGGTGGTAGAAGGCATAACGGTGCACCACATACACTTTCTTGGGTACGTGTTTGGCCCTGAAAAGGGCCTATCCACCCACTCCTGACGTTTCGGCAAAGCATGTTCTTGCCGTTTTCAAGAGAATGAGTAAATGAAAGGAAAATCTGGTTTATATACCCTTAGGAAGGATCAAACGGGCTTTGCTTTCATCCTATAGAATCCTGTGTTCACAGGTGTGAGCATGGTGGATGACTGCAGGTCTGTTTGCTATCCCTTACTTCTCAAATGAAAATATCACTTTCATCCAAAATGGAAAGTGTGCCATGTGAACACTATTTACATATTCTACGGGAGGCTATGACATCTTTGCCTTGCTTCATGATTCAACTTGTTGAATTTTTTTTTTCCCCGTAGTAATATCACACACTAATAATGTGTCAACTGTGTAAAACAAATTCTACATTTTACAATGTCGCGAGACATTACATGCATTGCTTGATTATGATGTTGACTTTGATGGTACATGTACTACATCCCCTAACCAGCGGTTTCCATCTGTTATGGGGGATCAAGAGGGGGATGTTACGAAACATAATTCACTCACAGTGAGGGTGAGGTTGGTGTGGGCAGTGTTGATGCTGGCGACGTTGACGGGCAGGTTGCCGACCTGGAAGGAGAGGCCCTCCTTACAGCGCACCATACAGGAGACCACCTCAGGGGCCTCCACCTGGCCCGGTAGGATGCTCAGGCCTGCCAGGTAGCCGGTAAAGAACTGGGCAAACTTGCTCTGGGCTCCTGGGAGAATGATTAGGACAAACATCATCACATGAATATAATAATATGTCACTGCTCTTTATTTGTATTTTTGTTTTTAATCCATCACATTTTTGAAAGGGAAAATTCCACACTTCCCCAACAGCATAACAAATGAGAAAACCCAAAATGAAAAATACAACTAAATTGGAATGCCAGGGGAAGTCTTGATAGAACCTCAAGCAAACTTCATCTGGCCTTCTGTAAGAGAAATCATGGCAGGGTTAGACATGTGCATATGACATGTAATGTCTCCATCTTCCCCTCCCCTCTCCCTGTCTCCTCCCATCCCTCCCCCTTCTCCCCCCCCCCAAAAAAAAAAAAATCTGGAAGGCATGGATAATGCTGCCAAATGTAGCTTCTAATTGACAGAAGCGAAATGTAGCTGAGAATATTGAAAGGATCAATGCAAATTTCATCCAGCCTACAAGTAAAATAGATGGAAAACATCATTCATTTTTTTTTTCACTCAGGTTTTCTTCTGAAGAAGAGAAAGTAATTATATTCATCTAGTGGTGGCATTCCTGTGAGGTACAACAAAGTACCTTCACCTGCAAAAGGTAGCCAATAATTTTCCACTGGATAAAAATGCTTGCTTCTAACATAACCTCTATTCCCTTGCATTTCATTTCAGTCAACACGCAGGCTCTCTTACCCTTATAGCATGCTCCCACAGTGATGGCTGTAGGGTTGTTTGAATGGTGGAGTGGCCAGTCTTCGCTGACCCGTGGATCGACCTGGACCTCACCATCAATATAAAGGGTTGCCTGTAGGTCAGAGAAAGGTAAAAGTTCAGTTGGCTTTTTCTGATATGATTGTTTGTATGTGTACATGCATATTCTGACATTTGAATAAAAAGTGCAGTCATAATGGAGTTATACTCCAGTATGTAACACCAAAAGCTCTTTTTTCAGTGTTGAGAAACAGTTTTCTACTGTACATTTGCTGACATGCTTACTTACCATCACAGACAAATCATTCAAAATTTAAATTCCTAATCTGTTATCAAAATTTGAAAAAAAAGAAAGAAAAATATATGACAAAAGGAGATCTATACAAGTAAGCTAGAAGAGTATTTGGGGAAACCCCCCAGAGGGACACCACAGGGTTACACAGCCACGCCCAACCCCCCTTTATACCTGGAATGAGTCCATGTTGAGGGTGTAGCGATGCCACTCCTGGTCGCACACCTGTCTCAGCTTCCAGCGGTACTGGGAGGGGAAGAATCCATCGCCCCCCTCCTGGTGGAAGGTGAAGACCAGCCGGCAGTTGTGGATGTAGATGCCATAATGGTGCCGGTTTGACCCTGGAAGGAGGACATTGATTGCAGGAGATGGAAAAAAGGAGTTGCTTTAAAGGTAAACTTGTGATTCTCAGAACTGCTCAAAATTCATTTCCCATCATCAAGAATTTGCTTGCAAAATATCAAAAGGGTCTACCAAGAATCTGGGTCTGGCTGATGCAATCTGCCAAGATAATGAGTTGCTTTGGAGTATTTTAAGACAAATAGTGTAAAACTATTCAGATCAGAGTACCAGACTTTTATTCCTCAAGATCCCTCCCAGTTTTGTAGCAGGTAAGTAGAATGTTGCATGATGACTGATCATGCCCTAGCAATCATTTTCCCATTGCACGTGATTCATTCTCCCACAGAAGATGGATGGATACTGCTGTGGCCCGATTTGTTGATTACCAATAATTGATTATAAAACAAGCACCCATGCTTAAATATGTTCTCATTGCTATCAAAGCCTTATTTTAGATGTTTCCTGTGCATACGTGTCCATCATAGGGCAAAAATTGACAAGTTCTGCAGACATATGGAAACTATGTTTCACCTTTAAGATTTGATGGCAACGGATGCATACATTGTTACTGACACTAACAGGAAGAGAAGCCCTCTTCAGCATGTAATCTTTCAGTTTCCACAAAAATATACAAATGTAATTTTATTGGATATGAGGCAAGTATGTCTCCATTTTTTTTTTTTTTTTGGGGGGGGGGAAGGGGAAGGGCCAAATAAGTTTCGTGAAATTGAAACATGATTGTCATTCTGTTCTCATTTCCTATCCATGCCCAGGGCACTTTTTTCTTGTGGTTAACGCTCGGAAGAGAGGAGGCATTTAATTCCTGACGTTAATGCAGAGTCTGCGGCTAGTGACTATTTCAGACAGGTGTTTGCAGTAATTGCATATAGAGAAACGCTGGCAGTGAGATTTCAATGTGAAATATGAACAGCTAATCAACAACAATGAAAAAAAAATGGTTTCTAGTACTGTTAGTACTAAAGTGTTAGAATTTCCAACACGGCCAGTATGTCTTGTTTAATAAATTGGGTTACTTTCATCCCACGTGTCGGAAGTAGGGTAACATTATCATAACCGCGCATGCTGCTTGTATGGTATGTTTAATGGACTTTGTTTCTGGAAGAAAGGTATGGCTTTACTTTAGCTTCATATGGCTTCAAGTCCAAAAACAATTAATATGAGGCCAAAAAAAAAAACAAGATTCAATGCATGGTATTGGATTGTAGCCCTATACCTCAAGCGACAAATTCACCAATTCACTCGATACAAATTCCATCAACTTCCCTCAAACCACGCAGAGTTTGTGGTCAGAATTTGATTTATCATTTCTAGATACCGTCTGCCATGTATACAGGTAAGATTTAGCAGAAATGATGATGGGGGGGGGGGGTAGGTTGGTGTAGGGCAGGAGCCTGGAAGATTGGATTTTTCCTTTAAGAAATCGAGAGATGGGAGAAGAAGCTCATTTGCTTGGCAAACCGTCAGGTCTTTGTCATTATCGCTCAATTAATTGACGGGGAGAAGGTTAATTACAGTGCAACGAGGAAGCGGCTACTGTGTCTTTATCGCTGCCTTTGAGGGAGAGAGAAAAAATTTTGCTGTCGTTAAGAGACGGTTATCGCATCGCTTTCGACCTTCAGCACTGACAATCATGTCATCCGTGTCTAGAAGAGCTGCGTTGTATTGTCGCATGCTGCCTATGTTCAGAAGACGCATCATCGCGGCTGCTAATCTCTCCGCACAGGGATGTGCGGACAGCTGACTGCGACGAACTCAAACATCATTTTATCTATGAGGTCAATGGTGCTTGTCACATGATACAACGTCTGTTTCTGTTGCTGTCTTTCCTCACTTTGTCATGTAGTAAAATCTATCAACCACATTTGCAGTGGGTGTGTTCACATGAGTGTATGAATGTGAGTGTAAGCTTGATTATACACTTGTCTTACGTGGGAAAACAACTTTCCACACTAGGTCTAAGAATCTAGCCACTGTGACACATGGAGGCCGCTAGTTTTTCCTCGGACTGCAGTTGAGGGGGGGGGGGGAGAAGCTGAGTGGGCAACGGAAACACTGTAAGATCAAGTCTGAAGGACAGTGGATAACCGCACAAAAATTTCTTGCATGACTACCGTGCATGTAACTTTGGGCTGATGCGATAGGCTCTAAACTATCCCCTCCCCCCTTCCAGTATATCCCCTTCCCTTGACACACGTCGAAAGAATTAGGACGGTGGCAACGCCAAAGTCTGTGTATTACGAAAATCTGAAGTGGGCGTGCAAATGGCTCGGAACAGATTTGATATTGCCGCACACAAAAACATTTAATCTGCAAACGGCTCCCATGTGCAAAGGAAGCGTTACAAATCAAGCACTTTTTACTTTTGTTCTGGCAAGAAAAATACAGACGGGGAAATCAAACGTTAATGCACGCTCATGAATAGAGATTGTCACTCCACCACCCCCCTTTCTATTTACAGAACACCAAGGTATGAGACAATGCACTGACTTTGGTTGTGCTTGAATTGAAATTGAAAGCTTTTCTGTCTGTGAAAGTTTTTTCGTGCAAGGGGAATTCCAAGCATTCATTTACGTCACATTTAGTCTTTAGGGCATGATTACACATTACTGATTTCCTCGAACCTAAAATCCACTCCTTTTTAGAGTTGTAACAAAGCAGAAAGTGCATTAATTAATGATAGATTCCCTTTTCAAACTTTCCCACATTTCATGACTTTTTATCATCAACTTGGGAAATGAGACTGAAATGGCATTTGAGAAATTTGTTCTGTTCGTTTGCTAGCTTGGTATTTGTTTGAAGAAAATTTAGTTGACAAGCTTTCTCATCTACCAATAGGAAAACATGATTAGAATGACACTTGTCACGTTTGTTGTTTATTTTCTGGTTTGTTTTTTTCTTTGACAAAATCTTGAAGAAAACCTGCAGGTGTACTGGTAACAGAAAATAACATTCAAACATAAGAGATCCCTTCACACTGTTGATTTCAAGTTTTGACAACCCAACGTACAGCAAAGTTAATATGGCCCCTATATAAATGTCCATGGCTAAAATCCCACACATGCAAACAGCAAAAATACAGTTGAAGTTCATAGATAATCAGATAGCTATATGTTCTTCTCTGACCAATCTCACTAGACACATAATGGTCCGTTCCTGACGTATAAAAGTTGTTACCCTCACTACCGACCCCCGACCTTTCTATGACAATTATAAAATACCTACTCAAGACCCCAGGAGATACAAATAACGTGAATAATGATCTACCAATGAGATCCACTTCCTGTTGAGATCTACTGGATGGAACTTAACGACAGCATAAGAAAAGATAAAAAAGCATTTGGTGTGAGAAAAGGCTGCAAAGCTTCGACATCTTGTAATGGGGAAGCTTGTTAATATTTCAGAACAGCTGCTCCGTCGTCGGTGCTGATCGCATCAAGATGTACTTGAGATGCTTGAGTGGATGCTGGGGTTGGTAGCTATGATGGAAGAACACACTCTAAGGATTTTGGAAGCAGATGGTTGGTGACTTAAAACACACACACACACACACAGAAATAGAGGTCAAGGGTGACATCATTAAAGGAGAATTCACCCCGTGAGCATCAGTCATTTTGAATAGCTGTAGCAGAAGCCAGACCTGAGTAACTGACTGTTGAAAAATGGAGCAAAATTACACACAGATACCAAAGTTCTGACAATCTAAATTTCACAGTATGTGCTACCTTTTAATTACCTACAATACAAAAGACATATCCTTGTCACTGGACTGTTTACTATTCTAAGTCATTTTGTTTGGGGTTTTTTTCTGTGATGTTTGCTGCACAAGATTTACACCCAACCTGTAATATAAATGAATTTTCCACAGCAACACATAGCATGCTGATCTAATTGTTTGAAATATACTCTATAATCCAAAATTTTCAGAAATATGCTGCATTTTTATCTCTCATCACCCACAGTATAGCTGGATTTTTTTCATGTCATTATCTTTTTTTTTTTAAACCAAACTATTCTTATTGAGAGCACAATTACATAGGGAAGGTGTGATTAAACATCTATCGCTGAAATGATTCGTTGAAGTGTTACTGCTCTATTACAGCAAAGCGTCAAAATAACCTCATTCTTGTATGCAGCAAACATCTTGTCGATACAGCCTTGCCAGCAAAAATGATGGAAAGTGATAAGGTTAATGTTTGTGAAGTGGGGTTAGCATCGTGAAAACAATGTTTAATGGATGCCGACGGGAAAATCACATACTGTAGGCAAAATGGATGAATTGATCAAACAGGAGGGCTTAATTGATGATCACATGACTACAGATAATTGCAGTAGGTGGTAGTAGATGGTTGGAAGACCCAGAGAGACTCAGGAAAGAAACATTCAGGACTGCCATGAAAGAAAGACGATGACAATTAATTTCTGATGAACATTTTTAACTATCATCACGAAATGTCACTCGAATTGAAAATGGGACCATAAAAGACAGGAATTGAGTGATCGAACACAACCCCCATCTCCCACCCCTTCCCACCCCACACACAAAAAGACAGCACATTTCTACCAAGCAAGAAATTTCAGGAGTAAAGAAGAAAAAAAATAACAACAACAACTGTGCATTGAAGCAGAGCCTGTCTTGTGAATATACTGTGATTCCAATTGTTGAGATCGACACAAATAAATGTCTCTAATGAATTCATCCACAAAGAAGGAAACAAGGGAATTAAAAAAAACAAAACAAACTAGGAGGCACGAGGCAAGTTGCTCCTGACAGTCTTTTCTGCACAATGCAAAAAAAAGATTGGCATTCGCCCATCACCGCCGGACTTACTCTCCCAGCTAACCGCATCACTTCCTTAAAAGTGACAGAAAGCAGCTTGCTGGTACGCTGGTTACGTAATACGAGGTTGAGGCACTTTTGGGTCATGTGAATACCTCACAGATATTCAGAGAATCAAAGGAGATGAAAAGACTGGCAGGTTAAAAATGTGCTCTGTTTTGTTTTGTTGTTCTACAGCACCAAATTTATCCCAGGAAATAAACAAACCACCTCTTTTTTCTACAGTGTATTCATCTTTCATCACAAATTCCTTCTTTCACATCTAGGGAAGAGAAAGAACAGGTATCACAGATTTTGCTTGCAATTTTACCATTGATACACCTGAATCAGAAAAATACTGAAGTACCAGTAGCTGAATTTGTTTTGTTTTGTTTTTCTTTGATAAACCTTTTTTAATTTCCATGAAATTTCACTGCAATTGCCTTAGTATATCCTCTCGGTGAGGCCAGGACTGAGCAAGTTAAAAGGAGACTGGTCTATATTCGTTCCGACACATAGTTCATCGCAGATTGATGAATTTCTGAGGAAGTTTTGTTACGACATTAAACACTTTAGATTAAGTATTGGGACTTCAGTTTTGAAGAGGGAAAAAATGTCAATTGAGATTGACCATTGGTATTTGAGTACCGAGAGTCAAGGATCAAGAACTGAGTGTTGAGTTCTGAGTACTGGGATAAAAGTAATGTGAGTTGAACACTTAGGGCACTCACTGTAGTGTGAAGAACTCTTGATACAAGTCAAGAAGGAACGTTTTCCTGTGTTAGTCATGAATTGGTCAGAGGGTGTACTGCGCTGCACATTTTTGCCAAATACAGTATGTCCCCCAAAAAATTACAATCAGATTTTTGCATTGATACAATCCAATATGATTAAACTGTCTGAATGTTACTACAAGGTCTTAAAATATAACATCTTAGCTCTATTTTGCAGAAAACCCAATTCAATTTGGTTAAGCGGTCACAGAGAAATGTGGATTGTTGTAAAGCATGTCATGAGTCTGATTCTTCCAAGTTTACCACTTCGATGCTCTTGTGTGTGAATACAATAGACAAAACTTGGAGGGAAGAGATTCCTGACATCCTCTACAAAATTCCTCATTTCTCTTTGACCACTGAAGCAAATTGAATGGGGTTTTCTGTAAGATGTGGGCAATGAGTTATAGTTTCATACCCTGAATTTGTATTTAGATTAATTTACTATTTTAAAAGATATCATTGCGGAGCTCCTGTCGTAAATTTTTTTGGGACATACGGTATAGAGCTGAGTTTTTTCCTATAATTTTTTCAGTCAAAATGAAAGTGACCAACTTAACTGTGCTAATGTATGAATCTATTTCCCAAGTCCAAACACTACTCAAACTGCATTCTAGAGAGAGGAAAAGAGACAACTTCCTTGTCGCATCGTTGAAAATTTTTCTGACGTTGCGGATGGACCCGAGTCACCGTGATGAAAATACAGGAAACCAAACATGGCAGATGACGAGCACGGAACATTTAGCTGGCTCTATTGTCGGTGCTAACCACAATGTTTACTGCCAAATGATAAACTTGTATATCAGGGTCGGGTGTACTTCCCTACCTATTGTGACACGAATTGTCGGTAGCTAAATGTCACAAGTGGTGTGAGGTGAAGCAGTGTGCGTATTACCTCGAACAGTAATCTCTCTCAAAAACGCATCCACCAGAAGACTTTTTTTTTTTGGCCCTAAAAGATCAGAGAAGAAATGGCAGGAAAATTGTAGGGCAAATATTGTGGGTGGAATGCCAAAAGGGGTTGTTTGTTTGCTCCGTTGGGACGTGTAAACGCTTTTAAGGCCCTTCTGCCGATGACACTATCATGTTGGCAGCATGGGGAGGGGGGATTATAAGATTACAGGCACTCTGCGTCTGGTCGGAATCCTCGGCAATCCCGTTCCCATGGACACAGCATCCCCTCCCCGGTGAACCCGAAGTCAACAGACCATGGTCAATTCTTCCCATCTGCACGTTTACCCATCACCCGTTTTAGGAGCTGGTGTGCTTAGAAAGAGGCGAGTGTGAAAAGAAAGGAGAATGAAGAGGATAACGAGTAGGAGCAGGAGATGGAGGAGGAGGAGGAGGAGGAGGAGTTGGGGGGAGAGGAATTACAAAGCAGTTTCATGCAACTGAAAACTGGGTCAACCAGATGTGATTAAATGCTGGCTAACATGTGCCACAAACCTCTGGTTGTGGGGGGGGGGTGTTCATCTCCCCCTCCCTCCCCTTTCCCTTCCCCCTTCCCCCTCCCCCCTCCCAATTAAGGAGAAGTAGAACAAAGAGTCTAAGAACTTCATTTGGTCCAGGTGAGTACCATATGTTGAGGCTTTACAATACTCCATGGTTTGACTGTGACAAAAAAAAATAAACACTCCTGAAAACCACCTAAGGTTGTACAGAGCTGAGTTTCGTTAGTGTCACGGGAGCAAAACAATGCAGGAAGTTGGGATGTTTCTCAAAGAGGCAACTCAGGTCAAGATGGACTTAAAGCCCAACAGCTGATGGAAAATGATAAGAGCAAGAAAGATGTATCTATTCACATCCTTTCAATTGCAGTCAAGTCTTGAGTTAATAGAAACACTCCACATGTGGGTAAAATATGCACATGCAAAAAAATAGTAAAAAGAAAAAGAATGAAAGCAAGCAAGACTGAGAATGCTGGATTAGTTTAAAACCTTGGGCATAAAGAAAAAAGATAAATAGGGAATGACAAAAAAATGAAAAAACAAAACCAAGAGAAATACTTCATGGGTAGTGCACACACACACACACAAAAATTATATGAGCCTTCATATCAGACTATTCTACACCTGACAGGCATCGGTCTTTCATTGGGCGGAAGCTTGGGGGGAAATGACTGGCTTTTTTAATGCCAAAAACTGTGTCGCCCATCTCATTACACAGAAAACCACACTACACCAAACATGTAACTGAAAAGACACACACATGTGAACATGTGTGTGTGTGTGTGTATCATGCGTGTTTGTGTAGACAATTTATATCCCTGCTATTCATCAAGTTTTCAACATGGAAGCCATGTTTCTGCACAAACCAAATATGATCTGAATCAGAGGACAACCCAACGTGTTTCAGGAAGTGACAAATTGCCACGATGCCACGGTGGACAGATTGCGGGAATCCCTTTAGAGCTAAAAGCTAAAAGCATGAACACGTTTTTCTTGCCGATATCCGGCTGATTTACAGCTCCCCTCCAAGAGAGCAACACCCTGTGAAATAATGCACAAATCAGTATGGCCTCACCCCCCTCCCCCCTCCCCCCTCAGACGTGGCAGGATCTCACTCGCTGTAAATCACGACAGAGATTTCATCGGCACTCGAATGTGCCCGAAAGTTTTACAACTTAATTGCCCGCTGCATTGATTCGGTAAATGTCACCTGTGGACAGACACAAGTCTAGGAAGTGATTCGTTTACATTGGTAGCTTTACCCCTGCTGTATGGAAGACGAGTCAATTTCTCATTCAAAAGCCCCCCCCCCCCCCCCAAGATCCTTATTACAATTCAACCCCCCTCACCGACCACTTTGCGCGCTCCGCATTTCCGACATTTTCGGGGGGAGATATGGGGATGTCCACACCCAGACACTGATGTTGCCAAAAATAGCGGAGGGCCGTTCGACGAGTTGACAGCAGGGCGAAGTCACGTTGGACGTGCGTAACTTGCGAGTCACGTTTGAACCAAACTTTGTGGCGTAGCTGCTCACCCAAGGGGCAGGAGTCGGCAATACTATATATTGCCCTTTCATCCACTTATATCAACTTATATCAATCTATGCAGCACAAAATCTATGTGCATTTATACTGCTGTGCTGCAAGAGTTCCTAATTTAAACTGTAGGGTACAAGTAAATAAAAAGAGTTTTTTGTTTTTGTTTAAGTCTTAATTTAAATGTTGCTATGGTTGGGTATTTCGTATTACAGACATAGGAGTGGATTTTGTTTTCTATTTTGGGTATGTGCATGAGTATGTTATGTGTTTGCTACTTTGGTGTATTGTAAAATTGGAAAGAGTTTAGAAAGATTAAGATTTAAAAGACTTTGGAAGACCATCTCCACTTCAAAGCATCACAAGGATATTTATCATTATGAGGGACTATGACTTGTTAGACATTTATTTCCTGCCCCCCCCCCCCATGCATCCCTCTTTCCCATTACAATAGTCCCACACATGCCATTTGACGTTGCCTGAAGTTGAGAGCCAGACATTCTCACCTTTGCTGTCTGTCTTGCAGAGGATGTACTCCTGCTCGCCGCCGATCACGTTGTGGTGCTTCATCCAGAAGGAGATGGAGAAGCGCTCCGTCAGGTTGTCGGGCGGGGCAAACTGGGAGGGGACGATGACCGCATCCTGCACCCCGTCAAACTGGTAGATTTGGTCGCTCTCGTTTCCCGTGTCCGTGGTCAGTTTCTTGGTCCACTCCTCACCGGCGTTTGGGCGGGGAAGGAGATCGTAGCTACCCGCTTCGGCATCTGGGTATCAAAATGATTCATTTCATACGGTGAAAGATCAGAGGATGATACCAAGAAAATAGTTCGGGTTGTTGGGTTTTTGTGGGTTTTTTTTTGCTTCAAAATTTCAATGTTTAAATGATTACAAACTTAGTTCTTATGTTTGAATTCCTTTTGCTTTACATTCATCTGTCCTATTTCAAAATGACCTGCTGGTGTCTGGCCACTTCTAACATTTGCTAGTATGCATTGCTCACTATCAATCTGATCACGACAGTCATGCACTACAATCATCAGGGAATCATCAAGAACCTTTTGCGAGCTGACATGTTTTATGAGACACCAAATCTTCATGGTAATTTGTTGTACTTTGTTCATATCACACTCATCTGTCAGAACTTCTAGCCAGTTTCCAAAAACTGCCCAGTTGACAATTAATAGCCTGCCCAACTAAGCAACACACTGTGATAAAAGAAGAAGATTCATTCTTCCTTTATAACTCAATCTTCTTTCACTTTTTTTTAAAGAGTCATGATATATTGATGCATTCAGACATTCCATATCCAACTTGATACCAGTCACAAGAACTGCACTTCTACACAGAAAAAAAAAAACAACAACAAAAAACGGAAGAATCATTATCATCATAATAAATCAAATTTCATCTGCAAATGGGAATGGCCTTTTCAAGAGCTTATCAGTGTCTGGCTTGCCAAATCCCTTCACTTCCACAAAGTTGAATCGGTCATTCATGGTCAGTGAGGTTATGGCCAGAAAACGTTCGGGAACTTGGGGATTCGTCCATCAAGAAAATGCACATCTGATGAAGATTTCTTTACTGTTCGAGTTACACTGACAAAATTTCCAAAAGAACAAATCCATCTCAATTTAACAACACTGTATCTCAATCTGCCCTGTTCTGGCCATTCACCTGCTCGTACACATACTTTCATGCATTAACTTGATTCATCTAAAAATAGCTTTAAAAAAAAATTATACACAAGTACAAGTGTACAGCACTTCAGTAGCTGGTTGTATTTCAGAAAAAAAAATTCAAGTTGATCTTAAAAGTTGAGATCAGCTTAAAGTTATGGTATGCCACTGGTCACAGTTTTATTCAATGTTTATAAAATTCACTTTAAGTTGAATTCAAAATTTACAGGCAAATTCCATTGCCACTTATCTTATTTTGTATATAAATGGCTGCATGAAAAAGTCTCCAAAAATATTCTTCTTCATATCACAGTACTCACTGCATAATGTGCGCTGGGACTGGGTGGAATATGTCTCCCGGTCGCAGCCGAACCCGATGTGGTCAGTCTGCAGTGCCACGGTGGTCATCAGCGAGGAGCTGTTGCAGGCGAGGCGGCCGCACATGTCCAGGTAGGCCCTGGGGGCCAGCTGGACGGACCGCGAGCCCGGCGGGTACTCCATGCGCTTGGGCACCCCCTTCCATCCGGGCTGGCACTCTTGCGAGACATGGATGTTGACGGGCACTGTGTCACTACACAGGCCGCTACAGTCGCACGACTGAACATGGAGTGTGTAGGTGGGGCCGCCCTCTGACGTCAGTGGCTCTACGGCAGAAAGACGACCTGCAAGAACGACAAAAATATCATGCCGTTTAACTCTTCATACCAAGCCAAACTCAATTTCATAATCACAAGCATTTTCTGACCTCAGAAAAAGATATGTTACAGTACAATGGCCATGTTCACATCTGTAAACGACAGCTGGGTGACATACAAAATGTGATGAACTATTTGTGAATTCATACACACGTCTTCAAAGAGTTTGAGTGTTGCCCTGTCTGAGAGGTGTCTAATCAGTGTAGCAGAAGGATTCAGTGGTTTCTGGACCATGAGTGAAGGGAAGGAAAGAATAATAGGTATAAAAAAAAAAAAAAACAAACACATGCCAGTCACCCCTGCAAATTTCCAGACATCAGCAAAGAGTGCTTCATCCATGCAAACTAAGAAAAATCTTGCTAGTCGGCTTAACAAGTTCAAAAAGATGGTTACAAAAACACAGTATCGACTGCATAACTGGAGGAAATATTTCAAAATGCCAGGAAGAGGTTTACTTCTCCTTCTTTTTTTTTCACCATGTTTGCAAAATTGAGATGAATACACATGTACGTTTCCACCTCATTCGGTTGACAGCGTGGGTTGACACATTAAGCGCACCGGCTATCAAATAAAAAACGGTGACAAAACTTTTTTTTGGATGGATTTCGACACCCGAGGGTGGCCAGGAATTGACCACGATGATGTCCCCATCTGCATGACAGCACATGACAGGCCCTCCCCCCACTCTCATCTGAGAGAGGGTGGCACAGACAAGGTATTTTAGGACATTGAAGCAGAGCTCCATATATACAGCATCATCATTAGCGGGATGATTCTGAGAGCATATTTTGCTCCCAGGACGCGGACAAACTCGATACTGGGAAGAGAATGCTTTCCCATGATGAGCCAAGATGAGGATGGATGGTGGTGGTTTGGGGGTAGAGAAATCTTTCCCATGTATCATTTAAGTAACTCATCCATGACAACTCATATCATATCTTTCCAAGTACAGAATATTCTCTCATGAGCCAAGAAAAAAATTAACATATGTAAGATGGCAAGCAAATAGATGAGTATATTATATTTGACTCCTCCTTGTTTTGCATTAACATACTTTTTGTTCTCCATCATGCTTTATCCAGGACTCTGCCTTTGTACAAGACATCATCCTTACCAAATCACCATGGTCAGTCTCATGAGACTGTTAATGCACATCGGTGTTGTGGAAATTGATGCTAATTCACGCCTGTGCTTTTAATCCAAAAATGTAAATGTTTCTTCCTTTTTAATGCACAGAGAAATACATGAACTAGTTTCATGTGGAATGACTGAAAACCATTCTGAATGATTTAGAGGCCTGTATATATATATCAACACACTAACATAGATCCACATCTTTTCCTTTGCACTGTAACTTCACATAAAAGGGAGAATTTGGACGCATTTAATTTTTCACGATAAATAAAAATCACCAAAGCTCCTATGGTTTTCAAATTGCTATGCAGTGATTCATCACCAGCAATATGGTAAATCTATATCCATAAAACCTAGTAGAGAAAATATTTACACATTTTCTATTTCAAGTCAGTAACTCCCATTGTACAAATGCACTAAAACGTTCCATACTGCAAGTTGTCTGTTTTCAATTTCTTGCAATGACTTTGCTTGAATAGTTGCCCTTCTTTTCTCTGCATATTCTTACAGGCACATTCTTGCAGGTGGTGAACGCATCTTTTTTTCCCCATCTTCCAAAAGGCACCATTAATAGCATAAATCCCAGCGATTAATCAAACAATTCAATCAATTGTGGTATTTGATAGTTCTTCAACCACCTCTCTCAAAGGGCCCCGGAGAATTAACCCTAACAGGTTTAAGAAATTGAATCCTTCCAATAAAATACAGTGCAAGTTCTCCACAGCTCTTTTCACCACAGACTAATTTAGATTAGCCTTAGGTCAAGCCTCCACACAGTATGCGGCTAATGAAAACTGACTTTGGGCATACTTCAACAAAGTCTCAACATTCAGACCTAAGCTTGTTGTTGCAGTTGTTAAAAAGAGCCTGGAATACTTCAAATAAAAGAAAAAAAATAATTGTTTGCATTTCAGATAAAGCAGCAAATATCCAAATTTAGTCTGATGCAATATTGGGTTGATACAGATCTAACTGAAAATAATTGATTGGGATTGACTTAATCATGAAATTACTAAATGGCAGAAATGAGATGGAGGAAAAAATACACAAAACACAGGCTATGACTAAGACTACTTGTCCTGACAACAATGTGGATTCAGATGACACCTTTAATGCAATGGGACATATTCCAACTCAAAATTTGATTGGATACCACAAATTTTGAATGATCCACTTAATATCCACTCATATTTCTGAGCCAAAACAGTGTACTTAGTAGAAGGTGAAAGGTTTCCATTAAAAAAAAAATGTTATTCAAGAAGAATCCAATGGACTGTGTAATATTTTTGAAATCACTTAAAAAAAAAAAAAAAGAAGCAAAAATCTCCTGCCTGGTTGAAAAGGACCTCGGCTTCCTACTGTTAGTATCTTGATGCAAATTAATTTTTATAAATCATGTGCCACACACAAGGAATGCATAGAACTGCTTCAAGATGTACATGTGACTTTTTGCCTCTGGCAAATATAGTATGCATACCACAGTGTACTGTTAATTGTAATTACACATCCTCCCCGAGATGAAACCTTCTGGGCTAATCTCTCAATCTAAGCTCTATTCACTGTTAATGCACCTCCAACACCTATTGGTCTGTCTGTGAATTATCAAGGTATCATTCTCAAGACTGCTCTGGCAAGGGTACAGCTGCTTCATGCCAAAGGCCCAATCAACTGGCGCCCTGACAGGCCAAGTCGATAATCTCTTGTACTTGTCGAATCCACCCATCATCTATCTCGTAGAAGTCATTAACAAATTACAACTCTTTGGCAATGACTGGTATACATTGCCAAGTGGAGGGAGGGTGAAGCATCCGACAGCTAGTCTTGACAAACTAGATGCATTAATGCACCGCGAGATTAAATGGGAGGTTTATTGAGAGATAAACTACTGTAACTGGAAGGTATCCCACAAGCATCTTCACCTCAAATGGAGCTAACCATGACGAATCCACTTCCATGAATTTTCAGAAAAAAACATGTCATATTGTACTCACTTCTGCTCCTACTTGTACCATCTTCAGACATTCCTCACACACAATTTTGTCTCCATTCTAGTTATCATTACAAATTATCAAACGCAGTCAAAGTAAATGCCTTGATAATGATCTCATCAAACAGTAATAATTAAGACAAATTCAGTGCTCTGCCATTTAAAGCAATGATACATTGGACTTGAGTGACACTGGAGCACTAAAAGGGTCTGCATAATAAAGACTATTCACAAGAACAGACTTCATAGTAAACACAATTTCCATCTCAACTTTATCTGATGGGGAAGATACGGTCCTCTTATTGGACGTAAAAGCAACAAGTTCAACCGACAAGGAGGATGCAAACATCGCCACGACAACAAGCCAAGGGAGGGGGGAAGGGGATGGGAGGGGAAGAGCAGGAACAAACTCGCCATACATAGACACATTGGGCAAAGACCCACTTTCTGTCCAAGTACCCCAACGTCTCTTTGCGTATCAGCCACTAAGTAAATATCACGCTCCCACTTCAAGTCCGGTGGCTAGACGATTTTTCCTTCGATATTTGGTGTTTTTTTTTCCCTCATCAATGCATCTTCCCCCTCCAGCGTCCATTTAGTTGTCAATCTTCAAACTCCTCTGTCCCTTTACAATCTGATGATATGCTCGCATAAAGAGAGGAGTGTTAGGAAGTTGGTGTTTGATTATATACATCCTCTCTTGATAGACATATGAAACACTGTATTGTGTGTATGTGTATATATGTGTGTGTACAGTATTATATATATCTATCTATTTAAAATACTCACATGGAAGTACAATCCAAGATGTAGACCTACTTTTATACAAACAATGCCTCCACAAACGCTTCCATCACCACATCAATGTAAAATTTCAATGAAAGCAGTTTCTTTGGCCTTTTCCGATTGTTCCACACTCACAAATTTTGTCACGTGGAATGTGCTCCATTATAGGCTCGCTGCAAAGTTGGATTGCTGTACTTGAATTTCCAGTTATCGTTATGTTTTCTACCACCATATTTCTTTCTTCCGTTTATTCCCTGCATAACAATTTTAACTGCCAGACTCACATGCTTTGCCACGCACAACCTTTCCAAGTTTTTGTTTTTGTTTTTTTTTCACAAGTTGCAGATCTGTATTAACTCTGCATGCAGATTCGTAAGTGCAGACACACATATGTGGTGAGTGTGTGTGTATGTGTGTGTGTTGCCTTTGTGTATGTGTGTATGCACTTGGATACCTATGTTCATTTATGTGTGTGTGTGTGTGTTTGTGTGTGTGCGTTATGTACATTATACATTTGTAAGTATGTGAGTGCGTGTGTGTATAGATATACATTTTCCTCCGTGTATGTGTGTATGTGTATATATCCAATATCTCTACCCTCCCCAAGTGTTTGTCCGTCACAGTCAATTTCTGAATCAATGACTCTTCCCCTGAACCTGTCCTTGACTAGAACAGGACACTACGGCCGACCTTCCCTGTTCCCTGTTCCCGACCTCTCTCCTCTCCCCGAAACACAGCTCCCCGGTGTCACAATCAATCAATGAATCGTCTGCACCACGATCGGCACAATTATTCAAGAGCATCATTTTTTTTTCTATGCCTTTGCTGAAGCAGGATACATTCATTGGCTGGTTTTGTGCCTTCTTTCTTTGAAAATCTTGTGATTACACCAAAGGATTATATGAAATACATTATAGAACATATATTTGTATTTCATTTATCATAATCTATAAAAATTAATTCATTCCTATATATTTGTATACTATGTTCTTATCTACCCACGCTGTCATAATACATTGACATTCATCATCACATTGTTACCCAGATCTATCCATCAATCACTGCAGTCCATGTTTACAGACTAACATGCAGTTTTATCCATTTAAGCTTATCAAGTTGATAAGGTAATACTTCATTAACTTGTAAATTTTGACTATTGAGTTAAAAGCTAAGTTTATTCTAATCAGTTATTTTGACATTGCTCTCACATTAAGTTGAATGTCCCACACAACAAATGTTATGATAAAAAAATATCGAACCAAAATATCTCTGAGCCTGCGCAAACAACCTGCAAAAGTAATGAAATGCCCAGATTGATAAAAATCAAAAGTAAATTCCTTGAAACTCTAGCATTAACTGGGAAATTCACTGAAAGCAAAGACTTCCATATATTGAGATGGAAATTTGGAATTTAAGTTCATAGTCCTCAAAATAAAGAAAGCAAGAAAAAATCAGATGATTCAAAACTATTGGGCCTCAAGTTAATCACTGAGAACAACTCCTCTGAGTGCAAACAACCGTTCCCATGGCAACCATCAACGAGCAAGAGGACCTGGCAGAAGGACTCTTGTACGAGAGGCAAAGAGTTCGTTGCCCTTGTGGCAAAGGCATTCCTTTCGAAAAGTGCACACAAAGGTGTGTTTAAATGCATCCGTGCCTCTTGGTCGGGGAGTTTGTTCTGTCTCCTAAACGCTTCTCCGAGGCCCGTATCTGGTCCACTTCGGCTCCAGTTACACGGGCAATGTCGCAAAGAATGCACGTCTGCGCTCTGTCAACATCAACACCACGCCTTTCACGGGTCCGACGTGAGCCCCGACTTAACGCTTATCACATAACGTACACCTAACGTGAGGTATCAATGGGATGTGTGTGTCAATTTTTCCCCTCAAATCAGGCAAATGGAAGTCCGTGATATTTGCCTTAAGAAAAATTGGCATAAAAAAAACAACAACAAACAAACAGAAGAGAAATGAAGGGGAATGAGGGAATAGCCTTAAATCAATTTTGCCACTGGAGGCTACAAAATCTGCTTGAGAAATTATGCTGTATTTTTGTAAATTGCGACCTGAGTATTGATGCTGTAATCTTATTCACATTGACTATTCTACATTTAAAAAAAAAAAATAAAGAGGGACTGCTCCCTTCCCACAGGGTTGATGGCATAGAAACAAGTGTCTCGATGTAATGAAGAATATCGCCCATGGGGAAGCGCTCTGCTCGTTCATAGCTTAAACCTCTGTGTCCAAGGGTGTCACATTACACTGTCAGTGCATACAATAAATGCTAGTCACAAGTGTTTTGTGTGACATGCAAGGAGTGAAGACACCTCCGTGGACTTTGCAGGCAAAATCTGATCTTCATATATTTATAATCGCACAGAACGTTATATTAATTTTTTCAAAAGAGAATATATATTCAATATCTAAATTCTTTATACTCTATCATAATCTTGCATATTCATCTCTCTCTCTCTCTCTCTCTCTCTCTCTCTCTCCCTTGATCACAAGGCGAGGGATATACTTTGCCTTCTAGCAGTGGCGTTGTGGGTGGTATACATGAAATTTGAGCATCATATATATCACAAATTGTTTTCATCCCCTGGTATATTTCTTCTTGTTTTGTATTTGGTTAAGCAAGATTTTGCATTGGACAGAACAGAAATTCCATAAAGTATTCAGGGAAAATGCTTGCTTGTTACATGCATCTCATTATGCCAAGAAAATTTAAAAATCAGGGGTACTGTATAGTATTTTTAGGGAGGAAATGAAGAGATTTATATCTGGTATTAGTTACGTTCAGATGGTGATCCTCAACTTTGAGATGTTGTAACTCTTGAAAATAAGCTCATAGTTAAGTATGGGGTGCCAAGTGTCACATGGTCTCTTCCGTGATGAAATGATAATTTTCTGACGAAATCATTTTTTCGTTGAAAAGTGACAACGTAAATTTCGTTTAACAACTTGACAATTCCATTGGTAAAATTGTCATTGACTAAATTATTTCGTGATGAAATAGTCAATTCGTCAATGTGATGAAATTGTCATTTCGTTGACAAAACTGTCAATGAAAAAACAATTTTATCACGAAACTGTCATGTCATGACGAAAGAGACCATGCGACACTCAGTGGCCCATACTTAACCAAGAGTTTATCCTCAAAGTTAAGGATAACCATCTGAACATACCTATTTTCAAGAAGTCTCCTGCAGAATCAGGGAAACTTGGAAGCTGTGCTACAGGCCTATATCTATTAAGAACATTTCTACCTTATTTGTGTTGCTGTCTGTGGGTGATGATGCATACATGGGGTAAGAAAATGATATATTGCACTCAAGGTGAATGCCCCTCAGTGTTTAAGTTCAAATCACGCTCCTCACAGCTCTAAGTGATTTTTTTTTTACCCCTACCTCTTTCAATTCAAGGCTGATATATCATTTCATATTTTTGACAGCCGCTTGTAGCAAAATGAATGATTTCTGCAGCTCCTAACTTGATTACTGCAAATTTCTCTGCACGGGAGAAAAGCGTTGCGGAGTGGCAGTTTCACCGTTTATCTGTACCTGATGCTCTAGGGGGAGCATGGAGAGAGAGAGAGCAATGTTGGGCTATGCGAGATTTCATAAAGCCCAATAAATTCAAACACACGACTTGTGACAACTCTTGATCCCGAGGAAAATTACGACGATTCGCCCCGTTCTGACATCAAATCGATGAAGGAAGAGGCCCAAGTGGCATTATACAAATCTTATACAGAGGAGCAAGCACTAGGTATCGGGGACAAGAGAGAAAGAAGAAATATTGTGACTCACTCAAAAGGCCAAAATCCACATTTTAACTACATATAAAATAATGCCACTGGCACCTTATAGAGAGGACGCATTAAAAAATCATACTTATGATGAATCACTGTTGGCCGTTAGGGCATGGACTATGACTATGTGTATGACCACAAAAAAAAAAAAGGAAGAAAATGGATATGATGTTTTTCTAAAGAACTGCAGTATAATCGTGCACTACTTCCTGAACAACAGCACTCCCCTCAAAAATACTTTCTCCTGAAAGAGAAAGCAAAGGTGAAAGAAAATAAAATGATCCCACTGCCCGGGCGAATGAATCAAAATATGTGTGGAGGGTAGCAGTGTAAAATCTGGTCTCTTCGGAGATCCTTACACAATTCAAGAGCACTCTGCTGAAGTTGACATGTTGTGTGTGGAATAAGTAAATGCATTCTGACAAAGGATTTATTAATATCCACGACATTTCAGAGAGTTTTCTTATGCCCTACATAAAGTAATCTTTTTCATCATGAGTTATTATTTATCTTTTTGAAAGCAATATGGATGGATTACTGCTACTTTGCCTGGGGTTATGTTGACTAAAAAAACAGATCAATTAACTCTTGAGAATAAGCTTGGCCCATGTCTTGAAAATAGAAAATCAAGATGAATTATTGATACAGTATTCCAAATAACACAGGTGACCACAGTAGTAAACAAAAACCTAGCAATGAAATGGGATATTATGGGACTACTTGGTATGTTTTTCATTTGCCAACAAAATATCATCAGTTAGTTTGTGAAACCTCCCTGGTGAAACTCTTCAGTTATACAGGACTTTCCTTTTTCATGCCTTGGTTACATGTAGATATGAATGGAAAAATGTTTACAATCATCTGACTGTAAAAAGAAAAGCATTTCCAGAAACTGTCATTTACACCCATCAAAATATGTTACTTCAACTTTCATTACATGATGTATGGGGTACGGCAGAGCAGCTCCGTGTATCTACTTTTAAATGGTCCGACTACCTGTTCAAAGCCCCTCCAGGGCTTGGCCCCCATTGGATGAGAGTAAAAGTTCAGCAAACCTTGTTACAGATGATCCCAAACCCCATGAGTATAGCAGCTGCCAGCATGTGATTAATGCCCCTTGAGGGAATTTCCCAGGATTTTTCTTTCCGTTGTTCTCTATTCCCCACCCACCTCATATTAAGTATTCATATTCATTTCTTATATATTCATTCCAGCGTCATCACTTTGCGTCTTTATTTCCTGTTACTCTCTTCCGTTGCTGATTTTGTTTTTCTATTCGTCAATCTTCTCTCAATTTTCCATGTCTTGGCCGAGCGGTTAAGACAACACAGAAAAGACCATGCGCAGGCCTCCATGCATGCAGGCTCATGCAAGCACGAGGTTAGAGTCCCAGCTGATGGCCGAGATGAACAACTAAACTACTGTAGACGTCACTATTTTTGCGTGACTGATGTTTCGCACTGAGAGGCTAAAAAACATATTCGCGGATTCTTGAATTCATGCTGCGCTATTGTCAACCCATTTAATATGAGCAGAGAAAATTATGATGCTAATTTCACAGGTTTTAGAATTTGCACTTGCCAGAAGTAGCTTGACATACATGAAAAATGAATGTATTGCAAAATTTCTGCATTTACACTAATATTTTAGGTGGGGTGAAATACTCCTGGGGTTGGAGAGAATCATCAAAATGTTGCCTTATCGTAATTTCAGTTTTCTAGCATAAACCTTGCCAGAACGGAATGTTACTTCATGTCCCCATCAATATGTCATTTTGATGTCATGCAAAGCTCCAGTAAACTCCAGGCCTAAAAACACCCAGGTCTTGTTCAACTCCTTTTCTCAAAAACAAAAACAAAACAAAACAACAGAAGGTGTCTACGCTGGATAGGAAAGTCAAAACAAAATGGTTCCCCCCCCCCCCAGCTCTCGACCTTTTGACCCTGACTGACTTAAGTATTGCATCATGTGATCGATCAGTCCAGTCTGGGGACTCCTCTGCCACATACACGATGCTTGATATCGGCAATGGCTGAGGCGTGCAGCACAAGAGGCTGGTGCCCCTCCCCCCCCCCCAAGAGAAGTGAAGCGAAGAACAGCAGCGATCATTCCACCACAAAGGAGGAGATGTACAGTATAAGCAGGCTGCCCCAGCTCATGGACGACGCATTCCGGCACATGTTTCACGTGGCCTGTAGCCGGCGATACATGAATCAAATCCGACTCTCGGGGAGGCCCACCGCAAGGTGGGAGCCTCCTCCGCTTCCCTCGACCATCCGACTGAACCGCGGGGGAGGGGAGAGATTGCGCATCCATCGCAGTACATCCTCTCTCCAGCAAGCAGCCTATAAACAATCATCCCGAGAAGAATCTTTCATTTCTCGGTTGTAAATCAGCTCCGCCATGGAGAAGCTTCGTGACCATCACAATCTTTACCTCTCTGCCTGTGATACTGATATACACTGACTGAAGCAAATCATTCCCTCTCTCTCTCTTATGTCTGTCTCACTCACTCACACTCGTACAGACATTCATACACACACACATACAGACAGAAATAATGTGATGCGGTCATATTCATTCCTTGCTCACTCCGAATCTACTTGTTTTTTCCTCCTTTGAAATACCTGCATCTATGAGCAATCTCTGTTTACAACATGTACTTGCTGGAAAAAAAAGAGCATGATCCACCTTCACCACATAAGAAGCACTTTAATGGAAGGCTCTTTAAGGGAGAAAGATTAGATAATCATACTGAAAGAAATAGATTCACTGTCTTAGTGCTCTACAACTTTCTAACACTCACTTGCATGAGGCAACCAAATTCAGCACTGGGCAAGAAAAGTGTCATGACACTTGCCCCAATGGGCAACCACAATTACTTTCCACAGTCCTCATACCCTGCTGAAGGAGTACTAAAAGTATAGAGGGAATACTTTTTATTTGGGCATAAATAGCTCCAGACCAGACAGTCAGATCACTGGTGGTGATTATTTACCCCTACAAAATATGACATGAATATAATCAGCACGATAAGTACTATACAGCGATATTCCAACTTTTAAATTTTGTGACTCATGTTCACAGAGTGGAGCTTTCATCCATTGGGATACAACTTTAACTGACTGGTGTTGCCAGCAAAGGTGAAGGGACAACATCTGTAGTGCCCTTCAACCTCCTCTTCTTAAAATATCAGACACATTTAAACAGACATTATGACTCTACAATCACTTATTCAAAAAGTATATATTTCTAAATCTTGCTGGTGCAATGGATGTTTACATGAAGGTCTGTGTCTCCCACTACATTGGAAAATGGGTTCTGTAAGACAAATCTGCCTCCAGTAACGCAGACTTGGCAGATGCATGATCAGTTATTTGTTTTATGAGTGACAATTTTTTTTTTCTCCTAAAAAGAGGGGTGCAATCAATGTTTGTCACGATTGCTGGAGGCCAGAAATCAATTCCTATGCTCTCCAGGTGTCATGAAAAAACATCAATGGGAGCTCTGTGAATCAGCTTTAATATCTGTTATTGCTCATATTGCTTACATCTGATGTATTATTGCCAACATTCTGACAGGTTGATAGGCTCGTATAAGACTGCAACCAGTCCTCTCTCTCCCCTTCCCTCAGTGCTCGTATGAATGCTGCCAATTTGAAGAGTAGCATTGTGCACACTGCAGCTCCGTGTATTTATGTATAATATGCATGTATTGCCGTCAAGGGTGATGCATTCGTCATCTGTGCTAAAAGCATGGGCCATCTGCGTTTCCCGTAATTTACGAGTGCAGTCAATCTCGATAGCTGCATACGAACAGGTTCAGGCAGTGACTTTAGAATGCGGTGGCGCTGTTAATGGCTCGCCATCAGTTATGACGTGCGGGTAATTCTGCACGAAAAAAACTCCATTCTGTGGATTCTGAGATTATGAGCACGGATACAAGTCTTTGCAAAAGTCAAGTCTAATCTACTGGACTGTCAAAAGGAGTTGATATGTGCAGCAAATTGGCAAATACATGTATGAATGGGAGTATGAATATATCTCATAAATCAACCCAAAAAAAAATATTAGATATACTATTTGTTGTGGCAAAGGAACATTTATGATTTTCCATCTATTTGTAGAATGATCAAGCTTTCATATAAGGAATTCCAAAATGTAATCCAAATGCCCAAAACTAATCCTACTATTTCATGCCTTGATAAGCCACGACAAAATTGGTACAGATAATGGATGACTATGAACAGTAAAACATTAAGACAAACACCCACATGCACTCAAACACAAACACACACACACACACACATACACACACACACAAGACTTGCAGAAATGAGGTACTTTAAGGTCAAGTAGAACATTCCCATTTGTTAATGCTGCCACTTTTTGCTGAATCTACATGTACCTTCATATCTCCCTAAGATAACCCAGGGGGACGCCAATACAATGTTCTAGCGCCAATACCTTCCAGGCAATTTGTCGGAGCGACAACCAAAACGAGGACAGTAGATACAACAACCCAAATTCTTCCATCTCTTGTGAAATGATCCGTTATCATCATCATCGAGGGATGCCCGAGGAGGCGGGAGAGAAAGATGCAAGATTGGGGCGGATGATGGGGACGCACTCTCCACTTTCATCCAGCGCACATTTTCATTATCTCACCCCAATTCAAATTGGCAATCCCCTCAAAAAATAGAAACCCAAAGAATACGTCTGGGACTGCCCCAATGAGCAGCAAAAACAAAATTTTGCTGGAATGGCTGACCTATATCTAACATCTTTTCGGCATTTCTCTGGTCCCTTCTCCATGTCACTCAGACTCTCCCCCGACCCTCTCGAACGTAATTTCTTGAACAAGGGACCTTGGTGGCGATGCAACCGTCTGCGACATTATTTGCATCCAGCAGTGGCTAAAATGCACAGTATCGCCGTACACACTCGGCACCAGGAGTCTAGTCTCCGCTAAGGACACAAACTCAATAGATCAAAAGTTTGATGACCGAGACGGATAGATTTCGGTGGCTCGAGTGCAGTACTTTGGTCTCGTAACTCTGTCGTCACCGCCGGCAACCTGATTGTACGTGATGCTTGGCGGTATTTTGAGGTGGTGGCAGTAATGGCATTAGGTCATTTGATATAACTTATTGATTTCTTTTGGTTGTGACAGACATGTAAGCTAATTTAGTACATTGATCATACTAACTGTTGATGAAATACATGTAACGGGGATGTCTTTGAATGTATTCGTAGACTCCGCATCATACAACTGAATACAGAATGCGACACTAATTGATTAGTGAACAAAAGTCAATACTTTCTCAGCTACGGAAGAATCACGTCTTCAATGACAAAGCCTGACAAAACAAACCTTATTTTTTTTTCTTGCTGCCATCTGTTGTTCCATGAATAAAACATCAACTCACAAAGCCTGAGTGACAAGACTAGCACGGACCTCTATCGCATCCGGCCAGATTTCGGCTGGAGTGCAAATGAATGCGACTGCCCACCTCAAAACAAAAAAGAAAAAAAAAAGCTGCGAGGAGGTTATCACGATCGCCCACAACACAGTGGTGCCCCCGCTTAGCGGACAACCGAGTTCGACGGCGCTCTTCAGAAGTGTAACTTACACCCACAGGAAGTGGGGGATCTCGATACTGCACTTTAAAGGCGCCACATAGTATTTTGCATGATTCCTTTAATAAAAAAAAAAAAAATCCACTTGTGTAGACCTAACCGCTGCAATTGTTTCATTTAATTATCATTTGTAAAAGGACTTGTAAACACACACAAAAAAAAGAGTGGTCAATTCATACATACTTATGATGTGACTGTGTTTTCAAAACAAGAGGAAAGTGACTTTTCTTATTCTTAAATCCGCAGGTTTCAATGAAGGCAGAGCAGTGGCCGGAATTAAAATGCCAGTATGACTAGTTGACTCAGGAGTGCAGATATTTGGTAATACCTACCTTCAAGAGAGACTGGCTTACTTCTTCACAATGTTTGATCACACACACTCTCTTATGATTCCTATATGGTATGCATCATTCCTTTGGGCTTATCATACTGTAAACTTACACAGTTTTGAATTGAATAGAATTCAACTGAATCCAAATTCACGCATGTTGTTTCAATAACTCTTACCGACTTTTATGCCCTCAATATCTTTAATTTTGATTGCTGTCTTTAAAAAACAACAACAAAGAAGTATTTTTCCCTTTTCTCCCTCTCTCTCACTCACTGTTTTTTTTTTCTCCTGCTCACTCTGCTTTCTCCATAGCATTACTTAAAGGCATAATTTACCATTTGCAGATGAAACAAAAAGCAACATTAGTGTTTCAAAATAGTTCTAAAATGTGAGTTAGGGCTAGAAACAACCAATGTAAAAATTTGAATCCGTATAATCAATGTTAAGTGTTGTTAAATACACAAAACGTGAACAATAGGTATAATAAAAATGTTTCCGGATTAAACCGTCTACAGTTATGGTTTATTGAGAAAAACACGGATATCTCCTCATATTTTAGGCTTCATTGCAAAAATTTTATATGATAGGATGTTTTGTGATACAACAGACCTACACACGTGCATCAAATGTGATATCTTGAAAATTTTTGAAATCACTACTCCCAAAGGTAAACTGGACCTTTAAGTCTCGTTGTCTCTGTCACTTTCTCAAATATCTCACACCTTCTCTCACACTATGATGCTTTCTTCCCATCCTCCTATACCACTTTCTCTCCACCCCCACCCCCATTTCTCTCTCTTTCCCTCTGAATGTGTCTCTATTTGTTTAATATCTCTTTCGCTGTTGCAATTCCACATTTCATAATACCGTTATCATCAGTGGATGTACTGTATCGTGGTATGATGCGTCTGCATCTCACGGAAAATGAAAATCGATGCCGGTGAATTGGAGCAGAAATCTCCACGGAATCAGGACCCCCCCCCCCCTTCTCTCTCTCTCTCTCTCTATTCCTCACGCACACAAATACAAACACACACACACACACACACACACACACACACATACTTTTACACACATACGCACTCTCGTTCATACTCAGTAACGTACCTAAGTCAGTCAACACTAAAAAAATAAAAATAAAATGAAATACGCTGCATCTTCTCATAACCAATCTCAACAATGACAAGCACTTTCGTGGCGAGTGTCCCAATACAAAAGCACAGCTTAAGCCCCAGCAAAATTATATTCAAATTTCTAGTTCCAGTCATTGAAACTGGTTACGCATTCGGCTTCCACTCAAGCATGCTCTCGAAAGCAGTCTCAAGGAAACTTGTGAGCACTTAACAACCTGTCTTGACACAGATATAATCTCATATGAACCCAGTCAAGAGTAAGTCTTGTTGAAGAAAGAGAAAAGTGGAGGGCATATCATACACATTCAAGTATACTACTACCGGAAGAGCTTCAAAATCACTCTTAACTGATACTCTTTGAGTTACTGAAGTTACCTGTAACAGAATTGACATGCGCATGCCCAGTTCTCACATGAAAATTGGCATGCACTGTAATATGGGGTGCCAATGTATTTTGTGGGTGTGAATGGGGAAGTAAATGCATGAAAAGATATGCAAGGAGATGTGACCCCTGATCTCTTTTACATCTTGTGACATGGAATGCATACCACTAGTCTTCATTTCAGTCTCAAATCTAATTGTAGCTAACTCAGTGGAATATACAATCTCGTGTGTATATAATAAAGTGTATATTGGAGAGTAAACGCTATCATCTGAATGCTCTCTCGTTCGAAGAAAAAAAAAAGCAAAGTACAATTCTTGTAAAGCAAACACTACTTGCACAATTCTACTTCAGATGTATTCTTGCATACATAACATATGAAACTTTATGGAGTACAAACTGACTAGATACTTTACATGCTGATAACTAATAACTTGAGAAATTAAACTAGAAGGATAACTATGCCATCATAATTGCACCAGTAAAGCACATCCAATTTCCAGATTCCTCTTTTAATATTCATCAAAATTCTGATCATCAATTTCAAGAAATTATAGATGAACGAATGGTCAGTTCTGGGGGGTGTTTCATCAACGTTTGTCGGCACTGACAACTTGAATCACCATAGTAACAGTCAGTGACCAGAGCATCTCAGCCAATCAAAACCAAGGATTTTGCTGAAATTGGTCAGCACCGACAGTTGTTGGCGCTGACAAGCGTTGATGAAACACCCCCCCTGATGTTGTCGTAATGTATCCCTCAATACTAGATGGCAGACGGACCAATGCTGCTTTCCACAGATCTCCATCTCAACTGGATGAGAGAAATCTTCCCTGTCTTCCGGTGTCTCCATCTCCTTTCCCCCTGGAGCTACGACTCATATCGCGAGATGCAATACTTTAATGGAGATGAATAGTAGAGAGGACCAAAGTGATGATGCCACAGTCTTTTGTTATAGTTTGGTGCTGATTCTGGACACACACAAAATATTCTTGCACAAGGCTTCAGGCAGTGGGTTGGACCTGGGCATGAACATGGTCAGCAACCGTTTTGTTCATATACGGTAGTTATTCGGGTTACGTGAGGTTGTTTAGAACCAGTTTCCATGGCAATGAATGGCTATGATATCACACTTTGGAACTCTATTCCTACAAAATTTTTGCACACAATGTCTCTTGAGGGAAGCCTTTGAAACAGATATAAACCAAACATCAAACACATAAATGTTATCAATGGAAATTTAAGTGACATACATTTGACAAACTGGCTGAAAGTTCATGAAATTTGAACGTCCATGTTTCATCTTGCAGGATGCATCCATGGAGACAACAAATAAAAACTATAACAGGTAACAAATTTTGGGGGGTATTGAAAAGGATAGATTTAGAGTATGAGGCAATATCACTACGATAAATTTATTTTCATAATGACAAACATTCATTTTGCAGTGAGCTGCAGCTACACAATTCAAACCGCACTGGCGAGACGGCATCTTTAGGGGGAAATCGAACCAGACGTTAACAGGAAACCCTCCTGCGGTCATTCACAGGGACAACAAAGAACCGACAAAAATATGGGATGTCTGTTCAAACGTGGCCAATGTGAACACACCTCACGGCCACCTTCCAGCCTTTGGTGGAGGATTTTGACCAAAACAAGTGCAGGCCCATCATCTTTCACACTCTTTTTCCTTCTTTCTTTTTTCTTTTTGAGGACGACCAATGATAGGGAAGTCAAAGGTTGGTCTCAGCAGAAAGCGGAACAAGAAGGCTCTTCCAATTTTCTTGAATCCCTGCAAAAGAGATCATGATTGCTCTATGCTTTCCACCATCCCACAAAACCGTGACCCCTTTCCTCTTGGGGGATGGCGGAGTCAGCCTTTCGAATCGACAGATAGCTCTCTGCCTTTCGATGACACTCCAAATCTGAATGACGCATTGTGTGTGAAAGTAGTTCAGTCGGCACAGAATACCTGGGAAGTAACTCATTCTGAAAGTATGGTGGAGTTTCATATCAACTGCTCTTGTGACCACTGCAAACTTTGAGCATGGTCTTTCAGCACGAAGCAATGATTTCAAGCTACAGAGAAGTCCAGTGAATGATACTTTGATGGTTCAAATACCATGCTCTCCATACATTGCTGCATGTCTCAACATGTAACATTTTGAGTGATGATTGTAGTGATAACTAAGTGGTTGAGGCTTCAATCACAACACAACCTGTAAACCAAGTGAACAAGTCAAAACCTAAGTCCTAAGTCCTAATGGTGTGTTCCATCCAATTTTTCTTTCTTTTATTTGTTGATGATTCCCCAAATTTGGTTCTGCTGCAATGATACCCTAAACTACCATTGCCAGGGAGACATGCACTCTGGTTCTTACTCCAGTAATAACATTTGGCTGCGGGATCCTTGTCTCACCTCCCTGTCCTCAGCGAGCAATGCACTTCCCTTTGCATCGCCAAGTGTTCTAGGTGCAACTTCAGCAGTTTAACTCTCTTTCAACCCGTGGACTTGGAGGAGATGGTTTGAACGATGTAGCAGGTGTGAGGTTCAAGGCCACGGAGTCACTCACATGGTGCCCTATTTTTGGCATGTGAGGTTTGTTTCTAACAATACTATCAATCTACAGATCACCAGGTGTGCAAAAAGAGAATCATCCAAGTCTATATGCCAGCTTTACTCTCACTTAGACTTTTCTAATTCTTCCTTCATTGAAGGCATTACAATATCATAATCCATTATATGCCAGCACAAATATTTCCCTTTCTCACTCACTGCTTACCCCTCTGAACATCACTCAAGTGTAGAACTCCATGACTGAAAAAAAAAACAACAACAAAAACCCTACCTCTAGCTCTTTCATTACTTCCAAAGTATTAACCTGTTTTACTCGTTTATGCAAATTCCTCTGCTTTCATTATCTTATCCTTGTCAATAGAACATTCACTTTCCATCCATCTCAAAGCACATGAAGGCACTTCAAAACGAGTCTCTATTCTCAGCATGAGCAGGAAAAACCAAATTGTTCTCTTCTCAACTTCCTATGCATCCGGTCCCATCTGCATCAGTGAATATTCCTTAATTGCGAAAAAAATTTCGTCATCACTCTCCCCTTCATCCACACCTTCTTCCATTTTCACACAGGATGCACGTCAACGCAATTCACAAGCAACTGTCTGAAAAATGAAGGCCCACACACACAAAGTAGTATTGGTCTCTGTCAGTGTTTTCTCTCACCCTAGAAATGCCCATTTCTCTTCCCCCTTCTCCCATCCCAAAGCCCCCCCCCCCCTCCCCCCCCCCCAAAAAAAAAAAGGACACTGGCTAACAAACAAGCAGCCTGTATGAGATGACTCTTCGAAATTGATAGATTGATCAAATTTTCCTCCAAAAGGTCTGGTCATCCTGCCAGGCAGGGCAAGGGGGACAATATAGTCGCCTTTCACTCCCTTAATTTGCAGGACTGTGGAGGAGAAAATAGTACAAAGGAAAGATACCAGGTGCTTTATATATTAGTCTAGCACAGTTATATTACATTCTGCTACCTAATGCACGGGAGGCCTGATGATAAAGCGTGTTTATCAGTACATAAGCATAGAAAGTGATAGATTAAGAAAGATGAGGCAAGCTAAAAATTGATAGACGCATAGCTCGACAGATAAATTGAGACATAGGCTCAAAAGTAATACTACGTAGCTGAAACGGTAGATAGACAGAGAGAGAGAGATAGAGAGAGAGAGAAATAGGCACAAAAGTAATAGATAGGTGGACAGATATATAGGTAGAGACAGATAGTGTGAAAGGCAAACGCAAAAGTAATAGATAGATAGATAGATAAAGAGAGAGAGAGAGAGAGAAATAGGACGGTACAAAATGAATGTGATAGAAACAGATGAATGGAGTAGGCACAAAAGGAACGGATAAGAAAATGGTTAGATAGGTGTGAAAGTAGTATAAGAGATTGTGAGAAAGAGAGAGAGAGGGGGAGAGATATAAATGTGACAGAGAGGTAGTTATATAGAGACAGATAGATAGAGAAGTAGGTTCGGAGGTGATAGATACCTCAACTAGAGAGATATATACATGCACACAGGAAAGACATAGATAGATTTTGAGGTAGGCCTATAGATAGATAGGTAGATAGATGAATAGATAAATAGATAGATAGATAGATAAATCGACAGACAGATGGATGGAGAGATAGATAGATTTAGACATATAAATAGATAGGTAGACAGATATATTAGATAGATAGATAGATACAGTTGAACCTCTCGTATCCGGACAAGTCGGGACTGGGGCTCATCCGGATAAGGGATTTGGCCGGATACGGGAGACTCAATGCTTTATACATGTACATAATATACACATGTACTGATGTAGCCCATTGTAGTGCTACATGTAGTAATGTGTATACTGCAACCTTTTCATTGTTACATTTGGGGATGTTTCGGGATGTTGAAATGTCTGAAGGTAAGCAATTTGGAAGGAAATTTGATGCAATGTATGTTAATCATATTGGAAGTAATATGTAATTCATATGTGTTTGGGTAGGAGTTCTCAAGGAGTTGGGAATCCCCCTTTCTTCCCGTAATTATTAAAAAAAAAAAAATCACGGCGAGATTGCGTCCGGATAATAGAGAGATCCGGATAAAGGGAGGCCGGATAATAGAGGTTCAACTGTAGATAGATAGATAGATAGATAGATAGACTGATAGATAGATAGATAGATAGATAGATAGATAGATAGACTGATAGATAGATAGATAGATAGATAGATAGATAGACTGATAGATAGATAGATAGACTGATAGATAGATAGATAGATAGATAGACTGATATATAGATAGATAGATAGATAGACTGATAGATAGATAGATAGATAGACTGATAGATAGATAGATAGATAGATAGACTGATAGATAGATAGATAGATAGACTGATAGATAGATAGATAGATAGACTGACAGATAGATAGATAGATAGATAGATAGACTGATAGATAGATAGATAGATAGATAGATAGACTGATAGATAGATAGATAGATAGACTGATAGATAGATAGATAGACTGATAGATAGATAGATAGACTGATAGATAGATAGATAGATAGATAGATAGACTGATAGATAGATAGATAGATAGATAGACTGACAGATAGATAGATAGATAGATAGATAGACTGATAGATAGATAGATAGATAGACTGATAGATAGATAGATAGATAGACTGATAGATAGATAGATAGATAGACTGATAGATAGATAGATAGATAGACTGATAGATAGATAGATAGATAGATAGATAGATAGATAGATAGATAGACTGATAGATAGATAGATAGATAGACTGATAGATAGATAGATAGATAGATAGATAGACTGATAGATAGATAGATAGATAGATAGATAGATAGATAAAGAGAGATAAACAGAGGGGGCAGAATGAAATTGGGATAATGAAAGAGAAACTCATTGCAAACCTGCCAAACTGCCTACGAGAGCTGAGCACTCGACACTGGTCTCGCTGTTCATTACCAAGCAAACACACCGATCATTCCAATATTCGTGGCAATCAACAACAGGTACACGTCACCTTCTACTTGATGACTTGGACGTGAGCTGTTTTCAAATGGCATGCACAAGTGATGTGCACATATGTATTATATTGACATATAGGCCCTATAAACATATAAATATATATTGACACATATAAACATATAAATATATATTGACACATATAAACATATCAGTAATGGCACATCTCGAAAGATGTGTCCACGGTGGTCATGAATATGAAGTAGATCAGAAGGCTTACATTGAATAAGTCGATTATCATCTATCAACCCAGAGTATTGTCACATAGCCTCAAATGCTTCCTAATAACTCGGAAGATATCGGTGTAAGATTTAAGGGGGAAAAATGGAAAAATATATCACTTTTGGGATCACCTCAATATGAAATGCCATGGGTGGGTTTTGAATAGCAAGGAGCTTGCACAAGGTTACCTGATCAACATTCCTAAACATCATCCACACTAGCTATCAACTTCAAAATGTACGCCAGTGCTCTCTCCTTTCTGAACACGCAAGCAATTAACTCACAAATCTACTTATCTGACAGTATATCTATTTTCATACCCATCTTTAATACTAAAAAGTATTCATGTCTTACTTGAATTCTACATTATGTATCAGTAAGAAATCTAAAATGTTCAGTATGCAAGGGGAAGCATATCCACTTTCCAGAGAAATAGAAGTCTTCTGGTATAGATAGAATGTAATAAGACAATTTGTCAATTGCTTGAATTATACAAAAAGAACTTTTAAATTTGCACCTATTTTTTTTTTCATCCACAAAATTGACAACAAAAGGGGAAAGAGTAAACAGAAAATTTTCTATCCTTCTTGAACAAAAAACCTCAATGTGAAAGAATCCGAGACCGAGTTCAGCACCATCTTATTGAGTTGGGTCTCCTGGTGGTGTGTAGCCGGCGGCAGCAACAATGACAGTTATCGCTCATTTTAGGCGAGGGCTTCCTTTACTGCCCTACATTTTTTCCCCCTGTCTACCTGCTCCCCGCCATTTTCCAGTATTTTGCACCCAAAGACAATCAAGAAGAAAAAAGAAGAAGACATCAGGAGGTAAGTGGAAATGATGAATTACTCTCTCGAAGAAGACTAAACCACAGACAAAGGAAGGAAAAACTTGGGGATTCGGAGAAAGAGAGAGAAAAGCCATCAACGTCTCGGGTAACACAGGTCGTGTTTGCAAAGATGCATCAAGTTTGGAACCAGAGAAAGAGAAGAGCATTGAAGTCCATGAGGACTTTTTGGAAAACTGTGCAGGAAATCTTATACAGCACCCTTTAAGAAACCCATCTCACAAAATTGACCGATACATTAGCAATTATTCATCATCGTTTAGGCTACTTCTAAAAGTAATCTTGAAAGTGAACAATATTATAATTCTTGCCTCTTTTCCATTGTCAAACCAGAGGAATGAACATTCCCATAAAAATTCTATTCAATGTCTGTCTTCACAATCATATTTTTATGTACATAATTGCATTTAGTAGCTTTCTTTAAATGTCTACAAATTTGCCCCCCCCCCCCAAAAAAAAGCTAAATTTTACAAAAAGAATATTAACAAGAATTATTCACACACTTGCTAAAAGTCTGAATACAGGCCTCTGAATGGCACAAAAATAATTTCCAGTACAGGAAACAGTCAACACAGAATTAGCTGTCGTTCCCCCCCCCCCCTCTTTATCACTTGGTCTATTCCAACTGGACAGACTTCATTCCATTACAATTAGACCACATGTAGCACATTGGCTGTGTCTACTGGAATGGTATAAAACTGAATAATTTCAGAGCCATTTTTCACAAGTTCTTGAGAAACAAAACCTTTTAAGATTTAAAAAAAGAAACAGTAACACAAGAAACACAACAAATTATCAAACAGTGGTGACGAGATATTGGTAGGGGTAAGATCATATCCAACCTCCACATAGTAATCAACCTCAATGACTTGTGGACATAAATCTAGTCATTCCAATGCCAGACAATATTGATTTGCGGGAGGACAATGGCTAACATAGACACAGCTTATTCATCACGTCAAAGGATTAAGGCTGCATTTATCTAATTCAAGAGAGAGAATCACATTTCAAAAGACGTTTGAAATGGCGGTTGCAAACGCAGCTCGAAGATATAAATGCATTTCAAAATGGCATTGCATTTTTCTACTCTCAGAAAGGCTATCATGGTCTCAAACATGTTTCAAAATGGCTTTTGAATAGTGTTTCAAATCGGCGTTTCTAAATGCGTTTGAAAACACGGAACTGCCTTTATGTATCACCCAAAAATGCCTCGAAGGCATTTGGGATCACGATTCTGCCTCAGAAATTTTTTTAGATAAACGCACCCTTACTCCTTACTGTTCTCCACTATCTTCTACTGGTATCTTCACATTAAAGGACAAGTTCACCTTCATAAACATAAGGACTGAGAGAATGCAGCAATATTAGTAGAACACATCAGTGAAAGTTTGAGGAAAATTGGACAATCGATGCAAAAGTTATGAATTTTTAAAATTTTTGTGTTGGAATCACTGGATGAGGAGACTACTACAGCTTGTGATGTCATATGCATACAACATTATAAAGAAAATGTAGAGAAAATTCAACATATTTTCACTTTTTTCGCATAATAAAGGAGCACTTGACTTGCCCCTTTCTGAAGACAGGGGGAATGATATTACTGTAAAAGTGGAAATTTTCGCGATGTTAAAATTTTCGCGCATTTCGCGCAACCAGAAACTAGCGCAAAAATAAAAACACGCGAATATTTTTGCTTGCCATATGTTCCTGTGCGTGATATCTTGATTCCGTGGAATTAAAAACACGCGAAACTCTTCTGACCTGGCCTAGCGCGAAAAATTAGTCGCGCAAAAATATCCACTTTTACAGTACCCATAACATATGTCGGTAACGAGTCAAGGGAATGAGTACTTTTTTCAAAAGATGACATTTTGTGAAATTCTCTTTATATTTTCCTTATATTGTTGTACGCATGTGACATCATACACTGCATTAGTCTTCTCATCCAGTGGTTACTGCACAAAAACTTCAAAAATTCATAACTTTTGAACGGATTGTCGGATTTTCCTCAAACTTTCAATGATGTGTTCGACTAATATTGCTACATTTTCTCAATCCTTATGTTTATGAAGGTGAACTTGTCCTTTAACCCTATCTGTGTCAGGGGCTTTGGACAGAGTGTACAATGCTATGAGGTTTTCTGTGTCAAGCAGCACTTACAGCACACCGAGGGTTAACAAATATAAGGGAGAAATTCAGGATGGTCCTACTTATATACTAAGCATGTGAATAAAGGAATGAATGAACGATCAAAATAATAAATCCCTACAGGCAGATGTAAAGTTGTTAGGATGTGATCTGTAATTCGGGGAAAGTACAGAAACTTTCATGGGGACATTAACGTAATATGGCATCATGTTACTTAAAATTTCATGAATTAAACAATGCACTGTACGAGCTAAAAATTTTCGCGTACAGATATTTTCGTGAATTTCTACTTGTAGGACAATTTCGCGTGTTTTAATTTTGCAGTTGCGAGGGTCTAACTGAACTTAGTTTATTCGCGCGTTGTTATTTTCACGGTTCAAAGGTGATTCGCGAAAATAAAACCACCGCGAAAATTTCAGCGCGTACAGTATATAGATTCAATGGCATCATATTCCAACAGCGTAAGCTGAAGTTATACAAATGAACACAAATGTTGGTCATACAGATTACTATTGTACAAACTAATTCACACTGCATGGTCACAGACTATATAGATCACACAGTTTTTCAAATTTATGAGCGATTTCTCTTGCTTTGGTTTTTAAAATCTTTATTTCAATCTTCAATTCAGTTTATTTCGATTTGTCCTTGCATAATTCTTCAACGTATTGTTGGGATAGTAGAGGCAAAATACATCTAAACATAGAGTTGGATGTCACTGCACTACACACATATAGTCAAATGCTCGGATGAATAAAAAGCTCATGTTCCGTCTAGTTAATTTCACGCTGCGCGCACAAACATCTTTAACCGGCTCAATTTCCAATGCACTCAGTAGTACACCAAGCCCTCCCCCCTGCTCTCTAAATGTCAAGGAGTATTCTACATAATATCTAATTATCAGTTTCACAGGAAACCCCCGGAGAACAAATCAACAGAGGCAATAGATGGCAGTAATCAAAATTCAAACTCTGAATTGCTATCTCGGTCCCTCACACAATCGAGAAAGCTCATTTCTCTCCTTCTCTATTCTGCGTTTTGTCAAAACACAGACAGACGTGGCAGCGGAATTATATATATGGGAAATATTGCGGCAGTACGCCTCGCAGACTTCGCATCTGTTGACTTAAGGAGCGAAGAATATCAATCTGTTTCACAGTTGTTTTTTGGCAGTTTTCATTTCAGGGATGATGATACACATCACTGGAACGCTAGAGTGAGGGCCTCCGTAGATAGCGAAACTATCAAGCAAATTAAAAGTGAGGACATTGTGTGTCACTTTCAAACTATGGCTGAAAATTTTTTTTATTACACCACAGCTACACAAACTAACTTTTGTGTAGCAGTTTTATTCCATACACGTGTACAGGATACCATTCAAAATATTGTTCAGCAGCTGAAATTGTTTATCAAATATAAGTTGGAAACTTATTCCCTGTGCTGATACCTTGCCTACTGATTTTGTGGGTCTTCTTCGTTTCATTAGTTTGTTGTTGCTGTTGTTTTCTTTGGGTGCGTTTGGTTTTTTTTTAAGGGAAATAAACTGTCTTTTATATTACTGGACACTGCAGTATGCTAGAACTTTGAATGTAACAAATGTTTTGATAGTTTTACTAAGCTTAAATTATTATTCCCTCCCCTTTCCTTTCCAGTTCAGGCACTGGACGGCTGGCAGATATATTCATTGAACTAAGTTCTTTCCTTCTAAATTTTCAGGTAGTGTTTTGCAACAAACCTTACTGCGATATTTGTTGCCAGAAAGCTTTGGGTAAAAAGAAACATTATTCCATAAAATTGCATGTACATGCTTAAGCAGTTCATTGAACCATCACTGTTTTCTGATTATGGATCTGTTTTCTTGTTAGACATGCTAAACAATTCATGTATACATAAAAAAAAGTTTCATAATACCACAGCTATATTAACAAGAAACTTCAACTACAGCAACAAAATGCCTACCAGCACTTACAACAGCAGTTATTCACATTGCCATGGCAACCATACCTTTATGATCTACCATAAAATACAGGGGAACAATGACAATTTCACTTTCTAATGGGCTGAGATGAAAATCCATGCAGGTTTTCACCCTTTCATGGCCATTAAAACCATATTTTACGAGATGTTCATGGTAATATGACTATCCTTAGCATTGGTCCCAAAAGAGTTGAATTAATGGGGATATCTTTCGTAACCCTTATGGTCCAATCACATCTTAGCACCTTTGTTTTAGTGCAGACATCACGCAGTGTGGACACATGTATTAGCAGCGTGAGCCACATCTCGATATTTTTTTCGAAAATGCGAACGTCAAAAGCCTCCTGGTTTCCAGCAGTGGAAATATGCATCAGTTTCTCTGGCCTGTTACCACGGCAACTGATCACCGCATCTTTGTGGCATTTTGAGATGGATTACCAGCTTGTCACTCCCGTTTCGTTGGTCGCAAAAGGCTCCATTTCTGCTCAAATGCTGGTGATTGTTACAGCGCCAGGCCAGCTTCCACGTCATGACAGCGACCTACATGAGCGCACTGATTTTCTCTCCTCCATGTCATTTCTGTGTTTTCTAAACTTGGGAAAGGCTTTATAGGATTTGAATACTAAGTCTCTTGTTTTCCGATACCTCTTTCCAATGAAAAGCGGTGGTTCAGGGTACCTGCTTATTCTCTTGTCTTCTTAAAAGCCCTCTTAGCATTCCTTTCTGTTTTGTATTTGTGCATCATCGTTACCGTCATTATATTTATCATCATCATTACCATCAACATCATCATCATTATCATCAACATCATCTTCATAATCAATCCTGATTTCTTTAATGTTCATTTTCACTGAAAAAGTCAACCATCATACATGATGCTTGTTCCCACATAATGTTTAAAAAAAAGGCCTGGTCAGGCATAAGCATACTGGATCTTTCCTATCTTTTGTAAGTTTCTTTAAGTTTTAAATGCTCCAAATGATACAAACACAAGGGTATTTTGAGAAGTTAATCATTTCAAGTCATAATTCAGGGCCCTGTTTTATGAAGATTTAAATTGATTATAAATATAGTTGATTAAATTTCAACTGTAAGTCTATGGTAGCCTGTGTGGTAAGGAAATTTAAAATTAATTTTATCTTTTGATAAAACAGGGCCCAGGTCATTTCTCTTGAAAGGCAATTCACAATAACCTTCATACTCTTGAGAATTATGACAACTGTAACTATATGACACTGTACTAAACTCATTCTACATCCTTCAATATATCAACAAAAACGAAAATACAGGACACGTCTCCTGAATCAAATACAATATCACACTCACGCCTCTGCCGAGACACAACCACACTTTTCTGGAGCAAAAATGAGGCTCTCTGCAAACTAATTTGCAGCCCCTAGAAAACCCAGCACTTTCAATCTGCGTGCCGTCTTGTGTCTCCCGAGACTCAGAACACAAGTAAAATGGGCTGCAATCTCAGCTTCCTGCTCATGTAGAAACGAGACTGCTTTCTCACCCCCGGACATCCCGTAAGAAATTCTGACGTAGAGCGAAGGGTGCGAACTAACCATCGCAAAAAACAAATATGCACTTAAGGTAGGCCCGGCGTTCTACAATTTGATCCAATAACCACTCTGCAAAATGCACCAACACTGATTTTCCTTTTTTTATTGATTTTACACATGTCCAAATTCCTTTTTTCTGCCATCATAACTCAGAATTACAACTTTTATTTACTGCAACAGACATGAACTTTCTTGGATGTCACCAGACAGTATTTCTTGTCACAGCAGTAATGTCTGATATCCCCCCCCCCCAACCAAAAAAAAAAAAAAATGTGATAAGGGGGTGGGGAAGAGAAATCCCCGGATACACCACTTTACAACGTTATTTGCACCACAGCTTGCATCTTCACAATATGACCAGATTTGCAATAGGTTGTGCTGCACGACAAACAATAGTTTATACCAACTACACATTTTCTCCCGAACAAGACTGCCCAATTGGGTTTATAGAAATATGTTATTAAGATACTGAAGGCTTTGCATTTCTGCAATATTTGCCTTTCACAGGACGGGTTGGCTTGATATCACTTGTAAGAAAAAGATTTCAGGTCGTAAGAAACAACAACACTAATCCATTTTCACTTTCACATGCCACAATAGAGGCCAGTTTGTAAAAAAACACCAGCTATCATTTGGTACTTCCCGGAATTACGGAAAGAATACACTGCAAACAAGTGCATTCCTGGTTCCTGTGAAAACTATTGTCACTATAGGCACTTGACTCATCTTTCAAGCCATCTGCCGTTGCCATGGCAACTTCAAATAAGGGCCACTCACGTGAGCTGCCAAGAGTACACATACATCACAAAATATATTGGCACTGAGCTGTTTCTCACAAACTTGTTTTCGCCAAGTTAATGCCCCACAAACATCGTACAGAAAGTCTGTTCTCAGACAGACGGAAATGAAGCAAAATATATAGTGCTACGCCCCATTGGGCACATTGTCGTGGACTGCCAAACCCTCATTCGTGGTCGTCATGGGTACACAAATCTCGTTCTTCATGAGTGCCATCGTGCCTCTGCGGGACAGCAAGTTTGTAAGTTCACATGGGACGGGATTCTGAATGTGACACATCTACACTTATCATCCATTCTTGCTTATGAAATGCTGGGGAAAAAATTAAGAATCTATACCGTGATACCTACGCTACCTTGATAAGTGCAGAATTCCTCTTATAGCATCGCAAGAAGTGTGACGTTGATGTGGCCTGGTTTCTATACATCTTGAGGTCAGTGCTATTCACCTGACATCCAGATCACAACTCACTATCTTGATGAGGAGGGGGAAAATAGCTTCATGTCTTCAGCAGCATCATCTCGTCCAAACAAAGAGATAAGTGCCACGATAATGACGGACAGCCACTTAAGAGCAGGTGTTTGTGGCAAAACTTTGTGGCAACCCATCTACGTCAGTCGTTAAGGATAAGGTCCAATATAACTCCAGACCTATATTAGCCAAAGGGAAAGTCTTGAAACAAAGATATTCTTTTTTAACCAAAGGTCAACACTTCTCAAACCAACAACTTATTATTTTTGACTTGATGATATTCTAAAGGTGTGGATATGAAGTTTTCTTAAATTCAAAACACAGCATCACTATTAATTTGATACGTAGGTGTGAAGAATGCAATTTACGTCATCCAAATCTCCAGTACCACTTGAATAGAAAAATAAAAGTCATACTTCAAGTTTGAAATGAAATGTTCACATGAGCCAAAAAAAAATGTATTCTGCATTGTCTACAATATTGACTACATCTGAAAAGCTTGCATGTTTGGATAGAAATGCAAGAAGCGGGAGAACCATTTGCACAGACGCGAGACGGCTGCAGAAGCAAAATTTGTTGGCCAACTTTAATGAAACTGCACTCTCCATACGATCAGCCATGTTATCTCCAAATAGCCGTACATGCTCCGCGTACATTTGACCACTAATGATGTTTGCTTTCGGTTGCGCACATATTCGCGATGTTGGCGATAAGCAAATACGGGCAGATAAGTCAGGAACAGCAAAAAGGACTTCATGAAATACATAGACATTAATATTTCAACACCTGTTCCTCTCTCAGACCGGGTTGTTGAACTCATAAAATGGACCTTAATGCATTTTCGCTCATCAGTCACATGTTACACAACGTGGAGAAACTATACATTGTCATGAAAGCAAAGTATGAAGGCAATTCCATGGATAATAATCAGTACATCAGCAGTAATTACAATCAAAAGATTTCATTTTAAATCATTTATCAGAAGTCATGGGGGAAAAAAAAAACTGTCAAAAAAAAAAGAAAAGATGCATACAGTATCTAGCTCCATGTACCCACATTAGTATCAAAAGGTTTAAAAGGAGCATGTCATAAGGTCTTTGACAAGCTTTTGAAATTGCCTTAAAGGGATCGTACAGTTTTGGTTGAGACTTAACTTCAGGTTTCCATCATTTTTTTGTGAGATAGTGAGAAAACTCTTATGACATTTGAAAGAGCATGTAATTCTTTGAGGATTTCATGAAAATTGATTTTGAAATGGCTGAGATATCCAAAACAGTGTGATCCTAATTAAGTGTGGGAACCACACTTTATTACGATCATTTTGTTTTACTTTGTTTTTGGATGTTTATGCTATTCATCAAATATTTTCATCAAATAAACTTTGAATTTCTCTCAAAATGGTATGCTCCGTACTATTTCCTAAGTGTTTTCTTGGTATCTCGCAAAAAAGTTAAAGCCCAATTTTCATCTCCACCAATATTGTACTACCCCTTTAACCCCTCTCACAACCACTACTTCAGAATGCTACTCACACCTTGTGCAGTTCAGTCATCAGTAACCATGACAGGGTTAAACTCCGGCCGAGTCCCTGCACGATCCACAATTTTTTTCTACAGAATCAGCAAACACTCATCACGGAGGATGGTTTATCTTTCCTCAAAGCAGGTTTTCTCCTACGGTACAGTTTTGTCACAGTTGGTCCTCAAGCCTCATTCATCACCCTGCTTGGTGCAAACTCCACACTCTCTCGTGCCACTAGATACCACCTGATCAAGCAAAAAGCAGAACTTTTAGTTTCATCCAGATGGTCAAAACTCACATCATATCTATAACTCTTTCGAGTAGTCACAGTAGGAAGTTCATCTGGGCAGAATTTATTCCATATCTATGAAAATAAACTATTAGAAACAGAAACTCTCACAGAGCTTAGACCACCGCAATCAAATGCTCATGTGTCATGTAGTTCTGTCATTCCTAAGCAAACCAAGATGTGTTTGCTAAGCTATCCATCAAGCTGCACCTGTGATTACAGCAATTATGATTGCCTGTGTACTTTGTACAAAGCTCTCCACAGTGCACCTGCCATAAAAAAAAAAAACACCCAAAAGAACTCTTTAAGCTTTGGTGTAGAAATAAGAAAATAAATTTTGTTTAGGATTATCCCTAAAATATCATTAAATTTAACTTTTCTATTTGATAAAAATATATGGACACAGAAAAACAAAGAAGAAACATTACATTAAAATGACTCTCTCAAGAAATCCCCTGTTCATGGTCAATCAAAATATTTCATACTTGACAAATAAATCATGGTTCACCAATTCAGCAAATCCTCGCTTTTATGGGCAACTAATAAGTTACATATTTGAACTAACAAGAGACATCTCTTCTGAACAAACTAACAAAAAAAAAAATAGAGAAGAATGCAAACTGCTCTAGCCAAGTCCCTGCACATCTCCTTCACAACACTTGAAACACATGATTGACAACTAGCGTCATGATGTAGATGAAAAGGTAGCTACAAAGAGTAGTATCATACTGCTGTTCCCCCTTTCTCTGCCCCCCCCCTCCCATTCAATTCCTCCATGTTGAACAGCCTACTGAAGTGAATAAATCAGGGCAATTGACAACAAAATCATTTTTGAGCAATTTAGAGTGATTTACAACTAAATATGATTATCCAATAATACCATCTTTCCTTCTTAATTTCTAATAATTCTGATCAGAAAACAGCTTCTGAGATTAAGTCCAACCATGCTTGTAATTTACTCTCAGCTAAAGATAATGACAAATCATGTTCCAGACGAGGATTATGAGGGAAATCTTGGCATTGAAGCTCTGCCTCCCACCCACCAACAAGAGCCCCTGAATCAGTAATCCTAATCCACTGACAATATCCTCCAATATCTGACTTAATCTTAAGAGGCTTCTGTATTTCTCTCTCTCTATTCATCTTCCTCATTACTAACTATGCCTAACTGCTGATTAATGTAACATGCACACTGCAACACAAATGTTTCATGTAAAAGCAATTCTTGGACAAGATGTACGCAATCTTCTACAGATGACATCCCACAAAAATACAGACAGACAAACAGAAAAACACCCATGTACACATACATACACATGTATACACACACAAATTTATACACACAAACCCTTTATATTTTCTTTTCATTTTTAACACTCTCTAAGGTATGATCTTAGTGACATGATCTTTCTACTTTGTAATCAAAGCACACAAAGATCCTGATCAGTTCTGCCAAGAAAGGAGCACATTTCATTCAAGAAAGGGGGTAAACATCACCCCCCCCCCCCTTATTATTAATATCCTCCATCACTGAAAACTGATCGGAGAGGAAGAGAAAAGAATGGGGATGGGTGGACACCCACGACATGGGGCTGCTGCGAGATATATTGGCCCTGGCAGTACTTGGCGGAGTTCATGCGAACACACGAGCCACTTGCCGATGGTCACCGCAAATGTGACTGATTTCATCATCTCGTCCTACGACACCGTGTGAGTGTGAGAGGGAAGATGGTGATGATGATGAGGTTTGTGTGGTGGTGGTTGGGGGGGGGGGGGGGGCTAAGGAAAAAGAAAATACAATTAGATTGGCATCACCGGTAACACACATCTGGGCATCTGTCATACAGAAGGTGAATTGATGCACAACCACTAAGGATGCACTATCAAGGGGGGGGGGGGGGGGGGGGAGGCAAATCTTTGTATAATTCATTTCGGGAGGGGGTATGGTCAAGATGTCAAGAAGTGATGCACATTCCCTGTGCATCTGTGCTATACAATTTTGCTAGTCAGTATTACATTTGGGGTTGCATTCTTGACACTTTCACTCTTTCTTAAGTCCTTCGACTGCACATAACATTCTTGTACCAAATACCATTTAAATGCCTTCCAAATCCACTTTTCAAAACAGACCTATGAGCAGATAATGATGAATGTAAGCAGAGCACTTGGGAGAGAATTGCAATTGCACATATCGCCATCACAATAAAATGCAGGGGGGAAAAGATAGTCACAAGGAGAAGGCACAGAAGTCAAGTGGTTGGGGGACAAGAGCCAGTGGATGGGGTGGGGGTTCAAGCCCCTTCCAGATATAACCTGGAGTAGATTAATCTCCCTACACTGGAGAGATGACACGTAATTACAGATACATTCAATCAGGTTCGCTGTGAGAGAAAGTGGCAAGACAGCAACAAAATTAACAAGCTGAATATGTTCCGAGACCTATAGAAGCAAACTATAATTGAAACAAATTTGACGGTGGATGAAACTAGTATTAAAGATGCTTTTTAGTGGGAATACCATGGACTGGGCAGGCTGGCCTGTCTGATATATATTCAAAATTCTCCAAATTGGATTGTATACATCTTTATCAGTGATCTCTATGCAAGTATGCACACAGCTGGAGAAAACTTGACTGTAGTCGACCTTTACTGATAAGCATCTACTTTGACGTACATAGTCACATGCACTATTCATAGTTTTTAAATGTACCCTTGTAGGCAGGCAGTGAATGAAGAATGATTAAGTACAACCACCCATGTTTCCCCAAGCTACTACATGTAGGTCTTTAACCTACACACACACACACACACATCACCCCACAACTGTGCAGGAAAGGGAAGGAGGGGGTGGGGCACTCTTCTCAAATGATAGTCACATGACATGACAGACACCCCCCTTGGATCAGATAACAACCCTGGCACAAGGAAGACAGGACAGTCCAAATCTTCAACACAAAATTGAAAATAAGACAAACTTTTTAAAAAAGAAAATGCCTTCATGAAATCAAGCTAGTCAGCCTGCCACAGGAGCATATCCCTAATTTCTTCCCTTTCCCCCCAGAATGACACATCACATATGCTAACAAAAATATTCACCTGCAAACTGCTAACCGAATTTCCTCCACATTACTAGTATGTGATTATTATCTCTGTCACCTCAACTGCTGATGTCAAAAGTGATGGTCTCGTTTCAAGCCGGCTGTCACATTTTTTTTTCCTTTTTTGAAAGCTCACCTGAAACAGATGCATACATGCAGAAGGAGCCCATACAAGCAGTCCAATAAACTTCCCCTTGTCCCCTGCCTAATGCAATTTTGATGAAAAGTGAGACGAACTCACCTGGCCGTACGCAAAGCAAAGGAAGGAAAGGGAGGGGGTCAAACGCTGGACTGAATGCTGCGCTGAAATTTCCTGGCACTCCGTTTCTCCTTCCCTTTCGGACAAACACACTCAGCGTTGGCCGGGAATTTGCATCCATATTAAAAAACAGAGGAACGAGGATCAATTACCGCCACACAGAGATTCGCAGCAAATTCCGCAAAAGAAAGAGAAAATTCGGACAGCCGCTATCTCAGGTCTGAATTTGGAGTCACCTCATACACTGAACACCAAGGTATGAGATTAATATGGATAAAAAAAAATTTGATAATAAATGCCAACATTGTAAAAAACAACTTATTTCCCTGGCCAAAACTTTTGTCACATCCTGTGGAATGCTCCGGGCAAAAATTTAAATTAAAAAAAAAAGACAGAAAAAAAAATGTGTCAATAACTACGAATAAATTTAAGTTTGGACAGAACTTCAAGGATTTTATTTTTCATTGTGAGACAAATCCTGACAAATCATAATCAAGTTGGTACTGAGGAGTTTCATAGAACTAGCATCTACAAATTATCTTCATGAAGAATGATCGTGGCATGTTTCTTTGCGAAAATCAATTTAATCAAAGACCACAATGAGGCCTAGTGCTAAGATTTGATAGAAATACTAACCTAGCAATAATATGGAATTTTCTTTCCGATGCAAATAGGGCAATCTAATTTGAGTGAGCATTGTTGATTGACTATTGACTCCTAATCTATAGCCACGGGACATTACAGACTGCAAGATGTGTCGACAATAGAAACGGTGTTTATTCTGAGGTTGCCAATGGGAATGAAATTCCTTCTTTCTAGAATCTCCTTTCTTTATCACAGGGTTTCTCCCTCCCCCTTCTAGACACAGAGCAGTTATATAGACGCATGTTTCTATTAACATATCTATCCCGACATAATTCACATGCATACACACAAAAAAAAACACCCTACAATCTCACATACAGAAATAAGCACCACATAAATTTTTGCAGATCAAATATTTCACTTTTGATAGTATTGTACATAGAGGGGAGAGTTACACTCCACTATTCTTATGAGGTCTGAAGAGTTGAGGAAAAAACAGATTTTGGCTTGGTGCTTGTCCTTTAAAAAGTATTCGTTACCAAGAATCTGCACCTAATACGCCCTTGTTCTAAACCTGCCTTATCTAATGAAGATAACCTCGTTACAAAATCATATGTTATGAGAAGCAGGTGGCAAAAGATACAATAAAGATGATGAAGCAGATCAAATATTGCTTCGTATCACGGCTGCTGGAAAGGTATTTCGTGAAACGAGGTGACCTGGCACTCCGCATGAAGGAAAAAAGGGTCACAAGGTATGACTCATCACTTACATGGAAGTCTAGGCATGGGACTATCGAGCTCTTCAAGCATAATCCAATTTTGCCCACACATGGGATAAAACCGGATCACACTTCTCAATCAAGCGATGCCAATTAAGATGGTGAGGGGGCATGGGCAGAATTTACGAGGAGATTAGATCTCAGGCAGACGTTTTTCAAACATGTCAGCAAACATTTGAAATTCCATGCATCATGATCCCACGAAAAGAATGTCCAAAAGTTGATGCTTGGGATCTGAACATGTGATGACAGACACATGAAGGGGATTTCACTCCAAGCGCAGTTTTATGTTTAGTAGCCACGGGGGTGAGACTGAATAGACAGTCTCTATGAAAATTGCAATTGAATTCATATCAAGGGTTCAGCAGACATAATCATCCCAGAACTGAGTATACCCTACATTTTTCTGTGATCTGTTTCCATCACAAGAGACGAAGACATTTCCTGCCTCATATATCAATAGACTATGACATCACTAGTTATCATTAATAATCTCTTGAAATATTAATCAATGCCACTGAATTTGCAGCGCAACTTCCCAAACTTTGGTGAAGTTGACATTTACTCAAATTAACACATATAATGCATGAATTCAAAACACATCAACTTGCACGTGTGCATATGTAGAGCAGGTTAGGATGCGTATGCAAATTTTCTGCTACAAAAAGTGAAATATCTCCTAATTTACTTTTGTATTTCTCTCATAAAACATTGCCCTCCTGAAAATGTTATCATTGCTACTTCTACAAACTTGAGTGCATGCGTACTTGCTCGAGCTTGCGCAATCTCGGGTCCTATGAACGCAGCACCTCCAAACTGGTCTTGCCAGTGAAGCGTGGCTGCTTTCGGTATATTAAAGGTCCAGTTTACCTTTGGGAGCAGTGATTTCAAAAAATGTTCAAGATATCACATTTGATGCATATGTGTAGGTCTGCTGTATCATAAAACATCCTACCATATTAAATATTTGCAATGAAACCTAAAATATAAGGAGATATCAGGGTTTTCTTCATAAACCGTAACTGTATACGGTTTAGTTTGGAAACATCTTTATTATAACTATTGTTCACATTTTGTGTATTAAACAACACTTAACATCGATTATACGGATTCAAATTTTGACAGTGGTCGTTTCTATCCCTAACTCACATTTTAGAACTATTTTAAAGCACTAATGCTGGGTTTTTGTTTCATCTGCAAATGGTAAATTATGCCTTTAAATATCATCACGGTCTGCATCAATTCCTCAATGCACTGATGCTCACTGAAGGGGGCCCAACCTCTTTCATGTTCTTCCTAATCTAAGCTGAATATTCTTACTTCTTCCTATCCAATCTGCATTTCTTGTAAAAACTTCTTCAGTCAAACAGTATTTCTTACTTGATTATCTTTTTTTCTCTCTGCCCTAATCTCTTATCTAGAGAAGAAGAAAAAAAAAAACAACTACTAGAACTCTATTCTATTCAAACTGCATGTCTCACTTATTCACTGTAACACCAACAGTATTTCTTTTATACTTGATTATCTCTTCTCTTTATATCTCCCCCTTATTCTCTCACTCTATCTCTCTTTTTGATCGTATCTCTAATCTTAACCCATTGAAGATTAGTCCTGAGTACAGTCAGGCAGCTGTTTAGAGGAAATACAATTGTATGGCCAAACAAATAACAATAATAACAAAAATAGCAACAATCAGCTAATCCTCAATGGGTTAACACAAAAGCATCTATATTGACTCCCATCTCCAGGAGTCTCTCACATCTTCCCTTCCCCTCTGCGCCTCTTCCTCCCCCCTTCATTTCCCCTCCTCCTCTCCGCTTCTCCTTTGGCTGCTGCCGAATCCAGTCATTGATCACGCTCGCTTGGCTGCATGAATTCCCCGTATCTGAGGCTGCTAATACGGAGAGAGGGGCACGTCGCAGGGCCGAGAAATCTTTTTGGCCGTGTTGCCGGGGGAAACAAACAAGGTCAACCTTTCGGCTGGGCCAGGGTTTCTCCTACCAGCGTCCGGAAATTGTTAGTCGGTATTACCAAACATCACCTCTCTATGCATCATCCCAGAGCATCTGTAACTATTCGATGCTTTCACAGTCTCCCCTTTCTTACCCCATCCCTCCCCCCCCCCCCCCGAAAAATGATAGGTAAGAAAGAAAAGCAAAAACAAAAATCATGTTATAAAACTTCGAGAAGAAATATCTGGGACTCGTGCAATAAACTGTGAAGAGATCCATGTCATTCTCAACATGACAGACAGTAAACAAAACATGCTACCAATACCTATGAATTTGAAGGTCTGAGGATTCTCAGGAATTTTTTAAAGAGATCTCTAAGCAGAGAGCTCTGAAAAAAGGAATAAAAACATTAAAAAGACATATTATTGCTGTCACAGCTAAAAACATGGATCTGAATGAAAATGTGAGAATTGATGGAATCTATCTTGTATTTCACGAAGGGGGGAGGGGAATAGATTTGACAAATGTCCTGATACAAGTAACATGAAGAAGCAAAGGCATTATTCTACTAGCTACTACTTGCTTTTAAATGGCTCTATCGAATTTGTCATTCCCTATTGCCAATTTCATGCTAATTTCTCAATCATATTGCACTGTACATTCAACACCATGCACCGCCAATGAATGATACTCTTCTCTCTTTCCCCGACGTTCCTCCGCGAGGCGAGCGAGGTGCGAAAGGAGGACGGCTTTTGAGAGCGAATGACCATCTGAAGTGGCCCTTTAAGTGCCATCCACTGGACCCCCAAGATGTCTCCATATCTATTTCACTCCACCAAAGAATAACAGAAAAATCGCGAGTGGGAAGGCAGAAAATTGTATCCAACTGACCTGCATCGCCAACCGCATATCTCTCTCTCTCTCTGTGCCATATAATGTTTCCAAAATCCTATTTTCATGCCTGAAAAATCCCTTTTAGAAATCTCAGTGGACTGTCTTTACCGACGCCTTCTTCTGGATGCAGAATTTGAAATAGTTTATGTTCACACGACCAATTTCTATTAAAGAATAACAGAATAGAAACAACCAAAGCGAGAAACACTAAAAGCATATATTCAAATTTTTTCCCACTTCCCTCTGATATTTTGAAGTAACAAAGTCACATTTGGTAAAAGGCTATTTGCATTCAGGTGTGCAAAATAGCATGAAAATGTCACGAACAGACCATTTCACACTGAAATTTTTAGACAAAAAGAAGTAAAGCACTGGCAAGCTCAATTGTGTGAGGCATCACCACTAAATTTCATCCCTCCAACTCTTGTTATTCAGCATGTTTACTGAACAACTCATGAACATATTCATATTGATGCACACATGTCAACATTTGAACATGATTTTATGAATTTTATGAATAAATCTTATCTTATTTTTTTCTGTATAATTTACAAATAAGTGCTTTTAATTTGTAAACACATACACAAATAGGCACAAAAACAAACTCTTTTGCCGGCATTCCCATCCCACAAAATTTCACCAATTTTGACAAGTGAAACCAGATAGGCACCCCCAAAAAAGTGCAAAAAAGGTTTATAACAAAGCGGGACATGTTCTTGTGCCTTGGGCGACAGATTGTACATTCCCAATTTAAACATATGCAGCAAGACGGAGAGGTAACAATTAGACAACTTCACTCAGAATGCCAGGGAGGCCGTATCGGGCAAATTTAGTCGGCCATCAAAACACCACTCCGTTCTCAGATCCTACATCGTCTGCATCATGTTTTTTTCTGGTTGCCATTTGTTACTTGTGTTTTGATTAGGCGCAAGGGTATTCGTGACAGATGTCACTGGGGCTGAAAGATTCGGAATTCAACCTCGGCACTCGGAAGGAAGTTCACATTTGGTTTCTGATTTTTACCCTGTGGACGAGAAGAGCCCTGCTGGACCAAAAATGTACTCAAGTTTATAGCGGCAATAATGTAAACTTTCCAGCTTCAAGTGGTATATCTATAGGTCCATGCAATTGGTGATCTATTGATATGTATACACATATAGGTCAAGCACAAGAGCCTATGCATGTGGTTTCAACAATGCAACTGGTGTTTAATCTTATTGAAATTTCCCAAGGTTATCACCATCATTCACTTTTCTGTAACATTGCACTTTCCAAACTGTAGGAGCTGCCAAACACACAATAAATCCAGATGAAACGATCCAAAGATGGTAGAAGTCATCTTGACACTATTCATTAACGACGCGGTCATTTCTTATCTTTCATGCATCTCTCTTTCTCGCCATGGCAACGGTGGGGACTTGCCACCAGGAAAGCGAGATGGACGCCGCCGAATTCAGGTCACGGGAATCGGCAGCGACGAAAGTCGATATATTGACGGCCTGAAGAGCTGCTCTTAGCACTCCCATACCCAAGACAAGAGTGCAGTTTCCTTCTCTTTCTGCGCGATTTGCCGGTGCACGTTGCCAAGCAAAGATATTTACTGTACATACAGCTCTGCATGATTATTTCAACTACAAGTGCGGAAACAGAAGCTGCAGTTTGAAGTGCACAATAAGACTAATTATATCATGCTTTGGTGCAAAAAACAAAAAGCCTTTCTGCTGAACACCGTCACTTAATTTCACTCATGCCTTTCCAACGTAACAAAACAACCACTTCAAATCATGGCTAATTTGAAGTTATTTCACCTATTTACACTTAAAATATATCACTTTCTTATGATACCACACAATAAATTAGAAGGCTGGCGAAATGTAGTCATTTTTTTTTTTCATAACTAAACAGACTTGCCTGTAAATTGACATGCTGAGGATAAAATCAAAGATAAATCATTTTACATATAATATAAGGTCTATATACAGTTTTGATGTGGATTGGGGGAGGGGGACATAAATAGTTTTTACTGCCTACACCTGTACTACTTTTGGCACAATTCTCTACAATATGCAATCATATAATGTTAAGTAGCCCACTTTGTGATTACTTTTGTTTTTGTTTTCTTGAGGCTGTCATTTACTATCAAGCACCTGTTTAAGATGACAGACTGACACATTTTTCCCCTCTCAAAATGGACTAAATTGTATTAATTGATTTTTTTTTTACTTCAATGAATCTGTTCAAATATTTTGAAAATTACTGTGACTTATATACTGCACATTTATTTTGTAGATTTGTTAAAATATATGTACTATTATTGTACTGTGTATGATTTTCATTGAAAAATGCAGACATAAAATCAAACTGAACTGAATATATACTACATGGATCTAACAAATGAAGCTGGATTTCTTGGCCACTCCTCCTGGTCACTTCCATAGGCCTCATACACACCTACATCAACCCCTTCCGAACGTGCCCAAAACTCTGACCTACAAAAGACAGATGGTATGACATGTGTAGCTGAGCATCACGTATCACCGCCATCGCCCATTAATTTCCACTCAAAGGGGGGCCATCCCTATTTCTTGAGGGTCAGTGCGGACACTCTAAACCACTGACCGGTGAGTGCAGGATTCTAGTGGACAACTGCATATCACTTAATGCACACGCCAAATTCAAGTTGGGGCAAAACTTTGTGCAAAATCGAACAGGGGCCCCCGCGGAAGGACATTTCCAGATTTGTTTTTCCAAACTGACAAACAGAGTACGAGTGTTGAGCTTTGGTAAAGATTTCTGACTAACGCACAAACCCTATGCAGACAGCTTGTTCTCGGTACAAGCATAGTTTGGGGAAAACGACCCGACAAAATAGTATGATTTTGAAATGAGTTGAAACACCTAAAGAGGCAAACCATACTCTCTCAAATAAATGTACAGTGCTCAGGGACATGAAATGTAATTTTCAAGATTAAGATGGATCATTGTTGCATAAAAAGACAAAATTCTCCTGCATTGCCTTGAGGATGATCAATATTACCTTCATACCCTCAGCAAACAAGGAACAGAAATCTATTTCTGTTCTCAATGCCGGGAGGAAGACTTCTGTAACATTGCACATCTTTCCCACAGGAACCCCTCCTCTGCGTTAAATGTATAAGAGTACAGTCCAAAATAATCACAGCGAAAATGAAACTGTTCACATGCCTTGCTTCTTCCTGTTACAGCATTGACAGGAAACCATTTGAACACTTGTCAGGGAATCTAAAAATACTCCTCACGGCAACATTTCTTTTTCTGAACTCTGAAACAAAAGATAAAGAGTGGGAATGTTCAAACCCAGAATAGTTTGGCCAATCACAATATTTCCCCTAATACTATACAAGCAGGAAGCTCTTATGGACATTTCAGAGAGAATAAAAGTGCACACTTTTGAGATCAATTTCTTTGTGGGGTGTTTTTATTTTTTCTCCTGATCAAAAAATGGGAATATCCAAACCTTAGTTGGCAAATCACCTGCAGAAATATTATCAGCTTTCAACTTTTCTGATCTAATCACACAACAAAGGACTCTGAACATTTCAGCATGTCAAACCCATAATACGATAAAACTGCTGGACTAGCAATCCATTGATAATCAAAGTCCTGAACAAATAATGTTAAGCACAGTAAAATTGTTGTACTTCTTCAATAAAACCTGTAAGTGTTTCAATGTTTTTCATCGAACATGGTATTCATTCAGCTTCCAATTTGCAAGTCCATGTGATAATATACGTATTAGAAGTGAACTTGCATGATTACGACACAAAAGCCAGTATTCATTCAGTTTCCCTAAATACACTGTCACAATCAAATCATGCTTTTAAGGTTTTGAGAGCCAATGACCAAATCAATGTTTCAAGGTTGTGGAAAGTGCAACATCAACAACAGATAATAACAGGAAGCTATGAGGGAATTTCTCACCATTGTATCAAAAACAGGTTTTTAGTCTCATTTATAATTTGGTGGAAAACCAACTGTGCAATCAATGTTCAACAGGATATTTTGTAACTTTGGTGAAAGGCTTGCCAAAAAACAGCGAGCAAACATGACAGCACTATTAGTAAGAACTGGCAGTAGTTCTGTTTGCTATAGGACAGGAAGGCACCATACCCAATACATAAGTACAGGCTTTATGCAGGAAGACTTCATTAAAAAAAAAAGTGTAACACTTCATATCTAGAGTACTAGTATTAAAGAAGCATGAGTTTGCATCTGCCTAGTAATACCAGTCAGCAAAAAATAAGACAAAACTTTGTGAACATGCTGTCCATTTGGCAAAACCCTGAACTACCGGTAGTACACTCAAATGACCACCATACAATTCATCTTTCAGATTTTAATGAGCGTGACAGTCTACAAAGCCAAGGTGTTTATCACAGAAATTTAGCAAAGATGGACATGACTTGTCGGTGATCAAATTTTGTATCGAGGTGGCTGGGGCACACGTCAATAACTCAATTAAGTGAGACTGCGAAAATATGCGTGATGCAGGGCAGTTATTCCCAATTGCATCCGACCTATTCGCGAAAACAAAACAATGGCGTCGTCACATTTGCACCTCGCCTCCACACTCTTTTAGCTCGTTTCATCTCACGCCTCGTCGCCTCAGCCGGTAACTGACGTGCGAAGGAGCGGGAATAAAAATCAATGTTTTGAATTGCGCAACACCTGCCAGATTCCCAGACGAATGGAAATTAGTCAAACATGGGAGACTCTGCCTCTCTCCTGGATGAAAATTTATAATTGGGAAAAATGATGACATAGCCAGCCATTGTGTAATAACTCAAAACCATCATCAGTCCCTAATCCCTCGTTCATTTCTGCTCTAAAAAGGGAATAACAATTTCACGTCTTGTGTGCAGGCTTCTGTCCACAGACATCCTCAAAACATCAGTACAGGTAGTCATTACTTGTGCACACTCAGAAAAAAAAAAAAAACCACCACAAATGAAGGATAAGTTTAAGAATCTCATCACCAAAAATGAAATGATGGGATCTAGAAATGCCATTGCTCTATTCTGAGCCAAATACATTCCATCATAAAACATACCATGACACTGCAAAAAAAAAAAAGAAGAAAGTCATAAAACAGCATTTCTAGAAAATAATCTGACCAGTGAGGTACAGCACACACATAAGTCAACTTAGTGGTTCTCTTTTCCTAATAATGTGAACAGGTTCCTAGACTTCAGTACATCTGGTGCCCATCCAGTAACCATGGTAACCCCTCCAGAGTCTTTCCCTAATGTGTATTACCAACTGCATAAAATGTCCACAATTAACATGTAGAGAAGAAAGTGCGAGTCATGCTAGTTTTACAACTACAGTTCAACCTCGATTATCCGGCCTCCTTTTATCCGGAAATCTCTATTGTCCGGACGCATTCACGCAGTGAAGGACTTTTTTTTTTCATCCAAAAATTGAGAAAAAACAGTGACTTTCATGGATCTATTTCTCTAATTTCATAAGATGTGCATGATAGGTTTATCAATATCTAATGAGGTAAAACATGTATGATTTTCACATAAAGATATATTTTATATTTGTGAAGAAAGGACTACAATTTTGTGCAGGCTAGCATAGATTACACCACCGTTGCAGGGTACGCTACCTGCCTAGCTGCCAGTGCACTGGGACGGCAGCTTGGACGGCAGCTTGGACGGCAGCTATATACATTAACATTGTGTCTCCCATATCCGGCCAATTCCCGACATGGCCGGATAATCGAGGTCGAACTGTACCTCTCTCCATCTCTCTCTCTCTCTCTCTCTCTCTTTTTTTTTTGGGGGGGGGGAGGGAGGGGAGGGTCGTTGTAGAAGGGATAAGGATGTATCAAATTCCTCGTGCTTGAAGCAGCATCAAATGATTCATATTTGTAGAAATTGCATTGTGCAGTTCAACTCCATTGTACCTTAGATCTTATTTAAACAACCCTCAGTCCCACATATTGACACAGAATGACCCTACTGGGAAATCTGCGGTCGGCAGAACGCTAAATGAATTCCTGTCTTTATTGGTTAGCCCTGATTACACAGTCAAGGTGATATACAGTATATTGACTCAAACGTATGCTCCAATGGGGCATATCGTTCAAATGTGACTTCTTCTTGCCAGATCTGAAGGTTTCAGACCCAAAAGAGAGAACTAAAAGTATGGAAAAAAGTCTTGGCTGCCGCTGTGAAACTAAACGAAAAGGAAACATGAGACAAACAACTTAAATACCAAGCTGCCTATAGTTGCAAAACTAGCACGGAGTTCTACTTTGAGGACAGCAATCAAACTAAAATCAATAAAATGTACAGAAAAAAAATGAGAGTCAGCATCTTCTGCTGATATTGATCAAAGTCGCAGTAAGTTTAGTGACAAAATTCTGCAGGTGTTTCTTCGATGGTCACCTCATGATTCAAAGAATCCCTAGAGAGAGATGAAAACCTAACGTCTAGATGTGGATCTGCAAAAGATCCCAGATAGAATGGTGATCCGTGACAATTCACGTGAACCGTCAAGATCGTCACCGCCCGTACATACCTCTGGGCTCCCAGCCGCAAGCAGTGAAGTAGTGTTGCTTTGCATTCTATTCACTACAACAAGATCTGGCGGATCTACTGCACTCCCTGCGTAGGCGCATGTTTGTCCACCCACATATTTGCCACTCTCTGCGATAATGTGATCATGCCAAACTATCATCGCATGCTATTAACGTCAGCTGATTGCTCGCCGAGATTTTTGGGCTTAAATATCCTGATCTATTTTACATTTTTATCTGCCTTAACCACAAAATGTTACAACTCAGGCACAGGGCTGCTTCGATCACTGCTCCGTTTTGATGCTCACACATATTTTCCATACTTAGAAATGACTTCAAGATCTAACTAAGATTTCAATCTTTTCTTCTTCTTTTTTTTGGGGGGGAATATCTATCAGAGATAATTCTACGTGTGGCTTTTTATTTTTCAGCAGTTAAATCATTTTCAATTTGTAGAGAAGCAGCTGTTCATACTCACTCCCTTTTAAAGTGTGTAAGTGTGAACAGTTAAGGGCTGTTGAGGTGTTTATATACATAATGTCATAAAATAGACTCAAATGTATTGTTAAAACCTATAGAATTGGTAGATAGCAAATGGCTGGCAAATACAGCCTGTTGGTGTAGCCTAATAGAGGCATATCATACAAAGGACATGTACTGCTCAGAGATGCAGAAATATCTAAAATTACAAACATCTGAAGCCAAGGCTAGAAGCTAGAATGTCAAGTGGTGTTTTATAGTGCATTTGGCCACTCTCAACTCTGCACAGCAAATCTTTGGTCCTACGGCATGCAATAGCTTCAAAATTTCTGTGACAGAGCATTTGATTCAAATCTTGCAGCTATCAATCATCTGGGGAGGCAGAAAACTGAAGCCTGAATCAAATGGAAGATATCACAGAATGCAAAAATGAAACCAAGACCTTGAAAATTGCCAGGCGCTTTATATGTGCTTGAAATTGCCCTCCACTTTTCGAATGATGAATGCACGTAGGCAAGTATGAGAAGCGACATATGGATAGATCTTAGTTGACAATAGACTTTCGGCCCCCACAATGCACGTGTTCTCCCCATAACCCCCCCCCCCCCCCCAGCTTTGAGAACCCCGACCAACTTCATGATTTCTGACATGTGGATGAAAATCCATTGCCATCGCCCCGTTTCTTTCGCCGAGGAATATCAGCACAGTATTTTTAGAGCATCAAATTCAAGACTTCCTTTCCTCTCCCGAAGTAGCAAGGGCAAACTGTTTCAGCACACATTGATGATTCCCCCAACTTCCTAAAATGTAATTAAAGCCAGCAAAATAACCCTGGCCCCACCCCCACCCGAGACAAGCACCATAAAGGAGGCTTCAACTTCTTGAAGACCTAGCATTTCAAAGAAACGTCGACGATGCAACACTGCGGGGAAATTTAGGCAACCAGGCCTTGAGCTAAGACTAGGCATGAGATGATTTCTTCTTCATAGCCACCTCCAATAACTTTTGCTAGTGGATTGGCAATGCAAAAAAAAAAATAAAAAGATTTAAAAATTGTCACATTTCATTTTGATGAAACCTTCCTCATAAGATATCAATATTCCTTTGCCCGACAAAAGTCAAGAATGCTGCAATTTTCTCTGGCCAGTAACTGGAATGGTTTGTGCTTGTTCCTCAATAACCAGCTACAAGATTCATATGTCATTAAGGTGAAAGGTCCAATGTTTCCGTGGCAACCAAACATCTGTTTCTTTGAGTACACATACATTATGGTAATGTGCCATGACCATAACTGAAAAGAAACAATGGTACTAATACATCAGTAACACAAATTCCAAATGTATAAGTACTATCTCACTGTGGCGTGTAACGATTCTATCTGAAAAACGCAGGCATTACACGTTTAATAGATTTTTCTATTCGTTTTTTCAGCTAGTTGATAAACAATGCTAGCCATTCCAAACATGTTAAAGTTTGGAAAATTAATGTGATCTCTCCATGAACTCCATTCCCCCTCGCTTCCAGTCAAACTATAGGATGTGAATACAGTGATTATGCAGGCATGCAATACACTGCAGTATTGCATGTTATCGGGGTTATCAGTAACCCTGCAAATTTATTTCTCCCCAGCTCCGTGGTTTAATCATCGAGCCGAAATTCTCGTTCAAAAGTTAATTCTTTTTAGATCAGTCATCATGTGGACGGTTGTCATAGTTTAAAGGGTAAGTTCTCATAATGGATGATTAGCTTCCATCTGAAAGTACCCATGATCAAGAAAAATACTGAGGATGTGCGTGGTCCTGTGACATGGCATTGCTCGCGGGAGGGGAAGTAAACTTCATGCCTGTATCTCCTGTCCTCCTGGGCCAGACACATTGGCCAGCACCCAAGGGGGGGGGGGGGGGGGGGGGGGGTTCATCCTTTTAGTTGTCAGCTGAGTCTAGACAGCGAATCTCCATTGGGGCTGCCCCTGTAGGAAACTTACTCTGTTTGCACAATCTAATCATGAAGGAAACAAATATTTCGCAACATGGAATCTAAATGCACTTTCTGATAAGTTTTTTCTTTCTGTGTTTGGTAAAACACGATGACATACATGTGGGACTACAGAAGATCTAGAGTACACAATGGACCTACCACAAGAAGCTGATGATGAATTTGAAAATATGAACACCCTACATACGACTACCAGAAACACTGTCATTCAAAATTCTGATTACAGTGACAAAAACCACAAGCATGATCAGCAATTCTCATACCACATATGCAGTTATTCAAATTAGTTTTTACTGTAAAAAATATTTACTAATGAAGATGTAAGAGTGAAGTTGCATATTTAGAATGAAATTGAAAAGGATGACCTGTATTTCTTCCTGAAAGGAATCAAGTATTAAAAAAAACCCCCAGAAAACAAGCATGCATGCAGTCAGTAAAAAGGGAGAATTTTCTTTGCTGCTGAGACTTTCGATGGTTACAACACTATTTGGGACTCTTTTATGACCATCTCTCTTTCTGAAAAACACAAACAAAACAAAACAAAACTATAGCAAAAATTCACTTTATGGTTTGTTTACTTCAAAACAAGCAGTCTAAGAGTGTATTCATGTCTATCTCCAGCCAGAAATACTCTAGCATGTGATGCCAGCCGAAGATATTTCACGGTGGGCTCAAATTGTTTTCAACTCGCGTCACAGCGAGTTTTGCCAGCTGTTTCCCTGCTCAATGACATCATTCTTTACGCTCTGCAAAACATGTATGAACATGAGGCACATCTAACAGAATCTATATGGCACAGAGCAGAGACAATGGTGCCCATATACCAGTTAAAGGTCCTGTTTACCTTTGGGAGCAGTGATCTTAAAAAATGTTCAAGATATCACTTTTGATGCATAGGTGTAGGTCAGTTGTATCACAAAACATCCTACTATATAAAACTTTTGCAATACAGCCTAAAATATACTTGGAGATATCACTATTTTTCTCATTAAACTGTAACTGTAGACAGTTTTATAGTCTGGAAACATTTTTATTACAACTATTGTTCACATTTTGTATATTTAGCAATACTTAACATCAATTATGTTGGTTTAAAATTTTACATTGGTTGTTTCTATCCCTAATTCAAATTATAGAACTATTTTGAAGCAGTAATGCTGGGTTTTTGTTTCATCTGCAAATGGTAAATAATGCCTTTAAGAGTCCATGCATGCAGTTCAGAGGTTGGCATACGATTTGAAGTCAAAGCTGATGATAAAATCATGGCAAGAAACAAGTATCATAAGAAATGCTGGTGGCAATTCAACCTGAATGGTTGATCAGGCAAGGGATAAAATTGCACTTCTCCAAAAATAACAACAGAATAAACAGTTCTCCTAAAATAGAAATAGAATAAACGATCTTACAAAAAACATTGGTGAAGATAAACCCATTTCAAGCAAGGGTGTTGATAGTGGTATTGTGGTTTGAGAAGTGGCTCAATTTTTACATCTTCTTATAAAAACAAAGCTTTATTTTAATGTACTCATCAAGGTTTCAATGGAGAAATATGCTTTTGTGCACACCTCAATAGCAAGCACATGAAACTTTATCACTTCTTTTACTTGGTTCAAACAAAGCCAAATCTTCACGCTCATTTCTCTGGTGAGTTATTGAAGAAAAAAAAAAGACGGAGAAAAAAACTCAAGGCATCTGTGGCACTTTTCATCACGAAATCTACCATGTACTTTGTTAGATCCCAAACCCCTTTGGCTTCATAAGACTGTCTTTGTGTGAACTTTAAAACAATGCTATAAATATTTCTCTCCTTTTTTTTTTCTTTTTACATGTTCTCATACAAAAACCGCAGCAGCACAGTTAGGTTAATACCAAGCTTACCGGTATCCTTTCTCCCTTTCCTGACCTCAGACAGAGTCAGTCTCAAACCGATATCCTCCAGCTCAGCAGGTTTTGGTGCTGTCCCAGACAGTTCTTCTTCACCAATCCCCCCCCCCCCCCTTCTATATTCTCCCTTCGACATGTCTTGTAGGGGGAAAAGAAATAAAAAACTGGAGTAGAGGCTTCTGGTCCCCCCCCCCCCCCCCCATCCCAAATCCTGTATTTACCCCCTCCGGCTGTTTGACGACATCACAGCAGCACCACTTTCATATCATATTCATAACTTAATCAGTGGTTCCTGTCTAGTCTATACTGATTCAGACACACTTCATGTTTCTACCCAAGAGTCCTGGTGATCCTTGTTTCAACAACAACCACAAAAATTTCTACTGCCTTCTTTGTTTCCATATCTTCAACATTTTCAGCTGTTCATTGCCCAAGCAGCTACTCTATGTAAGGATAATACCTCCTAATTCTAATATTGTCAGTACATAGCACTGTCATTCATTAGAGTGAAACAAAATCAAAGGGGTTGGTGGTATAAGACTATGCATAACTCACAATTTGTCCTTAATTAGATATCTCTCAATGGTAGCAACCATGTGACTGTCGAGTGTAAATATGATCATGTGATTCAGAGACATATTGGGTAAACGTTTTCAACCTTTCTTTCAGTGCCCTGCTGAGAGGTGTCTCGCAAAGAGACGCCCCGAACTCGCTGCGAGGGATTTCTCTTACCCTCGAAAAAGTATAACAACTTCGCCTGTTACCGCTTCAAATCTTGATCTTTGGTTCACTCACGGCTGATCCTATGATGACGACAGAGTAGCCGACTGCATTGAGTATTTCATGCTCCTCCTTCCACAACAATTGCTTTATCTTAGTCTAGCTCCCACACCATGAGCTATTTTTTATTGTATTCAGTTTGCCCATCACCATACGAATTGGTAGTTACCATGGGAGATACTGTAAAAGTGGATATTTTCGCGCTAGGCCGGGTCAGAAGAGTTTCGCATGTTTTTAATTCCGCGGAATCAAGACATCACGCACAGGAAGGTATGGCAAGCAAAAATATTTGCATGTTTTTATTTTCGCGCTAGTTTCTGGTTGCGCGAAATGCGCGAAAATTTCAACACCGCGAAAATTTCCACTTTTACAGTACACACGTACGTTTCCTGAAAATTTGTGATTTCCTGCAAAATGAGGTTCAGTTCACAGAACTGGGTGTATATTGGCATATTGTGTGTTTAAATGGTAAAAAACAGCAGGAATGAAGTTGTAGCCAACTTGTCTCAAAATGATTTGATGAAATCTTAACTCCAATACTAAACTTTCAACTCAAAGTGGTCCTATGCATTGGTACTACCTTTCAATCAATAAAACAAAACAAAGTTCAAATCTGCATTAGATCCCGAGTTGGAAACGAAAGCATATCACTTCAAAAGTCAAGATAGAAACATTGGTCTTGTCACACAAAGTGATAACTAGCCCTACACTTTGTACATAGTGATGCTGATAACATATGCGTTAACAAATTCATTTTGGTGAGCATCTTCTTCTGTGAACATCCATTAACACATGCTGCAGTCTTGAGCACAGACTAATCTTCTATACCATTAGGACGGACATACAAGGGGGGAGATGATCTCTCCACTGACCGTTATTGTCCCAAATTGGACAGCTCTCGGGGAGATAAAATCAAATTATCCCGCCATGGCACACCTTTCAGTGAGGCTAAAGCTAGGTCAGTCTATTCCACTAATTTCCCTCTTCTTTGCTAACCTCCTCCACAAAAAAAAAAAAAAAAGAAAAGAGAAAATTATGGGATCTGGTTCTGGATACGGGACCTTCTTCTTCTTCTTCTTACCATGACAGCGCATGTCCTGGAAAGGCAGCGATACATGTCATCCCACTCATCAAATTATTGAATCTCTAGCAGTCTCTTCCAAACCCTATGCAACCCTTCCCTAAAAATACCTCGGCCTTCTCGTAAACAGAGTTCCAGACTGCTGTTGCCCGTAGATGAGACGCGCTAATGTTTCCTCATTTCCTGCTAATGATGCAAGATTGGCTTCAATTAGAAATTTAGAAGCTTTCGCTGTCAGATACGAGCGACTTTCTCTTTTCGTGCCTAATATATAGCCTCTTGTGCAAATTGCTTTGAAACTCTAATATATTTGTCTAGTTGTTGTTGTTGTTTTTTTTTTGCAATCTCACAAATGAGGTGAATATGAATAGAAATAAAATAAACATGACAACTCCCCCCTCCCCCTCCCCCCCCCAAAAAAAAAAAGAAGAAGATACTCCATCCTTTTACCCCTTAAGGCCCTGTCACACTAGGTGTAAAGCTAATGTGTGCCCTGTCAATCTTCTACACACACAGGCAGTTCTTGTTGTCAAGACTGGTATATGTCATTTGAGTGGTATCACTCACACAGTGCAAGCCTGCTTTCAACCACCAAGAAATGGTAACCAGCTCACATCCCTCTGCAAACTGCCTCAGAAGAACATATAAATAAACCAGCTAAATTGAAATACAACATATGCACAGATATATAATCACATATACAAGTATATAACGACAAAAGCTGCTCTTACTTGCGCAAACGGTGGCTTGACCGCGATAATCTCTACGCGACTTGGGACTCAAAAAGAGTTATCTGCCCCAACCACGCAAGTGGGAAGGGGCTGATTTCTGTATGATCCCTAACACCTAAAATATACACATGTACGTCATCAGGCCGAGCGGGGAAAGGGGTGGGGCGGGGTCCATTCACGTCCCATCTCGACGCATCATCACACTGTTGATTCGTGGGCTAAGAGTGCACTGACAGGAAATGGAGGTTTTACTTCTGTAGAGGCTGGAAATTAAGTTGACCCTCTGGAGAAATTGAGGGAGTGTGCGATTAGAGAAAACAGAAGGTGAATAGATTGTTTGGTGGAAGGGGGAGCAACGTTTCAGAAATCTGGTTCAGGTCTTTGCCATACAAAATGCAAGTGCAGATGAATCAAACAAAACCCTTTCAATAGAAAACAATGAAAGCTAAAAGACACAATGCAGACTCAACTGAACAAGAAAAATGTAGTGCCATGTTTTACAACACAGAAATAACATGAAAGAACTTTGGAACAAACGAATGGCAAATATGAACAACTCACAAAGACAAAACTCTCCATGGTAAGATAAAGCAACTGAAGAAGACAGAAAGCAAAGTATGCTCAAAATAGAGGAAAAAGGCAGGATGACACATATCAACACTTATCCAAAATTAAAATCTAACTTTTAGGCAGAGCAGTTTATGGGCTAATATAATCTAGGAATTAGACTGGGAGTTATATAACACAGCACAGAAATTTAGAAAGCTTATATAAAGTGAAATTAAAAAAAAAAAGAAAGTAATAATTGAGGACCAGAACTTCTTCCCCAAGTAAACATTTTAGCCATCATTTTATCAGTGTGTCACAATCCACTCACATTTTGATTATCCACAACGGATTGGAAGACGAGACTACCCATAATCCTCAACAGACCGGAGGAAAACAACCTGAAAATGCCATGACTGATACTAAGAATGATATAAATCAAATTATCATGTCTGGAATCATGAGCTGCAGGGGAAATACCTGGCAAACAATTCTTAGTATAAGGAGGCAAAATCAGATCATGCCGAAAAAGAAGGCAAAACAAAAAACAAAAACAAACACAAAACACAACAGGTGTCTACAAGTCCTGAGAACTTCAATATGAGTAAGTGGAAGAAGCAGTTGACAAATGCCTCCATTTCTTTCTCTTTCTCTCTATCTATCTATCAACCTCTCCCTCTCTTACTCTCTCTTCTGTCCTTCCTTCTCTCTCTCCTCCTCCTCCTCTGAGTATCTACTTCTTGTGTCTCGGAGTGACAAGCTTGTTACATGGAACATGAATCGCTGGCGTCAGCAGACACGAGGTCCCGTCTCTCGAGGGATGTGACAGGAGAGATATCAGGTTATCCCCGTTGATGTTACAATGTCGCCGGGGTGAAGAGACGAGGGATGATAGCAACAGATACGCAGGCTGGACGTCATCCGAGCGAGCGAGCGAGTGAGCAAGTGGCGATACCAAGATTAGGGGGCGATTCCTCGCTGGTCTCACATCGATCAAGGGAGGGAAGTTGGGGGGGGGGGGGGGGGGAGGGTGAAGGGGAACATTACTCCAGCTATTTCTCTTCCCAAACTGGCAGAGCATGCGTCACTGAATACATCATTCATTCATGAAAGCTTTGTCCATGGGGAATACATACAATTGTGAAGTACCATAATCATGCATCTCCTCTGAACTTGATATACCACTGTGCCAAATTTTGCCCCAATCTTGCTGGTTCCATGACTACTTGCTGCATCAACTTTGCAGGTCCCTTCATGACTGAAAAATTCCATTAGCAATCTATTAGACACCACCTCATCTGATCTGACTATGGGCAAAAAAAAAAAAACTTAATTCAACATTAGGTGCAGTGATAATTCTGCTAATCTTTTAAAACATGGATTTGTATGTCATCAATGAAATATACAGGTGCAATCTGAGATTTGCCCAATTTCTGGACTATCTGAGATTCGCACAATTTCTTCCAAATTGACAGAAACAAACATGAATTGATGGGGACTTTGAAGCTGGTCTCCACTTTCATGAAAACATGCAGGAGGCATTCAACTCCAGCACTGCACTCTGAAAGTTTTTCCACCTTTGAGGTCTAAAAACTGAGTCATCCATAAACCACCAGCTTGTTTTCAGTACAAGGCTGTAGTCAACACCGGTCTCCTTCCTATTCATGTCCCCTCTGCTATGAGACCATGTTTTCGGAAACATTAGACCCGCTCGAAACCAGTACCATCCACTGCCATAACACACAGCCATCCTCACTTTCACCGTGAATGCCCCCCAGCAGTGGGGAAGTTATTCCTAAACACACCTTGTGATATAGGCCCATAATTGCCAATGTAGTCAGAAATGCAATCGGCAATCTTTTGTTGGAACATGTTTCAGACCAAATGCAAATTGTATTTGGGCTCTTTGTCAAAATAGGCATCGGAACATGCTCGAATAAAAAGCCTGTTGGGTAGCCGAATCCCTCTAAAACATCAGGATGCTTTTTCCCGAAGGAAGGATTTGGTGACATACATTTAGTAGTTTGCCTCAAAACACCTGCTGTGTCCCAGTTTCAGTTTCATATACTTCCTCAACTGTTTTGGAAATATACTGGTGATGAAAAAAAAAAAAAAAAAATTCATAAGGTATGGGAGAACCCATCTTGATCCTTAACAAGATCTGCAATTGTACAGATTGCTTGAAGGAACAACATGTACATGTACCTTGTAAATATAATATGATCATCTGACATGAAGAAGGGCATAACTCCATATGTTCTCAAGAGTACTTATGTCATTTTGGTACTCCATTCACAAAATTCCTGATGTCTCCATTGTGTTCTCTATTTTGACAAAGAAATGACTTTATTCCTGTCCATTTAAAATGGAAATTCCCCCCCCAAAAAAAAAAAAAAAAAAAAAAAAAATTCAACAAACATTTCAGAAATCTGGGTACTTCTACAGTGGAAATTTCTGTCAAACAACTGGGACATCACAAAAGGAAGCATAACATATCTGTGGGGATGGTGTGTAACTCTGAAATTTGGTCATCAAAGCACTGGGAGTATATTTATCCACGAAAAAAAAAGAACCCCACAAAGGATTCATCTTTGGTTTATCTGGGCCTGCGTGAAAACATTTTTGTTTCCTTGATGACATTTACATCAAGCTGACAAAGCTAGGATAATACAGATTTGGATAGCTTCTCTTCCGTCACACCTGGATGTTTTAATGAAACTCAATGTGCTTGCTAAAGCAATCTGCAACATCTGAGATTTTAATTTCCTGAGCAGAGGTCATTGACGGACACATCACAATGTTGATAAGACAAACAACACACAAAAACAGAACCATTAAAAACTTTATCACTTTACCTTTGATGTCGATTTTGAATGGCATTCCTGGTGACATGATGTCGTAGCTACAGATCGTGGAGAATCCTGGCGAGCAGTCGTCGTCGACCGCCTGAATCTGCAGGAATTTGTGCGGCATGCTGCCCTCCTCCACGCGGGCCTCGTATGATTTTTGTACGAAGCGCGGTTTGTTATTATTTGGATCTCTTACAACTATGTGTACTTGTGCTCTGTCGTATAAGAGAAACAACACAAAACAGAACATAGAAATGGCTAGATTACTGATTTGCTCCGAAACACCAACACATCATGTACTGTATCAGCATGCTATGGTAATCCATGTCAAAAACTATTTTGACATGTCATACATTTGGAGAAATAAACCAAGAAAGGCTTTTAATGCACAGGGGCTGACTTGTGTGGTTGGTAAAATATTTTGAAGAATAGAAGACTGACATCTTTGTTAAAAATGCTTTATCCAAAAAAAACAAATCATAAAACTCAATTTGCACAGTCCTACAAGATCTCTAATACAAGTAATAATCTAATACAAGTATGAATCTTCAAACAAATTTGTTTGAAAATGCTTACTGAATGCTTTACAAAAATCAGAAAGCTTCGGGTGACTAGATATGTCTTAAACTCCCAATATAACAGCTGCATATGGATATAGACCAGTTCAAAAGATGTTAAACATCTTTATCCTTTCCATTCATCAGAATATTCAAAGTGGCAATAAAATCATCTTTCAGACTTCTGTAGGCCTGAATGCTTGTCATGTAAGATATTAACTGTACAGCTCAGTCATCATAAAATTTGACAATTTCTTGAATTGTGCTATCATAATTTAAAGCAGTGCAGTGTCTTCAAGCCTTATCACTGCACTCACAGCTAAGACACAACTCCTTATCTACGTGCACTTCCTTTACTCTGCGGGTGGATAGCATATTCAATCCAACAAACGATCTGTCACGATCCCAATCACAACGGAGTGTTCTCCTCTCAGCATGTCCTGTTTTTCTTTTTTTAATAAGTCACTGAAAATATCTTCTCTTCATCTTACTCTCTTGAAATGGGATGTAAACCTCTGTCACAAACTATAAACATGCACTCTCAGTGCTTTTTGTATGATATATACTCACCCACAATCATGCTCCACAAATATCTGATAGAAAGGACCTAGACAATTTATAGCAAGGCATGGATTCTGTGTAGTTAGAATCTTTTCAGAGACCCTTATCAATTGTTTATTCTTTTTTTTTTTTAACTCTGAAAAGACAAGACAGTTTGTTTGCTTAGTAATAGTTTCATAATAGCAAAGATTTTATTTTGATCTTAGCATAGCATAATGTTTGCATCACTGTATCTATTTGTTTTATTTTAGTGTCAACTTTGCGTGTTTAATCATATGCATCATGATGTACTTCATCTACACTTACTCAATGTTGAATGTATGTTTTAAGGACACATCTGAAAATCAGCCCTAGCTACGGGTGGAGAACGAATAAATAAAACTAAAATAAACAAGAAAACAAAAAACAAGCACACTCACTTTGGAGAAGAGAGGTGGGGTTTGCCACAGTCCGTGGCCTGAATATGAAATAACCACTCGCGATTTTCATCGCAGTCCTTCACGGCCGCGTTGATGGCGCCGCTGACTGCCTGGATGGCCCCCGTTCCGGCCGCCTGGTCGACCACGTTGATGACGAAGGGCACGCTCTCTTCGATGCTGAAGGAGCAGATGCGGCCATTGGTGCCCTCGTCCATGTCGTGGGCGACCAGGGCGGGCGAGAGCATCTCTAGTTTGCCATGTTCGTTGATCTCCCCTCTGAAGATCTCCTCCTCCCAAAATGGAGCATGATTTGATGTGTCTGTGGATAATAAATAAGGAGAGAAAGAACAAATGTTATAATCATCTAGATGCCAAAGAGGTTGTCATGCCATACACCCTACAATGTACACAAAATGTTACCATTTAATGAGCTGCTTTCATTGTTCTGTCATACAATTGTATATGCTTGATGCTAATTTGCATTAAAAGACAAATGCAGAAAATAATTGTACCACTAACATGAAAGGGCAGTCATCTCCACAAATACATTCTAAGATTATTCAAAACATACACACAGATTCAAACATTTACATTGACATTTACACAAACTTTCATTCTGTTTCTTCATTCAAGTCTCTTTCAATTACATAGATATCATATTCACAATGAAACAATTGCAAACAGGGAAAAGTACAGCATGTATTCCATTCATTACTGCTGTCTGACCACATGAATCCAAACATGCCCACACACACACACTGACGTCACCGCTATCAATTTTGATCTCTTCATCTATACTTAGCAAATTCACAAATGTCTGTCTGAACAATGAATGCAAAACAACCAGACTTTCCTCTCACACTTTCTGTTCTACTTGGTCTATAATTCTCATTGACTGTATTAGATATATGTCGTAAAGTTTGTATCAATTACAAGATGCTTAAATTGAGCTTACGCAGTTCATACTCCTACATCAAGCTTTTTATGATAAGCAGTGACCTCACCCATTATCATACCATACCAACTGTGCATGTGGGGGTGTGGGTATACACATGTATACAGTGGTGTGTACGTGAATATCTGAATATCTCTAAACATGTGCATCCATATGTGTTCACCAAGTATATTTTATTGTTGCTCATATATGGAAAATGATGGCTGGACATTCTGTGTCAATACTAGATTGCATTTCTAAAGCGCAACAGGAAGCGAATAAAGACAGTCTTCCATTGAACAAATCCATTAGTAACTACTCATTTCTGCGATATTACACGCAAGCATTGGACATCCATGAATTACGTGGGAGTCGATCAGCCTTTAGAAACGCTGCCCATTGCGATTGGCTTATTGATTTTTTATGGCGAGATCTATGACACATACTGCTTATGAAAATATGGTGAATCACCTACTCTCCCTGGTTAACATTACAACATCCAAGTGAAACTATACTGCACACATATGTGCCCATCTTGATTAGTATTGCTTCTTCCCGTAGACTCAAAACAACACACCCATACATTTTACGATATTTGTTTTTATTTTTTACAGACACATACACCTTTAAGATGCATACACACACATGCACACAAAAGCAACATACAAAAATATACAGGGGAGAGGAAAAAAATATTCATAGAAATACACATCAAACAAACCAACACACAAAAATAAATCATGTAAACATACACACGATATGCAACAAGACTTCCACACCTAGACTTGAATTCACACTGCACAGAGGCAACGTGCATCCCCTCTCCCTGGTTGGTGCCTGTGTACAGCTCTGATATAGCATGGACTCGGCACACACACACACACACACACACACAAACACACACAACGCCATTTCACACTCTTGATGCAATTGTCTAGTAAACCATCACCCACCCAACCATTCCCCCCCCCCCCCCATGAGATCGTATGACTAACGATGTACGCTCAAATAGCTGCAGCGCAGACCAAGACAGCGTTAGGTAATATGCTGTCCCCGCGGAGTTCACGTTTCCAAACGAAAATTACCTCACAGTTCTGTAATCTAATCACCTATGCCCACACCACCATAGAGTGCCTTTCCAAGATAATTCAATTTTACCTCAAGGAGAATATCACTGCCATCACAATTGTCTGCCCAATGAAATAAAGGACACAAAATAATGCTTTTCCACCTCACACGGAAGGATCTCTCGCAAAGGTTCTCTTCACACTTTAATACTTAATCAATATTGCATTCTGATTTCTTCCTCATAAACACAAGTCAAGATAACCGTAACTGCACTCTGAATCTGATACTCAAATTAGATCATATCTATTTCAGCGCTTAATACTCATTTTTCATTCATTTTTGAGAATATACAGCTCATAATTTTTCTAATGTGTCAAAATTACACACTTCACCACTCAATATCCCCTAATATACATAACAAAAGGCACATTTTTGCAGATAATAGATTTCTCTTTTCTTCTCTTCTTTTCTCAATCTTTCTCTTTCCCTTCCTCTTACAAGTTTCATTTTAATACTTTTTGGTACAATCCTAGTAAGTACTATTACAGTTGTGTATTCAATAAAACCACCATATAAACTCTAACTGTCACATAATATATCAGATCCCTTCACTTGGAGTAGCAATAAATACACAAACAATAGATATGGACATCACATATGTGCATGACTCAGAGCTTTTGACCTCTGCACTTTTGACCGTCTTAGCCTCCTTTCTGGGCTGTTGCTTGTTTGTCTGCATCAACACCCACCTGTCATGAGCTGCCCACTGAAATGGTCTCCCCAACGAAAAGCCTGTGAGAGCAAGTCTACACATGAATCAGCCCCACTCTCATCTCATCTTTCTACCTTTTCTCCCTCCCTTCCCGTCCTCCTCCCTCTCTCTCCTCCAGCTCTCTCCTCCGTTGCCGTGGATGCATGCACGGAAGATGACTCATCATCCAGTATCTCTCACCCTCTCTCTCCCTCTCTTGTTGCGCGGATGACCTCCCCCTGCTAATGGAACAACCTGCCGCGGTCGTTACGGTCGGGGCGTAGGGAGATGCACTGCTTAGCATTGGCAGAGAACGTCTATATGGCCGGCCACACATACGCAGTATAAACAGGCGGCACGTCATCGCAGAAGTAGAGGCCTCACACGCAAGGTCGGGAGGCAGAAATGATGGAGGACATCTTCTTTTGCCATTCTGCACGACCCGTCTGTCCTTGTCCTTCAATATCCATGAATCAATGCTGCTCAATTTTTTGTTTTCATTATCATGAAACAGATACATTGTATGGCCCCCTATCAGTAGTGGCAATGCCTTGCCAGTGTTGGTGTTGTTGTTGTGTTGTTGTTGTTTTTTTTGTTTTTTTTGGTGGGGCTGATGTTTTGCTTCTATACACAGGTGGCTTTAAATAGGTGCGAATGGATATTTCTTGGTTGTTGCGAATTCATGTTGATTTCTGTAGCAATCGCTTTCACCTTGCCATTCTTCTCACAGCACAATGTTGTGTCAAAGCGGGGATCATGTTTCAACATCATTATAGATAGGACTTGGGTCATCCAGTATTACAGGCTATGTTATCTTCCGCGAGCAGGTTTCATAAATTCAGAGAGCATTAAGCCTTGTTTGGATGCAAATTGGTAATCATGTATTACCCGTTAAGGTGAAACCAGCAAAATAATCAAATTGGGCACCATTACAGCACGGTGTTTTCGTGGGCCTATACTCATGGTCGCTCTTCTCATGTACACAACATTGTGCTACCAACATGCACATCACAAAAAAGCTTGCAGAAGACTTAAACTTGGAAATATTCGAAGAATGCTAACAGAGGGAAATTTCAGAATATTAATTTGAAAAATTTAAATCATCAATCAATCCAGTTGACACAATATTCTAATGAAACCACTTCTTCCTCCATTCCCCCCCCCCAATCAATACATTGACGCTGCACACCAACCATTCACGCATCCACAACCTGCCAACAAGCTAATTGAATTATCTCCATGGCGATGCCCAATGTGGGACCCTAATGAGCTCCATCGGTGACCCGTTTCCACCAGAGATAGCATCTCTCCCTACAGATACTCTCCCTCTGTGAGAGATGTTTCTATTTCATCTGAAGAGAGAGAGATATATATACACAATTTATGAGCAATAATGGACATAAACAAATAGCCCCATTTTTTAACTCCACTTTAAAAAGGTCACTAGGTTGGAAATATACATGTAACTTTTGCTCAATTTTATTTTTGTTTTTGTCTACATTTTTTGCATAGTATTCACAGCTGCTCTCTATGTTTTACTGTGTTAATATACCTAATTCAAGTGGGGCAGAAATACATCTTTCAAATGTAATGTCATCATACTCTCCACTCACACATCTATTATTTTTCTCTTTCCCTTTTAACTTCTTTCTATTTCAATCTATCTATATATGTATTTTGATCTTTCTACATCTATATCTGCCACATTTTTCACATCTTGCTTCATGATCATTTTATTTTCTTTAAAAAACAAGCAAAATTAACTGTTGATAAACACGCAGATAGGGCAAAAAAGAAAAAAAAATGCAAAATTAACTGTTGATAAACAGCTTTTGGCTCTTGATTCACAGTTGTACAAATGACTCAGTAGGATCAAGTAGGATTATTTCCTGAGATAGAGTCCGGTGTTTTCCACAATTGAACTGGGTCTGGGATGAGCAGACTACGGTTTACTGTCAGATTAGCTTCAGCCCTATGCGAATTCAGTCCAAAGGTTATCACCTATCTCATTCTTCACTCACAAACCAGCAAACTAGCCACGGTGTGCGTCTGAAATATAAAAACATATTTTGCCGAATTTCTCCTCATTTTCTCCCCTCCTCCTCCTCCTCCTCCACAGAGTCACATGTCAGAGAATGTTATTCTTTTAGGGACAAGGGGAGCTCCAGAAATCAGATCGGCACAAGGTATCCCCCCCCCCCCCCCACCTTCCTCTATACGTCAGCAACTCTATCTTCATGCAAGTCTTGAAATATCAATGTGATGCTACTGAATATCATGCGGGACCAAAAAGGTCAAATTGATCATAATATCCATTGAAAATCCAGGAATATTGACTATCCTATCACGCTACGGCAAAGGTACGTATACACCGCCTCAGGTTTGTGTCTGTAACCCACATTTTGTAGCCCAGATATTTCATTTCTCTTTGCAAGTGGTCTTGACTTTGCAAGGATTGCCACTTTAATCTCCTGAAAAATAAGTAATGTTGTAACAGATACACTCAACACTGAGTGCAATATGACTACAAAGCATTCAAAGAACAAATAGAATTAGACATAGGCTTCTGTAAATCTATACTATAAGAGAAAGAACTGCATTTATACCAGTACACATAATGATATGACAAACATAGTGATTTTTTCTTTTTTTTTTCAGCCAACCTATTTGTGTGTACAGTTATGCTTTTAGTTTAAACTGTGATTTATAGATTTGGCTAAGTCCCATCTATTCCAAAGGGATTGAATGGAAAAATATATATGTATGAAAAGAACAATCAAGAGAATATAAGATAAAAGCAATAAAAATGTTTGAAACATGAAAACTAAAGTGAATAGATTTTGAATGTACTGTAGGAATATTTGTCCAGCTGTGTCTTGCGTGATCCATTTTTTTAGCTCAATGTAGAGCAGGAGAAAAAAACAAACAAAAATGGAGTCTGGGCCAGATATAATGCATGCTGGCTACAAACAAATAGGAGCTGAATACTTGGCTACAGGATGAAACAAATACATAATTGCATTTCTTGCGGGGTGTGCACAGTTTCCTTGCTGCGAAATCGATCCAGACAACTTTCAGAGAGATTGTTACTGGCCGCACAAACAACACCCGCAGCTCGGAAGACAAACGTCCAGCTCCGCAGTTTAATTATGCGTGGTACCCTGCCGAGGAAATAGATGAAATTTGGGCCGCATGCCAGCGGCGTTTTCTGGTGGTTTTGGTGGCTACTCGGTCACCCACTGTTCTTAAAACTAACAGAGACTCTGCATGACGACAATGGCCAATCAAACAGTCTACATTTACCGTCTTAAGTCAGCGACAGTTAACAAAACAAAGCACTAGGCTGCTGGGAAAGTAAGAGTCTGCATTACTTAAAAACAAAAGAGAACAAAGAAATGGAATCGGCAATTACAGTATCAGACAGCCAGTATCTGCACAACGTCATATATTCACAAGGAAATGGGCTAAGAATTATCAGTTTTGCCAATTGCCAATAATTTTCTGACACACACAAGGCTTTTTTGTCTTATTCTACATGATTCCAAAGTTAAATCCTCCAAAGATTTCTCACTCGGAAGTAAAACTGTCAATGTCCTTTTCGAGATCACAGGACTCCTGGACTTCCCATAGTCTACATCAGGCTAGAGTAAAAGTTCATCACACCTCATACTTCTTGCCCCAGCTAGAAAGACCTTACAATCAAACATTTTCAAAGTTTCTGTATGTACAGTACATGCATTGATCTCCCTCACTTGAATTATACAAGGAATGTCCATATTCTCTCAATGCATAATAGATTCAAAGGGTTTTGCTTTGAGGTTTCTCTCTGACGCAAGGGATAATTTCAGTAGCCCGTAATGTGCACCTGTATATTAACGTTGGGGGAAAAAAAGGTAATTAGACAGCCAAGGTTTATCACACGCATGCAGGCATGCCGCAGTTTGTCAGGAAACATTTACAGCCGCGACGCTTAATTTGGTACCATTGCCAAACATTTCAGCTTCAGTCACGGAGTGGTCTGAATTAGAATAAAGAGGAAAGCTTGATTAGTCGGAAGGCTATCATGATAAATGTGCGATAAGGTGGCTGGCGATTCGAATATAGCACAGATACTGTTGTTAAAGGGATTGTATAGTTCTGGTTGAGACCTAATTTCAGGTTTCTAACATTTTTTTGGTGAGATAATGAGAAACCTCTTATAAAATATGAAAGAGCATGTAATTCCATGTGGAATTCAATGTTTATTTGATGAAAATTGGTTTTGAAATAGCCGAGATATCCAAAACAGAGCGCTTCTAATAAGTGTGGGACCCACACTTTATTACGATCGCTTTGTTTTACTTTGTTTTTGGATGTTTCAGTCCTTCTGAAACCGATTTTCATCAAATAAACTTTGAATTCCTCTTAAAAATGGTTAGCTCTGTACTACAATATGTATTTCATAAGTGTTTTCTTGGTATCTTGCAAAAAAGTTAAAAGCCAAATTCTCATCTCCACCAATACTGTACCATCCCTTTAAGTATCCTCTAACAGTGAATTTCTCCACGAGTTGCAATCTCTTTCTCTTTTGAAACTGCATTCTTTAGAACTCTTCAACTCGAAACTTGAGTGTGGGTTCAGAAAAGTACTACGACACTGATTTTTTTTTTTTCTCAATACTTCGCATACATGTACCCTTCACAACCACTAAGAAACAACATTCTATCCATCTTGCAGTCTTGGGGTTTAGAGAAGAAAGTCAGTTTACATATCAAGTATCCAATCTCTTGCCTACTTTCATAAATGACCAAAATATGAAATACTTTTCCTTCTCTTATGTTCTCATATCAACGATGGTACTTCACCGTCAATACTGTCCCACATAATTTTGACTATCAAACATTTTAAGGGACAAATAAATATAGTATGAGCAGTTGTATAACAAAATATTCAGCCCTAGATTCAGGTAGTTCTTTCTAGGTACAGTTCTAGTTAGAGTGTGTGCTTTTATGTGATTTTCTGATTCTTTTTTAGTATTGGGGAGGGGTGCTATCAGAGATAGACTGATAATTTCAGTCCAAGTCAATATTATATTTATTGCCTCATTCAGTACTTCTAGTCTCCGTAACTATACATTTGTCCTAGGCAAATCCATTCATCATGTGGTTTGGAATACTGAAAGTGCATTCATAAACTTCACAGTGTGGGAAAAAGACAAAATCTTAGCCTGGAAACAGAGACTACTCATGAGCATTCATCAGCGATATGAAATGGCCCCTAAGACCTACACAATGCCTGTCGGAAGTCGGTATTCTGGGGCCCTGCCATTCAAGTCAATATTTGAGGCAGAGACGTTTGATTTCATTCATATTCCATCATCTCTCATGCTCCACTTTTCTCAATCTGTCATCTATTTCTCTCAAAACCTCTTTCATTATTACATACTCTTCAGAACATATTTATATATATTCATATATTTCTCTCCCTCTCCCCCATCTCTCTTTTCTTGTTATCACTTCCATGCCAAGCCGCCTGCTTCTCCTCTGTCTCTGTTCATTCGGCTTTACACTGATTGATCGTTTCTGAAAGCCTCTGCGAAAGTCATATGATTGTGGGAATGCCTTTGCTCATTATATCTTTATATCTTTCCCTCTCTATCTATTTCTCTTTCTCTCTCCTTATATTTCTCTACATACATATCATCCTTTCTCAATCATGGGAGTGTGAGGAGAGATTATCACCCCTACAAGGGTGACTCATGCACCATCTCTTCTCTTCCTCCGTGTGATTCAGAGGCGATGCCCGCCAAACAGACGACTCATTCTCGCAGCCCCCCAACCCAAAATGATCCTTTTGTTCCTGACGATGTTGATGATAATACCAAGGGAAAAGTCTTAGCACCGGGGGTAAAAGAGTAGAGATTCGGATCCATTTAACATTGCAGGCCCATCCTCTTCTTCGAGATGGGCACATGAAGCATTGATGTCGCTACCTGCCGACATCCGTGCAGACATTACACCGCTTGGTATGCGTGTCATCTGAGGACAAGCCATTCGTGTAGAGTCCTCTTACCTTAAGACTCTGGTTGGGGGTGGGGTGGGCAGTTGTGATCACATGATGTATCAAACCAATTCCAGAGACAAAGGGCACTGTGGGAAACATTCTGGTGACCCCCCCCCCCCCCTTGCTGGATGGCAATCTGCTTCAAGTTTGTTGTCATTTCACAAGTTGTATTCTGTCAGGCTCTACTGAAGCAAATCCAGACTACATGCACCTATAAATCATCTTCAGACTATTTCAAAATCTGGGGGGGGGGGGGGACTTCGATGGATAAGATGATAAATAAAGAACGATGTTGATCCATAGAGCTCTTCATGTCTGCAGGTTCGCTCAGCATAATTTTCATGAATTGAATGTTTGCCACCCAGCTCAGGTAGGGCCTGCCGACACGCCATACAATCCTAGCATTTGTTCAAGTCATCACGGATAATTTTAATCTTTAAAAGCATTAGTAAATCTAGCTTCACTCTCATCAGACTAATATTGCTCATTCGTCCTAAATGCAAAGCCACGTGATAGACAAGTACGGGTTTAAAATGCACAAGCACTGAAGAAGCGTCCTTCTCTTCCAACACATCTTCAGAAGATGTTAACATAGTGAAAACAACTGCGCAGTCTCAAATCCAGTCACATACAGGGGAAAAAACAGTCAGTTGACACAAGCAGTTTATACACATTTAATGCCTACGATAACTGTCATCTTCTAATACCAGTTAAGAAATTTGTGGATTCAAAATCATTGGTGATCTTGGCACAATCATATGCTTATAATGTCAAATAGCACAAGCCAAACTGGGTAGAAATGGATAAATCATAAACTTCTACTACGATGATTTAATATGGTGGCATCTTGATGGTTTTGCAATTAGAATTCCAAGTGTGTTCCTTCTTTGCCTTTCACACAAAGCTTCCACAAAGAGCATGACGCATACAAAACCATGCTGGGATGCAGTGCATGAATGTGTGCGTGTTTGGTTTTGGTGGGGGGTTTTCTGCGTGTGTGTCAGTCACCACATCTTACAAATGCATCTCCTGGCCACTCAATGCTCTATAGACACTGCCTGCCATCTACTTTGCATAGATGCAGCAGGGAAGGTCTCAGGAGGAAGGAGGTTTAGTCATCACATCACGGGAGAGCGGGATGCTTAGGATACCTCTGGGAAGAAGGTGGAGAATCACTTGTCTCCAATTTACAGCATCTCATCTCGACCAGCAGAGGTTTGTGTGCATTCTGGAGGCAATGCAAGACTAAAAGGGATGTCATGCACTCCTTGAAGGAGGGATGTGGGGGGGGGGGGGGGGGGAGATGGAGCTCGGGAGGTCAAAAGTTTTCTGCAGTAATGCAAGAAAGAGATAGCTATGTATGTATGATGCAGAGTCTTCTGTGACAGTGAGTGCCCCACAGTTAACATCGTTCCAGTGATGGGGATGAAACATGCCAGTCCACATACAATGTGTATAGCATGTCAATGCAGTCTGTCCCTATCTGTCACACAAGAGTAAAGGAGATTCTCACATGCAGAGATTCAGCGTGTATGGCGTGAATGATAGTTGTCATGACAGTGATGGCTGTAATGATGATGATGATGAGTGACAGTGGCACTGATGGCTAAAATGATAATGAGTTGCCATGGCAATGAACATCAAAATAATGATGATGAAGATGATGATGATGATGTGTTACCATGGCAATGATGTTCAAACTAATGATAATGATTATGACGACGATGATGAATCTGATGATTATGATGATGATTATGATGACGATGATGAATCTGATGATTATGATGATTATGATGACGATGATGAATCTGATGATTGATGATTATGATGACGATGATGAATCTGATGATTATGATTATGATGACGATGATGAATCTGATGATTATGATGATGATAATGATGACGATGATGATGATGATGATAATGATGAGTTACCATGGCAACTATGGTCAATATGATAACGATGAAGAGTTACCATGGCAATGGCGGCTATAATATGGATGATGATGATGATGATGATGATGATGATGATAATGATGATGATGATTGTAATGACTGAGAGAAAAGAGATGACATGGCTTGTAAGGTAGAAAATGAAAAACAGAAGTGATAAAAATGGTATACACCATAATCATGAATGCGCATGAAAGCTAAAGTCGGGACAAAGAAGATTGTGAAAGAAGAAATCAACATTCTCACTGATGTCATCAGAGTCACAAATTATGGAGGAGTTTGTGATATTACAGTAATTTCCTCCTTCATTATCCAGCTTTAAGCAGCACAAACACCCTTGATAATACTATGATACCTGCAAGACTGCAACACTTTTTTATAAAGGTGTTTTTATTGCAGTGAGAGTGGGGCTTTTATCAGTCCCTGATAAGCAGATTGGGAACTCATTGAATAACGATGCCATCCTAGTTTAGCTGATGATCATCCAATAAAGAAGCGGTCAAAATCCCTGCCCAAGCCACTGTATACAAAAAAAACAAAAACAAAAACAAAAACAAAAACATGAACGATATAAGAAATGCACCAATGATGCCATGGACGGACAATTCCACCTAATGAGTGAGTCAGGGCCGTTATGAAAGACCAATCAAATGCTGATTACTGGTCATTTATTCCACTAATTTGCTCTCCACTCCCTATCGTGACCCAGTTCAGCCATTCCTGCCCCCATCCTCAAACATAAAGACAATGCCTTTCACACTGGCCTCTCTTTCTCTTAGTCTTGTCTTCCTTCTGATCCTTTCCTTCCACCTTTCCATCTTTCTTTCCATCCTTTCCTCCATCCTCATCTTTGTTCTCCTCTTCATTATCATCTCCAATCTCCTGCATCCCTTCATTTCTTCCTTCATTTTTTCTTTGTTTATATAATGTATATTCTCTTCTTCATCTTTGTCCCATTCTTTCACTCCTTGTTTCCTCTAATATTTCTTCCTTCTCTCTATCCCCATCTCCATTCTCCTACGCAATTTCATTTCTTTCTACTTTTCCACTTTTTTTTTCATCCTCTATACTACATACGACATGTAATTCACAAGGTTTCTATTTTTGCGATATTCGTGACTCGCGTGCAACTTGCAAATTTATCAACACACATAGTATCAACTCTGATCCCAAAAAGAATGTGATGTGCGCGCATCGCATACATTTCTCCGTTCATTACTGCATTCCCTGATCATGTATCTAACCACTCACAAAATTGTCCGGAAGTCCCAATTTGCAAAAAGATAGATAATTCGACTTGCTAAATATATGGTGTACACAGCACCCTCTTCTTCATTCATTTTTCCCTTTATCCTTACTTCCCTTCCTTCCATGTTTCCATTCTTCTGTTCATCCATTCTCCTCCCCCTCTGCCCCCTTCTTCCTTCTACCGATCCCTTTCCCACGCCCTTATTCCATTGTTCCATTTAGGAGTCTAACCACTTGGTACTCTAGCTCATTTTTCGTGGAAGATTCGCATGAGCAGCACGCATAGCTTGATCCATTCATTGGGTTTGATTGCAACGAAACCAAAAATACAAACACGGAAAACAATGGGTGGTACAATGGGGTCTTGAGGCCAGAATTTGTGCACTCTCCCGTGATATCTAATGGCTCATGGCTCATTAGGCAATAATTGACAATAATAGCATGTTTGACACAGACACTTTTGGTCCTTAAACACGCAATTTAACCAGTTCCTGCCCTGGAAATAAAAAAAAAAGATTTGTGAAACCACAGAGCTACTATTTAGCTGCTCTATGGTGAAACTGTTCCAAAGCTGTGCTGTAACTATTCAGTGTACACTTGCTTTGACTCATTTAACTTTTTTGTTTCTGCATTAAGAGTGCCTCTTTTTTCAGTTCACTGTTTGGGTGTCAGTGTTCCTGATCTATTTATTTATTTTTCTTTTATTGCATGTGTTTACTACCAGCAATGGTTCCAATTTCTGTTATCAATGAATTTTAAATTGTTATAATCAAGAACAAAAGTACTTCTCTTTTCAGTGAACACCTGTCCACACTATGGCAAGGAGTACATAAACTGGAAAGAATCTACTTGGTCCCAACCCATTCAATTTTCTGTTTGTACCGTGATCATGTTGGTTGTAACCTGTACTGCCTACATTTAGATGGAAATCTATTTCAATATTCTCTTCATCTCACCAGTGAAGGAATGTCATGCATGGTTTTTAATTGCTTCTCTTTGGCAGCCACAATTAAAAACGACTGTTTTTCCCTTTCTCGTGCCAAGAGAAACCTCCTACGGATGGTCGCCGTGACGAAACGACCAAACCAGACCAAATCTGGCGAGGCATGAGACGATGACGTCGATAGAAGCACAGGGAGACACCTTGTAGTCAGCTCTCAGTTTATTTGTGTACATCATTAAAAATCTGCGATAGAGGAAGGTGTTAATTACAGTTTGATCTACGACCTCATTCATCTCCTGCGGCTAAGAGACGTCATCTAAATTGTGACCCTAAATACTGACCAGAGTTGAGTCTTGGAGAAATGCACTTTAAATGAGGCATAAATGGCTGATGCTCCCCCCCCCCCCCCCATTATTCTGACTCTGTTGAATTATTTCTAGTACCAACATTTACAACATCACCTTGTCTTATTTCTGAAAGTGCGATACACCTTTTTTTTTTCCCTCCGGTGACAGTATCTGAGTTCTTGTGTGAAAACAACAGTAAAAGTCTACATTTCTGTGATAAACTGACAGCTTCTCAAAGAAATTTTTGGACTGCAGTGTATGACAAGTCTAAAATGTAGAAGTTATCACAGATATTTGTTCAATTAAGAATGATTTTTCTCATTTTAAAAGCAATATATTGTATATCACTGGTCATTCAGGACAGCAGGAATGAATGACAAATCAACAAGTGAAATACTTTTATGATGATGATGATGATGATGATGATGACGATGATGATGATGATAATAATAATAATAATAACGATAGAGACACTCTTATAAGCGCTCATTCTACCTAAAAAGATACTCATGGCACTGTGGAAAAGAATATTATGTTACAACAGAGTATCATAGAAGATATAACATAAGAACAATAAGCACATTATTTTGAACAATAAGGACACGTCCATCTTTATGCAAGGCTATCACCTGTGCCTGATATACAAGTGACACATACACTGAAGACTTGCAAAACATGTCTAGCTCTGTGTGTGTGTGTGTGTGTGAGTGTGTGTGTGTCATTTAACCCTTTGACAATAGTGGGCCCACAGTTCCAATGAATGTATGCATGCACAAATCACCAATGGTATAAAAAAGGTTAATCTGAAGATTTACAAACATACCACACTACTTGCCTTCATCTTACAGTATGTATAAGACTTGAAGAAGGAGAAGAAAAAAAAAACACAAAAGAAAACAGTAGCCTGCCCCCATCATCAACTCCTATCTGAAATGGCATCTCCTTTGATAGCATTACCCTCCCTACCCCGGTATCCACTCCCAATAACACAGCTCCTGGTATCGTTATTGGTCTCGTACCATGCGCCCAATACAATCTATTACGGCAAAATTAGTGATAATTATGCTATTATCTTCCGCCATTTAGTAAATTAATTCTCATTTCATTCCTGGAATGGATCATTAGGCTTTAACGTTGATTAAATGTATCAACTTCGGTACCCTCAACAGCAGCTCCGCCGAGAGCCATTTAGTACCGAAAGGTCAAAGTTGACTAGTAACTGTGCCACAGAATACACAATGTACATGGCTTTATAGGTAGGCATCTTCTTTGAATCTCTGTAAACACATCATAGTAGGATCATGGACCTACTGGTAGGATGCACACTACATTAGGATGTTTACCTTTACAATGTTTCCCCCTGAAAAATCTGATACACGAAGGTCCCCCTTCACACGGAGAATGAAGAATTACACAGCAACTGTAATGGCACCAACTCTCCATGCCCCATTCATACTGAACCACTCCTACTTCGAGATGGTGAGGGCTTAGTCCTTCTTTTTATTCAGGCTCGGGCTAGATCCAAATCTAGCTTAATCTGGGTTATTTCAGTGTTTCATAAGCTCTGAGAAATACAAATGTATTTCAACAGTGCCAGTGATTCTAGATGAGCGCCATTCCACAAAATCTGCAATGAAACAGGAGCCCTCCGGCTGTGTTCGAGACTCGATTTCACAAAACGTATTTTCAAATGCGATTTGCATCGACAAGCCATCTATGCTTTCAGATGGATCTCCTGGCATAAGAATGTGTTTACATACATTTGTCTGTTGTATACGAGCCTTGTAAAATCTTTGTGTTTTCTTTTTAGTAAGGAACTGCTTCCAGCACTATCATGTAAGTCTACATCAGCCAGTAGAATTTTCAAGATACAAATAGATATTGATATCTATTCAAAATGATCAAAACAAGAAGTTCATAAATTGTAGAATTCTCAAGATACAAATACACACTGATATCTATTAAAAAATGATCAAAACAAGATGTTTATAAGTTTCATACCTTTACTTCCTAACATACACAAATAGATAGGTAAAAGTAATATGTAGCACCTTCTTAGAAAGTTAACGAACAGGGGGAAAAAATGCAGTTTCAGATGCCATCCTTGTTGACAAACAGGACCACCTGTAAGGGAAGGGCTACGGAATACGGGCACACGGGAAATGAAATGGGGTGTGTGCCCGAAGGTGGTTTAACAGATAATACTCCACTTGGGAGCCCTCAAATGGTGCCCCACTCATTCACATTCATGCGATCAATTTGCAGAGGCTCGAAGCCGAGTCATCTCACCCGTTTGGCGTACCACAAATAAAATATTACACCGCTTGCACTCTCTGTCCCCCCCCCCCCTGCTTTCTTTTTCTTCTTCTTCTTCCTTCATGAGAAAATTGTTGCTTAGCCCACATGAAGAACTATTGATGTATCATGGATCTTCCGTTCTTTCTGATTTCTAAATGTCTGTAACTATGGCTTTTCCCATATTTCTTGCACAAAATTGCACAAATTTCATCTTAACTGTATTTCCAGGTTCTTCTTTCTCTTACCCGTTTCTCTCCATTTCTGTTCTGATTTGACTCTCTATATTTTTCTTCATTGATTCAGAGATACCTCAATTAAATCATCTGTTCTTCATTGTCACTTTTAGCCATTATGTTTTCTTTGTTTTGTTTTTTCTCCAATGTTCTTTCTTGTTTTCATTTCCTTCTGTATTCCAATTACCTATCTATGCGACGTGCACATTCACATTTCTCTGTTAATTACTGTACTCCACAATCACAAATTTAACCACTCATGACATTGTCGAGAAGACCAGAATTACAAAAAAATTAGACTCATTAAATGTAGTTCTAACCCATCCGGGCTGTATGATAAATTATCGCTTCATCACAAATTGACCATATCAGTTTTAACCCGTTGAAGACTAGTCCCGAGGATACTTAGGCAGGTGTCTACAGGAAATAAGTGTTATATAGCAAAATCACCTCATCGGGTTAACACTTGCTTGCATTTACAACAGTGCAGGCCATGCTTCAGGACATTACACTTGAAACAATTACAAATTTAGATAAAATAATGATAAAATCAAATCGATTTGATCCAATAATATCTGTCATTTATAAGTGCCGTACATCACACCGCTTATTAAAAAACTACATGTATTATAAACTGAGTGTAATGTGCATGAATGTCATAATCTACCACACCATACCCTATAAAACACAACACTATATGCACGAGACGATACCATGTCCCTTTTGCGGTGCACTGTACTGTACGTGGGCAACGATGCGAAAGTGACAACAAACACGTCTTCTTGCTGCTGTACACACAGCTCTGATGAAATGTGTATTGATACTTGCATGCTGACATGTACACTTCTCCCTCATTATACACCCAATGTCACTGAAACACACCCTCATACACTATCACTCTGATGAGCTCCACATAGTGCTTTTAATTAACTCTGGATATTAACAGAGTCAAACTTAACCCTGACTATAGGGCCTTCTTTTTCTCTTTTTTTTTTTCTTCTTTCGGACAGGAAATAATATAGGTATTATGGGATACCAACTACAAAAGGTTGATCAACAGTGCCTTTTTTAATATCATAAGAAATCAAACTGTATGTACACAAGCCATCTTACAATGTAGTTGCAGTTGTTGTTCAATACTTGTTTACCAGGGCTCTGGATCACTTTCAGAAATGGGGCGAAACAACTGGTAAAGAGCCTACAGTGAATCTACATTATGAAAACCATACACTAGTAAGGCTTTGCATGTAGTGTATATATCCAAATAGGCCTACCCATCTACACATAATTAACCCGTTGAGGACGGGCTGATTTTGCTACAACACGCATTTCCCATAGACACTTGCCCAAGTATACCAGGACTCATCTTCAACGGGTTAATTGCAGCAAAAGCACTCTAATGGTAAGACAACACATATTGTTTTTTTATCACTATACGCTGCTGTACACTTATACCGGTCTCCAATATACTACTGTATGCACAGCTCTAGACAGAAGCACATGACAGTTTGTCAATACATGGGAGTACTCATCACGAACTACATGGGTTTCCTATGGTATGTATACATGAGGGAGGGATAGAGGTAGGGGGCCTAGGACATCCATGAGTGTGTTTACTGAAAGGTGGGGGGGGGGCAGTGGTATGTCATGTACGTCGCAAACTCTGCTTCACTGACAGCGAAGAACCCACATGGCAACATTCAGTGTGTCGAGCGAATTGCTACCGAGCCGGATCTTCACCTTCGCATGTTATTACATAGCACCGTCAAGATACAGAAGGCTTTCTCATACAGTACACTACATAGCAAGACTTCCATTCAAATACACGCACTAGTAGCTCGGATTCCAGTACAGCTGTTATTGTGTACGTACAGTGTACGTGTGTGCTCGTAGTGTGTGCGAACTAATTGGCAAAAATCAGGATTTATGGCTATCACATTTTATACCTGAGGGCTTAAATGAACATTCCAGATGATTAATTCACATCAATTCATGTAGCAGGGACCTAATTCCCAACATGGAAAGAAGTCTGACTTGCAATGATCCAGACTAGACCAAAATGCCACGCATCCAAACAAATGTAAATGGATTCAAATACTTCTACAACTATGTAGGTATTACATGCGCATTTAACCCTTTGAATGCTTGTAGCATATCGATTTGTTACAGAAAACCCCATAGCATTGCACACTGTCCAATGTCCCTGACACATATAGGGTTAAGTTGTATCAATCAATGGCAAAAATTCAATGACATAATCAAGTCTACCACATAACAAGTTATCTCCCCCCCCTTACACTATATCTATCTATACCTATCTATATATGTCTATCTCTCTCTCTCTCTCTCTCTCTCTATCTACCTATCTATCAATTTTCAATCAATCTATCAAACTAGCTATCTTTCAATCTTTCTATCTATCTATCTATCTTATTCAAATTAGTGAAATTCTTCCGTCGAGATGTTTTTTCATTGCAACTGATTGACAAATTGCCCTACATTGACGTAAATTAAGCACTGAATTGATCAGTGTTTTTTAGTAGTAGCCATGATAAAAAAATCATGGGTATCTATCTATCTATCGGTATATCTGTATATCTCTATTTCTATCTTTCTCTCATGTTACTGGACCAAATATAAATGATGAAAACTTGGAATTCCCTTGTAATACGATTTCCAGGAAATGCAGAGCAAATAGAATTATCAGTCAGAAATGTGGGCGTGATTTATTGGAAGAAAGCTCCTGATTACAGTCCTTCTCAATCTCTCATGTACAACTGGAATGATATTGTATTACTATCATACCGGAAACTGTGAAGTGTTTAGAGATGCAATGCTGTTCATTAGACACTCTTCGAATATATAAAAACTAAATCTGCGTCATTAGAGTATTTTAATATAGTATCGTATCTGATGGTGACGTAGTGTATTTCTTACTTTCACATCTTATTCTCTGCATATCTTTTTCACATAACTTACTCACACTGAGTATGTTCTCCCCTACACGGCAGGAAATTTTCATAATGACAAAACATGAACCCTTTATGCTGCTGGGCTTACAAGCAATTTTACGCCATGACATCACGAACCACATAAGCTGTATTAATGCGCAGAAATGGCAGCGGAAATCACACACCATCACGCCACGAGTACTCGACGTGATGAAACTGCCTGACAACTTTCGCACAAACACGCTCTCTCGCTCTCATCTTCCCTGCTCCATAAAACCCCAAGCAAAACATCTTGCAGGGGGGGGGGGGGGGCCTGTGTCTTCAGAAGAGCTCGGATTATGCACATACGGAATTTCATAAGTGTCGCTCCAGTGCACAGACTGGGAGACTCCAAAACTCCTTTAACAGAGAGACGCACACATGTAATACCAACTGCCGAAACCATCTTACCTCCAAACCCCCCCCCCCATCCCATCCTCCCCCCCCCATGGTGATGGGGGGGGGGGGGGAATTCCGCTACACACCTTTACAGATGGATGAATATATCTTAAAAACACAGCTTCCATTGCTAAACAACTGCTCAAAACACTTCAAATTGTATGTGTTCAGCACCAAACTTTGTTGTAATAAAAAAAAAAAAGAATTGTAGGGGTGGGGAACAGCAAAAAGCAAAGAGGATCAGTGATGAAAATATTGAGAAATAGATATGATAAGAAGGGAAAAAACTGCAAAGGAAGGATATCTAGGTATACAAAGAGGAGAGACAATGGCATATATGATTGCTTGCAGGAAACAGGAGAGAAATTTGAGAGAATTAGACCACAGTACATCGGAAACACTATGTAGCTCCAAGAAACAATGGAGAGCCACAAAAAAAAAAATATACAATGTATAGAATTTGGATGTACATGTATGGTGTTGATATGGAAACAGTACTGTGTTTTCAAAGGTTTCACTCAGGCTGTGGCTCAATCTGAAGCAGAACTGATAAACTATGAACAGGAATGAATCACTAGGTGAACTTCATGCTATCTGTGCAAAAGAATAATCAAACAAAATGGCCACTGTTTTTTTTTTTATGGTTGGAGAGGTGCTCTAGTCCCTGATTTGTCATGCTTTGGTGATATCATTTCAAAATTAACTACAATTCTTCTGTCCAGATGGCTGATCATGATTATAGTATTGTGCATCTGCTTAGAAAACAAACACCAAAAACAACTCAATCTAGCATTGGCAATTACATTTGTTGCTTTTTTTTCCCCCTTCTGTATATCAATATCAGCACAAGACATACATTTTTGGTCTTTAAAGGTGTTCTCAAAATTAGACCTCATAAGTAAGAGTGTCGCCCAATGCATTTTTCTTTCTACATCTGTGATATAAGAACAAAGATTCCCTGTACATGTTGTTTGTAGTCTGATTTAGTCCCAATATTGTTAATGATGTTTGGCATCATGGGAAAGTCACATGATACTACATAACCACTTCAGAGATTCACCAAAAACTAGAACATTTATTCACGTCCCGACTGTCGTTTCTTCAAATATTTTGGATGCAGTTTCAACTGGCTCCACAAATGTTGCCTCCGTTTTACTCCATAATAAGTGGATAAGCAAGGGGCCCCCCAATGGTCGCATCAATTCAGTTGTGTCCCCCGCCCCTCTCCCCCCCCCCCCCCCCCATACCATCTGTCAGGCACTTGAATGTAGTACACTTGGATTGCCTTTTGGAGCAAGCAATAATGCCAACTTTCTTTGGCCGGGGGTGGAGTAGTGTACGAACAGCATCTCGAAAAGGCACATTGCGTGCATTATTCATTGCCCGTCTCATGATGCGGAGGGGCACGACGCAAATCGGGGAGAGATCATACGCACTGTCGACATGTCTTCTCATGCATGGCAGTCATAAAATCTCGGCATCAAACCACACCGTCTCTTACAATATCTCTCGCTCTGGTTTCAAGCACACAATTTAGCTGAGGTTTTGGGGGACTGAGGGATTTTCTCAAACGGTGATTAACCAAAGCCACTGTCAACAGTCGTTACCAAATGTTCTCACACATATAATTGTCCGCTTTGATCAAAATACCAGCAGTGGATTGAACAATTAGTGACATTTTAACTGCAAAACAAGTTGTCATTTATTATCATGTTTTTGGAAGGTCTACACTGATCACTTTTTCATAAAAATAGTTATTTCAAATGATTTTAATCAAAGTTCATTCCACAGCAAAGAATTTGTGAAGACACATAGGGTCCGACTATCACACACAAAAAATAATCATTTTTAGTTTGTGAGTCAGCTTTGCAGCAAATGAATTGAAAAGACGTATACACACAAGTGCATTTATACAGAATTTTATCTTCATCTTTTGCTTGAGTTTTACAGGCACATTTTGCTGCACGTTGCCGACATGAAAATGCGGCAGTGCTCAGCAAAAAAAAAAAACAAACAAACAAAAAACAAAACAAAAAACAAACAAACGAATACATCAAAACAACAAAATCCAAAATCAGGCCTAAACAAAGTTGATTTGATAGAAATCAGACCATCAAAATGCTGCCATGACTGATAAAGATGAGACGATGAATGGAGTGGAGGACGACCACCAAGGGAAGATGATGGGAAGGAGGAGGAGGAGGAGGAGGAGGAGGAGGAGGAGGAGGAGGAGAAGGAATTATGATTTCTAGCAAAGGAGATAACTGTAGCCTAAGTGGAATTGCTACGCATGAATTATAAATGTCTTGTTGGGCTCTGAGACGGATGGATATTGCCGACGATATAGAGGCAGCTTGAAGGTAGGAGGTCACTTATGGCATGGCATGGCATGGCATACAGATCATGTCTAACTGTCCATTTCTTTTCCATCATCTTGGTCAATGGTCTTTAAACCTTTCAAAATTATTACTCCTTAATACCAGAGAAGGAGTTTGGTGGGGTTTTTTATCATCTTCATTAAATCAGGTTTAAGACTTCCAAATATTGGTAAATTGCATGTTACTTCCTACAGTGTTGGTTCACTGTAGGTATATCACATGCACATCATCACAATTACATGATGTTCAAGAGAAATTTAACAGTAAATATTTTCTCACTTTTTAAAACATGCAATAAAAGGGAATATCTAAAAATAAGCTATGAAATTCTTATATTCCTTGACAAGCACAACTTCATAGAAGGATGATTCAAACACAAATTTCATTACAAATGTCTGAAGGTATGAAAGTACAGAATAATTAAAATGCGTAATGGACTAATATTCCCCAACCATTCTTTTAGTTTGTTAAAGAATAAAACAAAAAAAGAATAACACTGTATGGATCAAAGATATAAAGGACTTTTTCCTTCCTAAAAATTAACAAAAAACAGTGCACGGTGAAAACTCTCTGCATTCTGGCTTTGCCCTGTTTGTGCCTCAAACCATCTATGAATAAAATGCATCCAGTCTAACATAATTTCCCGAGCTTTATTCTGTTCATGTGTTGTATTGATAACTAATTCATGACAAAAACCAACCCCATTTGTGATCTGCTGAATATTTCAGCAAATGACAAAACCATATTGTGTACATTTGGCCATACAAGCTCAGTAATGGTCACATTTGGAAATAATTGCTGTGTTGCCACGAATTCTGAATTGCACAGCAAAACAAGGCCCTTTCTGCATCAAAACTACTGAATTCATTTCATACTGTTTATTCCATGACAAACATCTACAAACTTTAGAGAACACAGAAGACTTTGCCCTCAAAATAATTCAGTAAAAATGGAGCTTTATACCAAGGAATTATAGTTTTGGTTAAGATGGGATTCAGGTTTTAACTTTTAGTGGGATAACTATAATCTGCTTACATTGCATGTGAAATAATACATGGCATACAATTCTAAGAGGAATTAAATTCTATTTGATGAAAATTGGTTTTGAAATGACATATAAAAAACAAAGCAACACAAAAGGGTCCTAATAAAAGATGGGTCCACCATAAAATCAATATACCTTGTAAATATACCTTGTACATGTACATGTACATTGTTGCTGCAGCTGTTAGTTTGTTTGTTTTATATTTTTGTGATCTCCAGGAATTTCCTGTGGTGAAAAGGTTAGCATCCTAAATTAGATATTGCTTTTGAGTCGCAATTAATAAAAGGAGGATGTAAAACCAAGAAATTCACACTAAACTACACACTGCTATTAAGGACTACATGTATCCCAGTACCTCATATGTTACTGTTGGGGTGTTGTTGTTGCTTTTTTTTTTCTAACACAAATATATTTCTTTCCACCAGGCATTTCATGCAGTGAATGGGTTAGCATCCTAAATTGAATATTGCTTTTGAGTCACAATTGACGATACATAATGCTATCCTGGCCAGTGCCAATTTGCTATCTACTGATGATTTCCATTCTTATGCATGGATAGCACTTGAAAAGGAACAACAAAAATATATGGTGGCTGGGGACAACCATAGAAAAACAGCAAAAACTGGAGCAACTAGATGTTGATATGCATCTATATATTCATTTATTATACTTTTTATAGTTGATGGTGAGATGAATGAGTTCATATCTTGCAGAATTGTGCAAGGCGACTCAGCCTCGTGTGAAGGGGCCATCCATATTTGTAAATATTTGACACATCCAGGAATCCAGTTATGAATCCATCAATCTAATGAAATGCCCGTCAGCTTCCTAACATTCTGGAGAGCAGTGTATATATTTATATATTCACGAGGAGCACTCGTGGGGACTAGCATTTCTCATAAAACATCTTTTTATTGCACAGCTCACGGTTGTCGCAGAAAAAAAAAATTAAAACAGAAATTTGCGGCAGAAAAGCCCGAATACAAAAGAACACTGCTTGAGTAAGATAATTCACTCCACCCTGCCCGTTTGAAAACAAACTGGGAAGCCATTCTGCAAATGATAGTTGGAAATTATTGTCGTGCAAGAGCTAGTGTGGGGCTTAAATGTGTACAGTCTATTAAAGTCTGTTCTTCTACCTTGAAACTGCTAATTCCTCACCGCATTGTACATTTCATGCGCTACACGACCCAACACATGTTATCAAAATGAGTGTCATATTTCTTCACCCCTTTTCCATTTAGCCTCTCACCAAACAAATATCAGCATGTCTTTGACAGTACGGAAGAAGTGACTTTGAAATGTCGGTCCATGGAAAAGCCATCACGACACAAATTACACCAAGCCACAGCTATATACCCATACTATTACGAGATTCATAGGACTTGTTTACAACCAGTTAAGGGCTAAGTGATTACCCATATGAGAATATTTTCCTGTAGCCTTACTTTTTTTTTTCCTCTCCTCTTTTCTCGTAATTTGTAACGGCCTGCAAAATGTATCACTGACTAGGCAAGTTTGCGACAGAAGAATGGGTGCAAATTAATGAAAATCATTGGCTGTTTCAGCGTATTTCTATGGTTTTGTCAACAAGAATTAGTGGTCGGGGGGGGGGGGAATAAAAGGCAAGGTGAATGCTTTGTGAGTTGGAAAAATGTATATCACTCATCACAATCAGTCACTCTGTCAGATCACAAACACCAGATGCATTTCACAGTTTTTTCACCTAACAAATGTTTGAGACAAAAAGATGAAATATATAAAACACAAAAATCAATTATCTTTGATGTTTACTGTACTGAATGAACAATGTTGACAACATGAAACCTCCCCCCCCCCCAAAAAAAAAAGGAAGAAGAGAAGAAGAAGAAGAAGAGGAAGAAATGAACACATGATTACTGACATCTTCTTGGAGAGGGGACTAACGCAAGGTATAAACATGTACATACAACTGACTCTGTAATTCATTATCAACTCTTTGAAATACTTTGACATTGTACAAGCCTTTTTCCCCCTCATTGCTGCTATTGTTAAACTTCTGTGCACATCTAGTTCTATCATGACAAATAAACTAGTTTACAGCTTTGTGTATTTATATCACATGGAATGTTCCTTTCATAACAATGGGCACATGAATTATAACTGTCTATAAAGCTAGTACTTCAGCATTAAGATGAATATAGACAGCAAGTTAAATCTATCAGGTTTACCCTCTGCAAAACCTTTTTTGTATGATTTTCCAGTATAGTAATCACTATTATTTTGATGACATGTAATTATCTCCGTAAATCACTTAAAGGTCCAGTTTACCTATGGGAGAAGTGATTTTAAAAATGTTCAAGATATCGCATTTGATGCATATGTGTAGGTCTATTGTATCACAAAACATCCTACCATATAAAATTTTCGCAATAAGACCTAAAATATAAGGAGATATCAGTATTTTTCTCAATAAACCATAACTGTAGACGGTTTGATCTGGAAGAATTCTTATTATAACTATTGTTCATATTTTATGTATTTAGCAATACTTAACATCGATTTTAGGGATTCAAATTTTTACAGTGATTGTTTCTATCCCTAACTCACATTTAAGAACTATTCTAAAGCACTAATGCTGGGTTTCTGTTTCATCTGCAAATGGTAAATTATGCCTTTAATGGTGCACAATGTAATACAACTTTGTGTTCTCCTGATTTTTGTGCTAATTATACCAGCTAACCTATGACTCTAGTTTGAAATCCTGTATTGGAACGTATATATACAGTAGAAGATATTCTGACAGCTACACTTTAATTCAAATCACATGCCTGTAGGCTTCATGTACGTCACAAAGAAGTTCTATGACCAATATGATCCTACAATGAGTGGCACGCGCGATGCGAACGAAGGCAGAACTCCGTACGAACATGATGGATCCGCATTCCCGCCGGTAGATTGCACGTCTGCTAGCATTTCTGTTTATTTCCTTGACGTGATCCGCCCCGGCGGAACAATCTCCGTATACATCGCAGAGTTTCTTCATCATAGCTATCCATGGGTTCCACCCTCATCCCAATTCTCCATTCCTCCACAGGACGCAGAACAACGTTGACTGCGACAATGTGATCACATTTCCAATTCCGCAGATTACAATTGCACTCCTGCAGTGTTTATCTTGGAACAAAAAGGTTACCCTACTCCACCTCCCCCACCCCCCCCCCCCTTCTCAAAAACAAAAAAAAAGTAAATAGAATCTCTGAAAAGGGACAGGTTTCACCAATTTTTTTTTTCTTCCTAGTTTCATCCTTTTCACCTTCGTCCCACTTGTAAAATGACACCAACCTTCCACCCACTGCTAATAAAGTTCAGCGTTGGATATCCCTGAGGCAAACATACGCATGATACAGGTATCTTCCCAGATATAATATATCACTATCTTGTCTTCCACTCATTGTGCAAGTGTAAGAATGCACCAGTGAGAATACATCGGTATATTGCACACCCAGCCCCTTTTGTTGTCTAGCAAATATAAGGGTGACATACACACCCTGTAATTTACTTCCTTTGAACTTCCAAGTTTTGTTGCCCTGGATAGTCTTCTACATTCAGACCCGATACACTATCATGCACCCAAAACATCTATATATCTTCAGTCATTTTCTTTCGCTTTCATACCTTACAATACAACGGGAGTCAGGATATCATATTTTGTAGAGTGTTCACTGTCTTACACTTGCCCTGCATTTCAAAGTCTGGTCCAAGAGACTACTCGCAATTTCTGCAGCTACTATAGAGGTAACAACAAGAAACACTGAAAAGTTATTGGCTACCAGTCTGGTAGGGTACTGAAGCAGTCACTACTATACTGGCTATGATTACCTTCAAATTCTTGGTTAAGTATTTTGTGGGAAAGGGCCAATAGCACTTACAGATATGTATTATTAGTGTACATGTAGCTTCAGGGTGTTGCAGACCTTGCACAGCTGCTGAAGACATGTTAACATTTCAAAGAACACTTTCTCCTCAAGAGACAAAATTCTGCCAACCTCCACTCTCACTCTAACTGCATTCTCTTCCCTTTTAACTACAATTGTATGACTGTGTTTTGAGTGCTGCTTAGAGTGCCAATTGGCATAGAACCCCCTCCCCTCCCCCCAAAAAAAAATAAATAAGTAAATAAAAATAAATAAATAAATGTATACATTGTCCAAAGTCCCCTTGATAGAAAGGGTTAAACAAGATGAAAATGGATTCTCAATACAGCATGGCTGCACCAAATGATGTCCGCTTCCCCCTGCAGACTGCTTAAAGGGATCATGTAGTTTTGGTTGAGACCTAATTTCAGGTTTCTAACATTTTTTGTGAGATAATGAGAAACCTCTTATGAAACATGAAAGAGCCCATAATTTTATGAGGAATTCAACATTTATTTGATGAAAATTGGTTTTGAAATGGCTGAGATATCCAAAAAAGAGCGATGCTAATAAAGTGTGGGACCCATTCTTTATTACGATCGCTTTGTTTTACTTTGTTTTTGGATGTTTCAGTCATTCCAAACCCGATTTTCATCAAATAAACCTTGAATTCCTCTTAAAATGGTATGCTCTGTACTATATCATATAAGAGTTTTCTTGGTATCTCGCAAAAAGTTAAAAGCCCAATTCTCATCTCCACCAATACTGTACCATCCCTTTAACTCCACATATCAAGAGCAGTTGTATGAGTGTTTTATACCATGTAACCGCCTCGTTTAGGTGGCTTAACTACAGTCCTCTGTATTACAGATGCTTGGTTGCATAGCCACGTTTTCACACTCGCCTCCCAGAGGGTTTCCACATTCACCGCGGAAAAAACATAATCCTCCTCAGACCGCACTTACTTTCCAAGTGTGAATGGGGGTGGTTGTGGTCGATTTAAATTATTCGCGCTGATCCTTTCCCCCGACAACTCATCACAGTCTCTGATGGGAATTGCTTACAGTCCTCACAGCGGCGGTCGGACTGCATTATGGAAATATCATGCATGAAATTCTGCACATGCTATTGAGTCGCCCTGTTCGGACACCATTGCCGCGCATCTAACATACGTGTGTGCGGGTAAAGATTTAAAAAGAGAAAAAAAAACACCAACAGCAAAGAAGAGATAATAAACGTGTGAATCACAGAAAGAGCAGGCCGAATAGAAAATGCGATTCATGATTTCCTTACACTGAACGTGCACTGCAACTTCAGAGGCAATCAAGTTTAAACAAACGAAATTGAAAATGCCTGAAGCCACTCTAAGACTGAGGCCCTAAGTTGATATCCCACATTTGTGCTAAGGATGAGGCAAAAAAAAAAATGACACTCTGTAAGGCTTTATACACACACAGAAAGGGTTATTCACATCCAAACAGACACCAACACAAAAAGCTCATGCAATACCAACAAAAGTATGAAAGCTATAATCATTTTTCAGCAACGACATACAAGGTCAGACTGAATACGTCAACAGAGAACTGCAAAATACTATGTACGCACCAGCAATGAATCAACACATCACCCAACTACCTGTATGCCTAAAGAATAGGTTGCCACATTTCACTCTTTTTTTCCCAAGCCATCTTATAATACATGCATATTCTTTCAATAAATTTCATCTAAAGTTGATACTTAATCGCTACTTCTACTTGTGTTATGTCAAATTAAACAAAAGGGCACAGAGCTGAAAAATAATAATAATCATAAAATCCTTGCTATTGAAACAGAATTATAAGATCACAGTAAGCATCAATAAAGTTGCATTCTTGGGGTACGTACATAAAGTTTAATCTAATAAATATGAATATTTTTAAACCTCTAATCACTGCAAAGGTATCAGTGACATCCTATAATACAGCACTGCATTTTCTTCCCTTGCTTTATCAAAGATTTATTTACCATCTAAAGGTGTTCACTTGTGTGGGAAAACGGCTTCCTTGAGCCAAGTCGTTTTTGAGGCACACAGGTAAGAAATCACCCACTGAGTCAACGGCATCACAGATTATGACATTATCCACTGTTGCTATGACGATGCATGAAAAATGACATTTGATTGCACGCTGCACGTTCAGTTTCAGACCAAACCAATATTGCACTGCTGCATTCATCTCATGGACCATTTCTATTGTATTTGTCTAAAGGGCAGAAAAGAGCCTTCGATCCGAGTCAAGCGATATTGATATTGTCGTATTTCAATGCCGTTTCGTTCTCCTCATCTGTGATCGGGTGGCTTGATAAACAAACGTGCACTCCTGACATGCACCTGTGATTGGAATGCACTGATAATATACACTGTATGTTTACAGAATAACAACTTCAGACAAGCAATAGGACAAAACAGAACAAACCCCTGCACTTTAGGACTGTTCTTTTATATCTTTATGTTTTCTCAATAAGCGAAGAACTGTAAATGGTAAACATTACATAATAAAATTCATTATTTCATGTGCATGTAGCTATTGAAAATCTAGTATATCTATTCAACTCAATCAATTTCATCACTATATAAATACAAAATTGCATAAAAGAACATATACTGCAATTACATAAAATACAATTGAACTAGATAATATCCTTACTAATATTACAACCAATCTGCTGTATCAAATACAGGAAGAAAAAAGACTAAATTTAAACAGGCAACTTTTGGGGCTACATGCTGTGAAGCTTCTTTTCTTCCAATCCTGTTAAAATTATATTACAATATTACAGTATTTGGCAGAGAATATGAAGTGTGACTTGGCATCTGAAAAGATTCCAGCCATCTGTGAAATTTTACCATACATTATCAGCTCTTCACTAGCACTAGGCAGATAATTTGTATGGTGTATATGCAGGCCTATATGTTGTATCTGGTTGCGTTCCTGTCGGAAGTGAATAGCAGTTGTGCAAATACATCACTCAAGTCTCATAACATTGCAGGTCAATTTCGCTTCCCTTTCCTTGTTTCTTTTTCTTTTATAGTAGACTGACAACATATCAATAAGAGGTTACTAGCCACAACCTAAGGAATGAAGGGTCATCGAGAAGAAAGACATGAAAATGTACACAAAATGTCACACTAGGTTACACTTGTACTTATGAAATCTATCATCTAACAGGTATTTGATATCATTCATGGTTTTCCTGTTCAGTTTAGAGTTAATGCTATACATTGACAATGCACTGAAAAAAAAATTAATGTTGGAGGGGGTTGAGTTGCTTATATATCACAAACAGTCTGAATCAGAAGACTACCACATACATGTACACATCCCACCTCTGACATTTGTCTTTCTTGGAAAGGGGAATAAACTTTGCTACCATGTACAATACATTTCTCTATACTATGAGAATCTTGTTTCCTTGTTCTGTATTTTGCTGTTGTTGTTATTATTGGGTGGTCTGTGTTTGTTTGTTTTCTTTGTTCTTATAAATCAGAGAAAGCATTCTTATCTAGCATGTACTACTCCATATCATATGATGTCACTATGAAATGAGCAACTGATGTGTGTCCATTATATTTCAATATAAACTTTTGTACTGCTGTAATTAGTGTAAATATGGCCAATGGTTACAATAAAACATTCATCATTATTCCTGTACCCGTAAGGGTGGGATTTCACGGAGCACGCGAACGATTTGGGAAGGACGCGAATGACAAAATCCAACATTCGGAAAAGTTTTTCTCCGAATGTTTTCCGACAATGAAGCCGAAAACTATTCTTGCGAAATTTGTGCGAAGTTTCCACGACGTATGTGCGAATGTTGTGTGTATCATTGCTAAAGTACAGCATGTTACGTACACGAAGAACACGCGACGGAAATGCGAACAACGAAAAATTTTCAATAATCATGGGAGAAAATGTACCCAAGGAGAGGTGGAAGCTGTCTTCAGTTGAATTTTTTTTTCTTTGTTCTGTTTCTCCTTTCTTTTTCTCTCATTTCTCTATCCCGTGCTTGCCTACATTTTTTTTTTCCTGTTTAGGACCTATCTCCACTAGTAAAGCATTTGATTTTTTAGCAGTTCCTCCCACACATAATCTCTATAGTTCAAATGAAATTGTACATACTTGAGATTAATTTTTAGTGTATTCTGCGATTTTTTTTTGTACATTATATCAAACATTAAAGTTTTCTTTCTCTTTGCTAGTTTTTAATTTCTTTTGTTACTATAGTTGTTAATAATTCTTTGATGTTTAGATGTATTCTACGATTTTTATCTGTAGATAACGTATAAGTCATACATCCCCCAAAGTGCGGTAAACGTTCGCGAGAATGTCTCAAAAGGTACGCGAACAGTTTGTGATTACGTCGTAAAATGATCGGAAAAACTTCGCAGATTTCGCGTAACATACGCGAGACATTCTCCAAAGTTTCCGAGTCTGTTTGGGGTTTCACGAACATTTTGCGAATATCGCGCGTGTCTTGCAAAGGTCTTGCGCCTATGACGAAGCTTTAAAGACACTTTCGAGAACAATTCACGAGCAAATCCCGACTAAGTGTGCGGAAAAGGTTCGCAAATAATTTCAAACTTCTTTGAAATTCTCGCCGAAGTAAAAACGACATTCGCGAACAATTGACAATGCTTCCGAACCCTCACGTTTGTTTGGCGATCTTTTGCAGACTAAAATGCGAATGCTGGATTTTGCCATTCGCGTCATTCGCAAATCGTTCGCGTGCTCCGTGAAATCCCACCCTTAGGCTGTACAGTATGTCCCACACGAGCAGCATACTGGAGCACCTTGCCAGAAATAATCATACCTGCACTATCGCAATCCTGTTGGATTGCGATAGTGCAGGGTGCAAAAGGATATTGGAACCACCCTCTACTTGGAAACATTCTTCTTTACCTTACCTATGATCCTAAATACATGGAGCAGAGTCATGTGTCACGGCATGCAAGACACGATATTGAGAGAATGAACAATCTTTCCAACTCTCAGCTCAGAGACAAAAAAAAAAAATCCTCATGAGTACATTTGATAGAGGCAGTGTGCACATTAATAAAATAATAAAACTTTGATTGATGAGGGATTCCACTCTTACATTGTACCTGCAGCATTTCATAACAAATATGAGATTGATACTTCTCCCTGTGTTAGACCTACATGTATTCATTCCCTTTTTCTATATGCCTAGCGAGGCTAACACGGAATCAGTTTGAATATCCCGGATATTTCCTGAACATTACTCCATCCATCAAACACTTATAGCTGTAGCACAGAAACAGCAGTCAGCACTTTATGGTTTCATACGCGAGCACATTTCCCAGGAAAATTCTACAAGAATTGATTTGACTCTTCTCGAGCGATATTTTCGCTTGCCTCGCCCCGAGGCCCCCATACTGAAACAACAAACGCCTTGCAGCCAGGAAGAATGCCTGACATGGTTCTTTTCACTCAACCTGGGGACAAAAAAAAAAAAAAATCAAAACAAAAACATAAAATGTCTGTAATCACAAGGAGTTCAGATGTCCATGCCGTCTGGGCAGCCAATCAATTAGCACCGTTTCCTTGTCATGTGACTCCTCCCCCTCATTCTTTCAACAACTCATTTAACTCTCAGACTGCCACAAGAGAAAATTTCCCTCCATCCTTCCCTCTGCCATTTCAGCTAGATTTGGTTCTGGACATCATGAAAGTTTAAATACTGCATTCAAATGCACAGGTGCACTAAAACTAGTTGGAAATGGTACAGTACCAAAAGGTGCAGCACATTGGTATTACAGTTGCATTAAATGCCATGGTTAATCGTTGACATTGTTGTCACTGGCGAAAATATTGCGGTAAGAAGATATTGTGTTAATGCACTTTGCACCATTCTCCTTCACAAAATACCATGGTATTTCTGGTAATCACTGCACATGCGCTTATCTCTAACGATAAAAGACATGAAATGTGTCAGGTCACACTACTGGTGGTGTATCATGAGACAATTCAGACTGAAATCTTGCATATGTGTATTTCTCGTGACGTTTGAATTTCCACCCTAACTACCCCATTATTTTGCAATGTGCACTGTATTTCATGGTGTATTTCAGTTATATTTGAAATACTGCAGTAGTTCACCATCAACAGTTTCAGCCCAGGACTCCCTTTCATGAACACAAAAGAGATAGATGGATGGCTGATATCAAGAGAATCTTAGATTGAACTGACATTCAAAATCAAAAGCCCACTGAAGATTTATGGATTACTCAAAAAGTACACGCAGTTTCTGACGATTGTTAAAGAAGGATGAAAAACGAGCCTCATACATCGGCTAGCCGCTACTAACATTTACTGCCCTACCTCGGCTCATGTATGCATTCAAACAAAATTGCCCACTGTACGCCTATCACAGTGTATAGAAGATGCGCCAAGCGTGTGCCATACATTCATAAGCAGGCAAATACACGATCCCTGACTATGGTCATGAAAGCCGACATGTATGGGAGGAGCTCGTGCAATGAAGGTAAGATGACTTGCTAAGTTTGTGCGCCATTTTAAATTTTTCTTCCTTTACGAGCAGCATACCTTTTTGTCGGTGGGCATCATCATGTCTACCACAGGGAAATAGGATGTGTTGACAACGAATTACTTTGACAGGAACATGAGTCAACAAAAATAGGGGAAAAAAAATTGCAGCTGGCATAATTCATGTCAGCATGGATTGCTTGGCATCTTGTTTATAACTCAGCAGATGGCAGGATGTTTAAAGATTTTTGTCCATCCTTGCCTCCCCCCCCCCAAAAAAAAAAGAAAAAGAAAAAAGAAAATGGGCAACATGCACCACAGGTGGTTGTGGTTTTACCACCAACACCACAGCCTGTCTCCACCACAGCCGCTATGCATGGCTGCCACGAGCAGACAGACAGGTACTACATATGACTGCCAGTCCAGGCCCTGCACAAGACTGTCAAGAGCAACCACTGATCCGTTCCACTGCGCCTTGTCGTGGTCCCTCATTCGTGGACCAATGGGACACAAAGGGGGTCTAGGAGGGTAATCTTAGGGCCATGTAAGCCACATGGCTAGACTGCGGGGGGGGGGGGGGGGGGGGTCTCCTCTACAGTATGAGACAAGAACCACAATGTAATCAACCATACTTTTTCACACACTGATTCCATTCATTCATTCATTGCCTAACATGTGCTATAGTATCACAAATACAAAATTGTAGCTGCTATTGTAGAATCCAACCATAGCACCAAACTTTGCAATGAGAAACCACACCTTGATTGACCTTTTTTGACCTTCCTGTTTTTCTCATAATGCAAGTAGATAGATGCACACATCACTGATAGCCTAATGATCATGCACTTCTCAACAAGTTCATGGGACATCTATAGGGATGCCAACATTCACATAACAAAATCAGGGAGGTTTCAATCAGGAGATACAATGTATTTGTGTATTGCATGTATCCCAATTGGCAATGATAATTTCAAAGACAAGGAGACTTTTATATTAAGTCAGGAGTAGTTGTTGTTATTTTATAGTTATTATTATTATCATTATTATTATCATTATTATTATTATCATCATCATCATCATCATATCTTCTTCTTTTTTTTTTGAGCCTCTGCAGAATCAGGGAGACTCGGTACATAGTAGCTCTTAATATGAAATATACAAATATGCACCTATGAAACCTGTAAATTTCATTCAAAGCCTTTTGGGCAACTACAGATATATCAAACCCCACTGGCACTATTTCAAAGGAAAATCCATCGCCATGATTCTTCAAAAACAACTATCAAAACAGATGGCACAAACAAATTATCACAACATGGCCTTAGGCTTAGGTAATAAAGAGCAAGAAACAGTAAAAAAAAAAATAAAATGCTTTACTTCTTAGTGAAATATATAAAAAGAACTAATATAATAATGCTAATACTCACTTACTTATTACAAAAATGTATCACGTGTTTCTGGAGCTCACATGCTTTTTAATTAAAAATGAGTAGGGGCCTGTACGACGTTAGTATAATATATCAGCCAAAGTTGTGGGTGATTATTCTTCTTCAAGTGGTTTCTTGAATAAAGTTAATTTAATTTAAATGTCATGATATTCTTTCTCTCTTCAAGTTGAGGTTTGTCTGGTCTACAAGAGTTCATGAACATGTTTTCTGTGGTTCTGACTTAGGCTCTATTCAAGGCACAGGAAAATAATGAAAGCTGAAAAAAAAAAAAGCTGGGAAAAAAGTACAACATAGGAAAAGATAACAAACACATCTCTCATGTTTCTCAAAGCTTGAGCACAAGTGCCTCTCATGAGCATTATTGGGCAGTATTTGAAATACATGCATCACCAAAGATTGACCTTCAATTTTTTTAAGGGGGGGGGGGGGGGGGTAGAAGGCCATTATTGCCATCATAAACTCAATGATGATGGGTCTTCCTTTGTTCCCTCTTCCTGTCTGCCTCGAACAGTTCATAACAAAAGACCACTGAGAGGCAAGAGGAAGGGGGTGGGGTAGGGGGGTTAACAAAACCCATTTTCTGTTTGTCATTATAGTGTGAAACCACATTACAAGCTGGCTTTAATAGAGTCCCCTCCCCTGTCCCCCCCCCACCTTTTTATAAACCATTGTCTACCAGACAGGGTGATTCCCACAGATTTTACCCCATGCTACTCCTGAAATCCCACAGGCAATGCCGTTGAATAAAGGATGGGATATATATGCTTACTGTTCAAAGGGAAGAGGATTAGGTGGGGGTCTGAGACGATGGGATTGGATACAAAGATGATAAACATCCTGTCTAGCCAGTAAATGGCAGGCACTTCTAATCTAAATTGTCTGCAGAGAAGGGGAAAATAGTGAGTAAGATGGCTTTATTGCTAGGACAATATTGTTGGGGAAGTGTGGTGGCTCATCAGCTTGTGATGGCACAATTAAATACTCACAGAGACTGAATCTATAGCTGCCAAATTCTGACTTTAGTCTGACAATATCTATTATTATTATTCATTCTTTCATTTTGAGGAAAAAAAAAACATAGGGCCTACAAGTACACACATACACCCATGTACTTCTTCACCAACTTTACCAATATGTAATGACTTCCATCATTAAGTTACAGGAACATACAGAAAGCATGTATCCTGTTCTATATGTGAGCAATGCACAGTCCCAGCCAGTGGGGTGGGGGGGGGGGGAAGGTGGAGGTTTGCTTAATCTGTTGTGTGCTTTGAGCGCAATTAGTACAGAAAATCACATAGCATTATACACACTGTCCATAGTCACTGGCACAGAATAGGCTAAGTGCTATTGTACACTTGTTCAGACTGGACTAACCCAAACCACACAGTGAACAGGCTGGGATGTGCTGTTCACCAAGCAAGTGACCCCCACCCCCACCCCCCTCCCCCAGCCTAATTGTACACTCACTTCCAGTGTAAGATGTAATCCTTTAATTGTTGTCTGCATACAGTACTGATCGACATTGTATTTGATGTCTGGTCTTTAGGGATCCCCATAAAGAGCTTCAGACTTCCTTTCTATTTGGGATCAATACTTAAGTGGGCCACCAAGCTCGCTGGGAAGAATTTAAGACAGCTTTCACACTACTGCTATGACTTTCAGGGTCTATGTTGCAATAAAGCATCTCTACGATCCATGGATGACCAAAACCGATGGCGCTTAGTTACGGATGATCCATCCGATGATGGGCCTATTACCATAAAAGTCATGCTGGGTTGTAAATATAATATGTTTCGCTTCAGTGTGCAATATTCACTACTTCTCCAAAATACAGCATGACCTGAAATGTGAAGTCTGACATCCATACAATGACTCCACTAAGATGCATTTATAGCTGGATATCATGTATCATTTTATTTTGTTATATTTTGATGTATACTATTTCACTGAGAAATATGAAAATGAATTGAAAATTGAAATGGAAATTGAATTCATGTATAGCATTCGTTTGTAAATCTACAATCCCTTATCACAATTTTTACAATTTGCATGAATTTAGTTCCCGAATCCATGAGAAAATGAAAATGAAACTGGCTTCAAGTGTCCAATAAGTAACTTTACAAGATTCTCAAACTGATAAGAAACATGAGAGACAAGAAATATTTCAGGCATTTTATACACATTTTTACAAATTCTTTTTTCAACACAAGTCTCCATAAACACAAGTTTCCCATGCAAGACATTTTGTGCTTATTACCACAGTCAGTCAGACGAGTTTTAAAGCGATTCCTGGCACCAGACTGGCTTTACAATATGTGCTTGACAGTGACTAACAGACTGTTTTGACAAGGAGTGATTTTTTTTTCCTTTTTTTTTTTGACCTGTTGGATACTTCCTGCACCCTTCAAAGTTGACATTTTTAACAAATATGTCTTTTCCTGCCAAATTCCCCTCCTAGCAACCTTTTGAGTACAAAACAGATCAGATGGGGAGTGGGAGAATCAATGGACAATACTCTCCACTGATGTGATTATATTTATTGTGGGTAACTCTTTTTGTCATGACATTTTTTTTTTTCATTTTAGGTCTGTCAAGTTCAAAGGAGAATATTAACATCCATGAATATCATTTGTTTAATATTCATACACATTTGTTTGAAGACTTGAGCATTTAATAAAGCCTGCTGCAATATGAGTATTATGACAAGTTCATATACAGGTACTTTTAAAACACCACCAAAGCTATTTCAATAGGTATTTATATATTATTACAATGTATATGAAACTAGGGTATTGTTCTAAAATGATTTTCTTGGCAACCAAAAAGTAATGAGGTGTATCACTTGAAAGACAGGGACTTAGTAGCCTTGTAGCCATGAAAACTGCTGAATAAATGTGTTGTCAGATCCTGTTTGGTCAAATGAAATAATTCCAAAAAGGAATGAAACAGTAGGAAAGGTTATTACAATGTCATTAACACATCACACAAATTTTCTTGTTGCTGCCAACTTGCATTTACACCTAAAGACAAGTGAGGACTGAGTAACAAGGGAAGGACAGCAAGTAAGGACGGGCGCCGCTTCCTGTGTTACACAGTGTACATTCTGCCTCTCCACCCATCGAAGCTATTCAAGCCATTAGTCACGCTGCTTCATATCTCTGTGTCATGTCATGTTATTGATTCACTTCCCTCCTGCATTCTTCATAGGACATCATCCCCCATGCCTTCCCCCCCCCCCCTCCCACCCCCAACTCTCTGGTCATCACAATATCTTTCATCTCTGCAGTACCACCAAGCGAGCTCCTTGGTACTACCTATTGAAAACTGCATTGTTATCCTACAATGTTACACATACTGTAAAAGTAGATATTTTCACACGACTAATTTCTCGCACGCTCGGCAGGGTAAGAAGAGTTTCGCGTGTTTTTTAAGTCCGCGGAATCAAGACATCAACTACTGGAACATATGGCAAGCGAAAATCTTCGCATGCTTTTATTTTCGGGCTAGTTTGGGGGCGCAAAATGCGCGAAAATTTCAACACTGCGAAAATTTCCACTTTTACAGTGTGCAGCAAATCAGTGATAGTTGTCATGGCAGAGTCAAGCAAAATATGATGACATTTTCATGCAATTTTCAGACTTACATTGTACAGTATTTCTTCCCTACAGTGTGTAAGTGCGATCATTGTCTAATGTCAAAGTTTGGCTCATGGAAAAGCAATATCCTGTATGATACACAAAATGTCAACAGCATCATAATTCACCAGTACAGACAGTGGTACAATTGTCATTGTAGAAGGGTGGTCTCTCATTTGGGACTGTTCTCAACATCTAAACTGCAGAACAGGACACTTTTTTTGACAATGGAATGCGCAAGATAGGGCGACTTCACACATTCATTCATTGCAAATATGGCAAATTAATCAATTTTTATCCCATTGTGTATTAATCTGATAAAATGTCCATGTCATACTGCTCCTCATTACTACAGGTACATTTTTCTTTTTCTGCAAAAAACAATTTGTGCTTTCAAATGATGCACACATACAATTGCACATGTACACTGTACACGTGTACATGTAGTGTGTGAAAGTTTACACACAGGCGAACAACAAAACATACACTGTAGATGCTTTAATTGGTGTTTTCTCTTTCTTTTCTTTTCTTTTTCTTTTCTGGAAAGAAAAAAGCATAAGCAAAGACACAAGCTCTGTTGTACGACAGAAAATCTTGCCAGCTAGAGAACCTGACATTCATCACCCCTACATGTGGGCAATTAAAACTTTCATACAGCTCAAGGACACTGGGACATTTTTTTTTTTCAATATAATTTATGTAATATGGGCATTTCACTGACATTTTGCAGTTGTATTTACAACAAATTTTGTCCCGACTCACAATATGTGGCCCATATGTTTTTGTCTAGCTAGGGGAAAAAAGGTCTCTGAAAACAAATATGGCTTTTATTTCGAAACGCCATGTGTTCCATCCCTTGCATATGAGAGCAGGATGACTGTGGGGCATTTTTTTTTCCTTTTCACCAGAAATAATTAAATCAAGACAAAGAAAACCATATGGTCGCCAGTCATTCAATAATGGGCAGTCCTTATAGAATATAACTCTGCACTTACAGCACTTCCTACATAATGCCAGCCAGAAAAAAAAAAAATGGAATGGTGGAGATAGTGTATGTGTTTACATTTTTATTTTTGTCATTAAATTTTGAATATCCTTCAGATATTGCAAATTATTGGCATATTTGACTGGCCATTAAAGATTTAAATTTTGAAAAGAAGGAATACAATAGCTTCACTTCCTTTAAATAGCAATATACATTTTTTTTTTTTTTTTTTTTTGCATAGTGGCATTAGATAGGTTTCTAATGACACTACAATGTATGCTTGGACACACAATGTAATATACAATGTACACTGAACGTACCACACAACACAAAACAATTTTTACCTCTTTACAAAAATTCATGGTAAAGTGTGTATACTGTATGTCTCAAGAAAACATTTGTGATGAGATAGTCATAATATTTGTACATTGCCTTGTATTGCTAATGGTTCATACAGTTGAAGATTCTATTCATTTCCTTTCACCCTCCTGTATGCTGTACACCACTAATCCTGAGTTTGCTCCTTTAGTGCAAGTGCAAAGAGAAATTAAGTGAATGATTAAAGAGCCAACAGAAATAACGATTGTATTAAATAATCATTACATCACAGATTATTAATCCCTTATGAACCCTCTTGCTGTGTTATGGCAAATTAACTTTATTGCTCAAGCATGAAGTTGAACTACATTGTACAATATGGCCTATTCCACAGTACAAGAGAGTACAATACAGAACTAGCAGCTTAATTAATAAAGTTCACTGTCTTTTATCAGGCAGCAAATCATCAGTATTTATGCATCCACAATGACTAGTTCATAATTTGTTTCTCTGCTTGTCTTAATAAGTTTTTTGTTTTGTCTTTTGTCTGACAGTAATTACTGGTTCAATGGACGAGCATTATGGACACTAGCTGTACTCATGAATATTTATTATCATCTTATTCCTGAAAATAGCAACAGCATCATGAGTCAATGGCCGCGGAGCTGAAATTTGAAATGGCAAAGCTCTTTTTTCCCCTTCCTATTCCCCCCCCCCCCCCCAATGAAGAGCTTGTGCACAGCCAAAACATTTTCAAATCGTATTCTTGGAGTTGGCAATCGCAGATGATTAGGACTGGGCCGTGATGTCGATTTCATCATCTGCCCCATTACGGCAGGCTCCACGGAGTCGTTTCGACGTCCACCCTCCCTCATGCATACTAATCAGGCCAAATCTACCCTGTCCCTTCCTTGGCAGACCAATCTATTTTCAATATCCGCTACCAAACCAATGATGATACAAATTGTTAAGTCGCAGGAATTAAAGAAAAACAGACAATCTCCAACTCAGAGCCGCACGCGCGCAACTTCGCTTTGGGGAAGCGTTCCATCGGAATCAAAGAATGAAGCAGCAGAGTTTTATCATTAGAGACATCCTGATCACTGATTATTCATTCCTCCTGTGATGAAACTACCTTTTAGTTCAGTCGTCGTGGAGCCGAAGATGATGGCATGGAACAGCAATTTAAGTGCAGATATGCATTGCATGACTGAAATCTTTAATATTCCATAATTATTGCTAGATCTGGGAATCTAGTTCTGGCAGGCAGAGATCAAACACTGTGAATTACAACTGAAATTTTCAATTAATTTTGGTGCGATTGGGGGGGGGGAATCTAATCTGTTATCATAACTGAAGGCTTCATTAAACTTCTACAATTTCTGTAATAATGAAGTTTCCAAATGTGAGAAATTAATCTACACAATACCATCTGACTAATGCTGGTTATTCTTCCTTCTTTGATACAATGATGATACAATTTTTGGCATGTTTCCGCTCGGTATGAAGTATCAATATTTCAGATCACAGTAATTTCTATCTCCACAGATTACCCTTGCACAAGTGATGAAATGTTTTTGAAATAAGTAATTACAAAAGTTTGGACCTACAATTGTACGGTACAGAAACAATCATGGACAATTGTTCACATTACTGTTTATAGAATGTGTGCATACAATGTACTCACTGTACGGACAGTTTCTGTATGTGCATTGTACACAAACTTTATTGTACATCATGTACATTCTGTCTACTTTATAAACTGTAAATCTATAGAAAAGCCCTATTCTGACAATATTGTTTCAATCATCCACCATGTTACTCATTTGTAGATAGGCCGAGAAAAGAAAATATTGTCAGGCAAAATACTCTATATGTACAAGTAGCTTGGATCCAATATTATGCACAACACTGTGTGCCTTCGTGATAGTACATACAACATTGTGTATCAGACAATAATTACTCTAGCTGTACTGACTGATGAAAATATGACATCATCACTCGCTTTTAGCATCGCAGTTCATTTGCATACAAACCGACTGGCAATGCAAGGATAGCAGCATACAGTTTAACCAATATCACTGCCGTTATTATGAAATGTCAATGTGACTTTCAGAGGAATCTACGATCGTCCCTAACTCCCCTCCCACCCCCCCCCCCCCCAATCATGCCCTGAACTCCATTGTATTTCTTTCCTGCTGTTCAAGCAGTGTTTACAAGTTTTCCTAGCAAATATTTACAGTTAGCCTGGCATTGTGGTCCTGCGTTATCAGAGACCTTAAATCTGAGGACAACTAAAGCTTGGACATCCTTTGAATAACATCTTCAGTTCCTGGATTTTATGTAATCATTTCAGATTGTCATCATTTGTCTTAATTATCACTGAGCAATCACCCTTCCATAATTTTGTACCACATGCATAACAAAGCTGTAAATAAGCTGTACACACACATGCATAGATCTTAGATACAAACATCCATTTAAAATTGAAGGAAACCATGCCTAATTTCTGCCACAAGCAGGTTGTACAATTATGAACATCAAGAATAATTGTACTGTGCAATTGATACAATATGTACTAGTAGCAATTCATTCAGTTTGTCTTTTTTTATACCTGATAATGTTTTATATCAAAATAGAAAAACTGCGAGTATTATACATTACAGACAAGATGTAAAGTGTATCACTTCATATAGACAAGCTTTCATGACTGCATACTCCGTTTCAAGCTCCCTTTTTGGTCGGAGCACAGATGTAGCTCCATAGTTGGAGAAACAGAAAAGAGACAGAAAGCATCTCTTCGATGAGCTGTGAATTAACATAATTCTTGGGGGGGGGGGTGTGTTTTGCCCAAGCGTCCACCTCACCGTGACTCATTCGCTGAAAGGCAGAGCTACTGCATGGAAGAGCGCACACGCACGCATACCCTTGTAGAGTCTGCTCAAGAGAGAGAGAGGACGTTTTTCAACTGTTTTGAGGGATCTGTTCGGCAGACAAAAGCCGCAGAACAACTGTCAAAACATACTGCAATCAGAACCATCCTCTTATTTTTCTTCATGCCTGGTTGACTCTATCTCCGATGCTGATGTACAGTACAGTGCCCAAAATCATTACTCTACATCAGGAATTGAAATAAAACTCTTCAGCAATATAGACCTTGCCTTCGTACAACAGATAATACATCTGAAATATGAAGTGTAGATAACATTGTATCCTATCCATGACATTAGAATTAGCAGGGGGGGGGGGGGGGCACAAAAGAGAAAAAAAGATATCTCACACAGAATAAATTCTACTGACATGCAGATCACTGAGTTACAAGTGATGTAGCTTTGTATTGCCATTAAAGAACATGGTATGATCCAACAGTTTACTGCCCTGTACATAAACCCTTCAAGCAACATGTCATAAAAAAGGACAAATATTTGCGTTTCTTATTTTTCAGCAGTGATGTATCGGAGACCCATTTAGTAAGTACTTGTACAAAGGTCCAATCCATATCTGGGTTGCTTCTGTTTAATCGTTGAATATTATGATTCTCGGGCAACCTTATGTCCTTCCATAAAATGACCTTCAGAAGAAAAACTCTGCAGAAGAAAACAGAATACAAGTAGTCTCTACTGCTGACCTACTCACAGAAAGTCAATATTCTGATTGACAGCAATGAATTGGATTATACATGTACATCAGTTCTACGAGAAAAAAAAAAGCCTCAAGGAGTGCAAACCGTACAGTATGTAAATGGATAAAGCATGCTACACTTTGTTCTGTTTTTGTTTTTAGTTTGTCATGCTTGTTTGATTTTTTGATTTTTTGATTTTTTTTTTTTTAGGGGGGAGGGGTTGCAGATGCATTAGTAATAATGGCCTCACTTCAGTATACAAATTGCTGCACTGATATGCCTCTTGTAATAGGGTTTACAGAATCCTCTTAGCTCCGTCATTGGCTGTTCAACACTTGTACAAATCCATGTGCAAAATGTCATTCTCACATTCTGCTGGCACTACCTCATCAAGGTTGTTTTTCTTTTTTTAATGTCACAAAACATGCACTCTACATTAGTTGGATTATGGTGATCAAGTTAAAATCAATTCTACTCTGCCAGGGATACAAATTTTGCGCTACCAGCATTAAATCCAATCATTAAAATGTGTTGTTTAATATACCAAATGGCAATATTTGTGATCATTCAAAAGTGTAGCCATTACAAAACATGAAAAAATAACAACTACAAGCTGAGTTGGTGGTGGTGCTCATCTAAGAATGAAAGGTACAGAGTGTGAAATTCACAAGCTTTAACAATTCACCCAGCAGCTTTCAGAAAGGGACAAATCTGCTTTCCTTTGTCTACTGAGCTGGAATTGCTTGCAGCTTTTGCCACTAACTATTGCTATCAGTCACACAGGATGGCTATCCACCAATACAATGAGTATTGATTTGTTGTGCTGTGTGTACTGTTTTGTGTCAAGTTACCAGTGTAACAAGAGAACTATACCACCAGTAAATGCATTGATTTATTGATCTAGCCATCAAGTGTCACTAAAACAGTCAGGCAGAGTAAAAGAGCAATGCACCCCAAAGTAAGGATTGTTGTTTCTGGCATACACAAAGAACATTTAGATAAACAAACAAGCAAAATCTGTACAGTAATCCTTTATGATATATTTATGGAAATATCAATATATTACACATCACAATGATTACATTAAGTTATAAAATCCACTTCCATGGCAAGAGCTAACAGGTGAAATCAAATTAAATTTTATCAAGATATCAAGGTGTAATGTTATAGATGTCCGGAAGCACGGAGCATTATCAAGTTGTTCACACGCAAGTGAACCACTCACAGCATACAATGGAAAGCATCATGTAGTACTTGGTGTCACCACCCACTGCATGAATGAATGGCATAGTACTGGCAACTATTCTAGAGCAAAATCCCCCCAAATCCCACACAAAACCGCAACATATTATGGTGTGCGTCAGATGTCCTCATTTAAGTTTTGCCGAATGTGGTAATCCTACACTGCACAAGATGATGATACAACGTTTCCTACTCGATCTATTTATGGTGTAGTGTGTCCGTGTAAAACAAAGGCTGGATTTGCCGAGTAATCCTCCTAGTTTACCATCACAGACCTTATACTCATGGTTAGCATTATCTAACAAGGCAATAATTGTGTTTAATTGATATATCATTCAGAGGCAATACACACAGGAATGGAAATACGTCAACAGCCCCACTGATAATCCCATTCAAAAGTCTTTAGCATTGTTGTTGCCCATATATATGTATGACCGCATGTAGATCCCATCTGATAGAATTACAGAAACAAGAATTAAGAGCTAAAAGAATGCGAGAAAATTCTATTTTAACTACAACCCCATCTCTCCCTTTAAATGTAATATTTGGTTTGTAACAACAACAAAAACAAAATATATATATATATATATTGATGTTGGGAATACAAATTATTTCACATAAAAAAGGAGAAATTTAGGGAACATGTGTGCAGGTCAATGGGGGACCAATGAAGCAATTACTTTATCACTTCATCTACAACTTGTATGACCTGTACCTTTTAGATTTTCTGTGGCTTTCAATAATATTGCTGCTGTTTGAAAGCACAGTTTTATGACTTCCAATTATGAACAAACTCTACAACATCCTCATTCTAAGGTAGATCTCAAAAAAGCTCCTACCATTACGTCAGTTTGATATTAACTTCTTTTTCAACAGCCAACTTGGAATGGAAATTCACATTACAGACCCTAGAGATTAGAAGTAAGAACAAGATGTCCACAGCAAATGTCAAACTTTTGGGGTTATCTCAACTTCAACTGAACCTGTCTGCTTGAAATACAATTACTGATTTGTATTCAGCTGAATTAAGAAGCCCAATAGACTATATATTCATTCATCATGGCTTACCACAAACTAAATATTGCATGTCAGGATAGTGACTTCACTGTGGTCAGCCTACAACTTAATACTGTGTGTTAGAATACTAAGTGAAGCCTTGCACATGATTTGATCAAAGGAAGTAAAGACCACAGAAAAGCCCTGAATCCTTGGATCTGCAATTCACTAATTGCAATGGAAATGAGTTTGTGGCACGGCTTGTTGCTATGGAGATATCGACGCTGTCTATGATGTCACTTCCCAGGTAAAATCCTTCAGTCGTCACTTTTGGAGCAGGAAAAGAGCGCTGAGATTACAGACCTTCGCCAGGAACAACAACAAAAAGAAGTGGGCAGATTTCCCGTTGTCCTGCTAGCAACGTTAGTATGTGTGGCACACATATGTATCTCACATTTCACAGGAATGCAAGTCACTTTTATGATAGATCTGCACAACCTTCTTTCTGTAATATGATTCACAGAGAGGGGCCATCACTGTTGAGTCATGGTTGAGTGCCTTTAATAGCATAAGATAAAAACTCAAAAGCACTGGATTTGGCACTGCACATGTATGGCAATGTCTTTCCACATGCCAAGAAACATGATTACTTCACGTGTATCAGTGACAGCCATTAACTGGAACTGAAGATACACTAAACAGAAGTTTCAACTGGTATCTACTTACATTTCTACTTTATTTCAATGATCAGGCAAAAAGGAATAAGAAGTGGAACATACTTTCTGAGATGCATGCATCCTTTTCCCCATTTTTTTTTTTTTTGTCCATTTGAAATGTCTTCATACATTGTACATGTGTATGATGACAGTGTTCTTTCATCATGACATTATATCTTTCAAAGTAATGTGAACAGAATACATGGAAGCAAACACACACACACACACACACACACAAACATACAGTGTTGTAGACCAGCAACACATCACAATGTAGAGCATTCACCCAAAGTTTCATCCCCATAATACTCAGAGAAGACACGTCTATGATGTGCAACAACATTAGAATTATTGAAGCTAAGGTTCAGTCATTGGCTATCAACATTATTGACATTTAGAGAATAACTGATGATAATCTGTCATGAAAAACTGAAGCTCTTGGATAATAATCACACATCAGTTCTCTCGTAAAAACAACAAAATCTGTCAATCAGTCTCTCGTGTCTCATTATCAGATCAAGCACTGCACACTTACCACAAACAAAATTCGTACATGTATGAATAATATCAACTAAAGTCACAACTCTATTAAAAGATGTAAGGTGCTCTCTACTAGAATTGTAAAATACTGTACACTGTATGTGTGAACAGCAAACAGAAAACTGTTAAGAAGTTTGCACAGACTTGGAACCATTTGTACTTGGGGTTTTGTAGAGGAACTTCATGTAAAAAGTATAGCTTGTAACTGTAATCAAATCAACCAACAGAGTGGAATCTGCACAACTACATGTACAAAAACACGTCTTCCAAAGGACTTTGGATAGCCCGTGGCATTTTAGTGAAGTAAGGCATTTGATTTGTTAGTATACCGTACTGTATGCTGACTTATACAACAATGATATTTTGTCTATGCATCTGGCTTTAAAATCAAGATTAGCTACACGTAAGTGCAATAAAGATTTAACTGATTCACTAAAAAATGGTACAATGTACATGTATTTAATATCCACAACCTGTGGGTTGTTTAACCAAATATAACATTCATCCAGTAGATAGGAGACCTAGTGGATCTCTACCATCACTGACATTTTAATTCCCTGACAATGCTCATTACAAAACTTGACTTGCACATTGCTGATCAAACTTGTTACAATTATGTTGTAAAACTCAAATATTTGCATTTCTAACCAAAAAATCAAGTCAAGCATATGGCAAATGTTGGCATTCCATTATTGTCACTGACCATGGTAGTTTGATTTCATACGCATTTTACCAGTAGGGCCTATGCATCTCTGGGATCATGTGAATAGTGACGACGTCTCGACATCGACGTCTCAAGATGTGTTGACTGCGTTTGGCATTCCCAACTTTCTACAGACGAGTTTCTAGACACACATTTCTATATTGTCGAGAATATGTTACATAATGGGCTATATGGATGGCGTGGTGCAATAATTGCTGTGTCTTATTTCCGATAAATTTTACTTGTAGTAGTAGGACAGGTATGCTGCTCATAGGGATCATTGCTAAATCCTTTCACATTAAACAATACCTAACTGATAACGGGATGCATTGCGCCGAGCTACTGAGCTGTGTGTGTAAATGTAGTGCAACATCAAACATAGAAGTCTTATGTCACCATTTATTCACTGAAGGTTAGACTGTGCTTTTATCACAGTCCAATGAGTATGTGTAAACTAATTCTGTGTCACCAATTAGTGTATATTCTCTACCCAAAATCCGTAATACTTGTATCACTTTCACACGCCACATCTTCACTACGATTGGGCTTCTCTAAGAAGACATTCTCAGACGTAAAATCAATGGACCATTCACAACGCCGTTCACAACACACACAAAAGCCAGAACTGCAGTGGTACGTAGTCAGTGTCCGAGATTCATTCTCGCAGCGGCTTGCGATGCGATGGTATGCCATGGACTTACCTTTGCAATGAATACTCCCTAAACAGACGATATAAACCAGTAGAAGTCCTTCCCAGGACCTCCCTAACCTAAGCAACATCTCGGCAATTAGTAGTAGATCCGTTCGCAATGAATTTTGTGCTGTTTCAACGTTTATCCGATAGAATTTTTGAGTCGTTGGGCCAATATGGCCGATATATTTCCCGTGAGTAGAGTGTAGAGTAGCTAGTTTGACATTCGTAAGCTGTATCCGAGAATAAATGTATGATGATGATGTCGCGAGGACTGTATGGACGCGTCGACTTACTACAGGGGTGTTTAATTGGCTATGCGTGATGATGCGGCTTTTAAAAGCATGTTTTACGTCCAACAACTTGACAATTACAATAAAGCTCTCACAGATTTAGAAACATAGGCAATATTCATTCTTTGATGTGTCTATATCTTATATATTATCTCTTTTCTTATTGTAAATTATTTTCGGAAGAATTGAATCTGGCCATTCGACAACAATATACCTACCAAAATATCGACGAGTCTTCATCTTAATGACAAGCCATTCCCCGTATACATCCGCTTTACTTTCCTACGATCCCATGGTGTCATAAAAATGTAAGGTGTATCATTATTTTACACTCATTGGCACATATTATCTCACAAGTCGTTTCTCCTTCAGTATATTTATTTTCTTGGTTACTACTGTAATTGGTCAAAACAGTGTGACCAGAAATATATCCACACATACTGCTGGTCATCTTCGATGTAACATGTTTCATTTTAGGCAATCACCATAGCATGCATTTCATCTTCTACGCGCTATTCCAGCCATAATTATCCAATCTTTGTTGTCTTCTAAATCCATTTTCGCAACACACGCAATTGTCCAAATATAGCACATAATAGGCAGTGATGGTAAAGTACACCGGATCTATCAAATGCTAATCGAAACGAAGGAAATTGAACTGAAAAATCATAAGTGTCCATGTTTCCATTGCCGAGCAGTTAAAGGGATTATTTCTGCCGGCGTGTGTGTAAGTTCATAATTATGTTTGTGAGGAATATATTTGACTTTTATCTTACAACATCATCGGGGATATCCTCGTGTCATTAATCAGCGTATAATTTGATTTTAATAAGATTTTGACTTGTGTGATCTCATCAAGCATTCTTATCTGATTTCCTATGAAGTCATTCTCTAGGTTATTTCATGCTTGTTTTATATGTTTAATTGTCATTTGGTACGCCAAGGCTGAATTGAATTCTGGTCTGTACACATAACATCATGTGCATGTATAGAACAGGAGCGGTTTCCGATAGATAGGGTCCCTAGTAGCTAGATATACCCGTACTGTTGATAAAAATATAAGATTGATGAGGAGAACAACTTGCGTTATGATACAAAAAGCTTATGAAAAATGATGTAGAATAGCCTATATTGATGTAACAAAAATATATATATCACAAGAATTAATGATTATAAACAAATGTATCATTATGACACCCAGTCAGATGACTCGTACTTTAATACAATTTTCAAGTACAATTATGTATATTACAATAAGACCATGCTGCTCCCTTATTGCACAGACACAATTTGAGTATATGATTATATGTATGTATGTATGTATGTATGAATGAAGAGTTTGTTCACAAAAACTGATAAGTCCATTTTTGAAGATTTTGAAGTACGGTCTGTGTCATAAAGTACAAAATAATACCTTTTAAATGACATATTGGTCACTACATATAAAGGTACATTTTTGAAGTTATTATTCTCTTTATTTTTCTTGACCTTTAATCGCAAATATCTCCATTTGGCAAATATGGACTTATCGGTTTTTGCGAACAAACACTTCATATAATAGAGTGAGAGAGAGAGAGTGTGTGTGTGTGTGTGTGTGTGTGTGCGTGTTTGTGTGTGTGTACTGATTATTTTTCCTTTTCTGGATAATTGTTGATTGAATACTGCATGAATATATTCAAGCTGAATGTTATGTTCTGTTATGTTACATTATAGAAATCAAATAAAGATTACTGAAAAACAAAAAAGTGTGTATTTAAACCAGGGAGGTGGAAGATTCTTCCACCTCCCTGTTTAAACTATATGTTACTGGATGTAGCTAACAATATGTGGTTTGGTCCCATGTCAGTGAACGTGGTGGTGGTGGGATTTCATTCAGCCCAACTCAGGTCCTGTAGTTCTGTTTACGTTATTATATCAGTCACACCAGATGTGCGTTCACAGTTCCATTATTCCGTAGCTCTTGCTTTCATCATATTGTTCCATTTATTCGAAGCGTTAGTCAGTGTATACACAACACCGAGTCTGTTTCTCTGTAAACTGAGAATTCATGAAAGTTGTACGCCACATTTTTCTCATGCCTCCCTTTTTGTATCTCGTCTTGTCGAGATCATTGTTCTTGAGCTTTGGTATTCCCAAGTCACCCGTGCGACGCATCATGCGACTTATCATGTACTAAGTATTCAATTGTATGCCATGTCTCCTCAGCACAAACCATATCCAGTCTTTTCCCCTTACATAGTGATTGTTGTCTTGTTAATGAAATGGATGGTGGTGGAGTTCTGTTCCTTTTCCCCCCAAATCCAATGTTGTAGCTTTTCATCGGTCACACCAAACAAATGGTTACTATTCCTTAATCTTGTCGCCTTCGGCTTCTTTAAAAAGTCCTATGTATTCACAGCTACTGTATTCTTAAAACTGAGTTTATGTTTGTGGAAATCGAGTCGTGAGTTCAGTGATAGTTCAAAGTTGCATTTTTCTCATGCTTTCTCTTTTGGAACATGTGCATACTGTCGTGTGCATTGCCCTACGGCTCTGATGGTGCCAAGTCACCCTTGCGATACTCGTACTATGTGCGTCTTCATATGCATTTCAGATTGTAACAAATTGGTTGAGCAAACTGAGATATCTGATGTTATTGTATTCTCTTCTGAGGATGATCCCAAGCAATGTTACACCACCTTATTACCTTACCCATGTATGTCTGTTAAAAATGTTAGGTAGTGTATCCAACGATATTGATGATATCAATACTCTTAATGATGATATGCCTAATCTTGACCTCATTCATGATGACCATGACGCTTCATTCCATCCGAAACTAACAACATCTTGTTATATTCTACCGCAACACGTAGCACAGCTTAAGTCTTTCAGAGCGGAGTATACTTTCTCAGTTTTGCATTATAATATAAGGAGTTTGATTAAAAATTTTGACCAGTTAAAATTATTTCTTGACACTTTGAATGTAAAACTGTCAGTTTTGGGATTATGTGAAACTTGGCTGACTGAAAATTTCACTTCCCTTGTACAATTAGATGGTTACACACTGGTAACAAAGAACAGACTTTGTAAACGAGGTGGAGGCGTGGCATTTTATGTGAAGAATAATTTGAAATTTGAAATGATAACCCAGTTAAATTATATGTCTGATTCAATTGAAAGTATTTTCATTGACATAAGTATGCCAGGTGGTAAAAAAGTATTGATAGGAGAAATTTACAAGCCCCCAAATTGTAATTATTCTGATTTCATCTCAAACGTAGAAATTATTTTAGATTCGCCCTATCTCCGCAACAAACAAGTATACATAATGGGAGATTTTAACTTAGACTTACTTGATTATGGTAAGCCACAAACACGTGATTTTTTTGATACTATGGTATCATCCTCTTTCACTCCTTGTATCACTAAGCCTACAAGATTATTTGGAGCCTCCGCAACACTGATTGATAACATATTTTTAAACAGCTATGATTATGATGATCAATGTATCGCTGTTACGGACATATCAGATCATTTTCCCGTTATAGTTTCTTCCATATCTACTATACCTGAATCGCATAAACAAAAGGTGTGTAAAGATTTATCGCAATCACGAGTGTTCTCCGATCATAATATCCAGCTGTTCAAACAAAGTTTATCCGAAATTGATTGGAATGAGGTTTTAAACTCCACTGATCCGAATGATGCGTACGACAGATTTATGAATATTTTGGTACCTTTATATCACTTGCATTTCCCTTTGAGAAATCAAAGAGGAAACTACAAAACAGTTCCGCGCTCACCCTGGATAACAAAAGCTTTACTTAGATCCATAAACAGAAAAAATACTTTATTTTACAGATATAAATCATGTAATACAGCTTTAAATAAATCAAAGTACATTAAATATCGGAATGCTCTCACGTCCCTGTTACGTAAAGCAAAGAAAGATTATTTTTGTTCTCTGTTTGAACAGCACAAGTCAGATGCAAAATCTACCTGGCATGTAATAAATAGTGTTATTCATAAACGTGTAAATAAGGGTAGTATTGATAATATCCTTTGTGAAGGGAAGAATTTAAGAGATGATGTGGAAATTGCGGAAGCATTCAACTCTTTTTTTGTTAATATTGGTCCGAATCTGGCCCGCAATATTTCATCTGTACACAGACCCTTTCATTCTTACCTTTTAAATTCCAATCCACAGTCCTTATTTTTTCTCCCAGTACTTGAAACAGAGGTCGTAGATATTGTCAATTCTTTTAGCCCCAAGAAGAGTACAGGTCATGATGGGATTTCTAATCACCTCATGAAAAGTATTGTAAACGAAATACTATCACCCTTAGTTCACATTTTGAATTTATCTTTATTGACTGGTATTGTGCCCATTAAAATGAAAATTGCTAAAGTTATCCCAATTTATAAGAAAGGCAGAGAGGATGAGTTGGGAAATTATCGACCAATATCGCTTCTGTCATCCTTTTCTAAATTACTTGAGAAGGTGATCTATAATCGTTTAATCAAATTTGTAAACGATTGTGATATTTTAGCTGATAATCAATTCGGATTCCGGAAAAAACATGCAACCACCCATGCTATATTACTTCTGGTTGAGAAAGTTGTAAGAGCTATAGACACAAAGTCGCATACAGTCGGTCTGTTTCTGGACTACTCCAAGGCCTTTGACACAATAGATCACGAAATTCTTTTGTATAAACTAAATCATCACGGTATTCGTGGAAAGGCCTTGGAGTGGTTCAGAAGTTATCTTACCGGTCGATCTCAATTTGTTTCCGTAAATAATCATGAATCTGATACAAACTCGATTTGTTGTGGTGTTCCACAGGGCTCCCTCTTAGGTCCTCTTTTATTCATTTTATACATCAATGACTTCCGTAACTCATCCTCTCTGCTGTCTTTTCTTCTGTTCGCAGATGATACAAGTCTCTTTTATTCTCACTCAGATCCTTATGTTTTGCTCGATTCTCTGAATAATGAACTTAAGTTGGTGTTTGAGTGGATTCAGGCAAATAAATTGTCGCTTAACATAAATAAGACCAATTATATGGTTTTCAGTAACACAATAAAATCTCTTCCAGGTTTAGTTTTAATGAACGGTTTACAATTAAATCAAATAGATTCAACAAAATTTTTAGGCATTTATATTGACAGTAACCTTTCATGGAAGGTACATGTTGATTATTTATGTAAATTGTTGTGCAAGAATGTTGGAATTATTCACAAACTGAAATATCTCTTCCCAAAGCCAATATTGCATTCTCTTTATACAACTTTATTATTACCTTACTTGAATTACGGAATATTAGCCTGGGGGAATTGCTCAAAGACTAAAATTGATTCGTTATTTTTGGTTCAGAAAAAGGCCTTGCGGATTATAAATCGAGCACAATTTTTTGATCATACTGATGAATTGTTTGTTTCAAGTAAATTGTTAAAAATTTCTGATTTGTATTTATATCATGTTGGAATTTTCATGTATAAGTTGAATACTGGTGACCTTCCTAGTATATTTTCCTCAATGTTTGTGAAAAACAGTGATATTCATACTTACCCTACAAGACACAGTGAATCCTATCATTTTTCTCCTGTTCGTACAGTTTTAGCCCTTAAGACAATTACATCTACCGGCCCTTCTTTCTGGAATGAGTTAGATTCGGTTCGGTTGCACTCAAGTTCTTTAAGCTCCTTTAAGAAAAATCTCAAAGCCAATTTTCTAAAATCCTATGTGTAATTATTTCGCCGTAATCGCTTAATTTTTTATTTTTTATTTTTTTTTTTGCATATACTTAAATGATGCCTTGCTCGGATGACCTCACCAGTTTGATTAACTTGCTACTTTTTTAAGCATTTATACCATAAGTTAATCATAAAACATTATATACTATACTTTGTACATCCCGTAAACATAGTAATATTCTCGATATTTTGAATTTTGCATGTTACGTCACTTCTGACTTTGATACACTGTACTAAAACCCTATGTTATATTTTTGGAACCCACATCCTACAAGCTTTGCTTTTTAGTGGGTTCCTCATATTACACGTTAATTATAATCATTATGTCCTTATACATTTGTGCATTATTGGTTCAAACTGACCATTGTGTGAAAAAAACTTTTCTGCTTCAAATCAAATGGAATATAAAACTTGTACGAAATGTGGAATATGGAACGTGAATAAAAAAAAAAATACTCATACAAAAACTTGACTGTTATAACAGAATGACATTTTTCTTTCATTACGTCCGACGTATAAGACTGATAGAGGGGAGGGTAATGTCGAAGACTTCGACAAATTTTGCGTCTGCGAAATGTCAATGATATGATTTTTATTTAGAGCAGCACAAGCGCTTCATCATTGCGTGAAGACGATATTGACGTAGGGGGCCTACTCTCTCCGTGTCGAATTCTTTACAGTCTTCATATCATTTTCACTACTGTCTTCTGCAGTTGCTTAATGGATGTTAATCTTCGATGGAATGACTTGCCAAATGTAATAAAGTTGTCTAATAGACTGTCAATATTTAAAAGAAGTTATAAATTTTTTTCTTGTTCATAAAGATATGCTATAAGTCTCAAGTTTTATTCAGTGTATAAGCATGCCACTATGGAGACTCTTGCCTTCTTAAATGTATGTGTTTTTTCGGTAGTATAGTTTTCTTGTTTGTATTCCATCAATGTAACTATCTTATTTGTAATACTTGGGATCAGCCATAGAAAGACCAAACGGTCTATGTTGATCCCCCCCACAAACTGAACGAATTGCTTTTATGTTGTGTTTGTACGGTGTGGAATTGTTATAAGTTGAACATTTTTCTGTATTGTTCCAATGTTCTACTGTGTATGTGTTTGTTCTAGTATTACTTGTATGTTTTTTATCAGGATGTGGAAATAAATGAAATGAAATGAAAAATGAAATGACTATTTTCTGCATGCAAGGATTAATTAACGCTTTCATAACACGTATCTAGACCAACCTTTTCTTTCGACATGTACGTAGTCTCACTCTGCTCATACGAAATGTAGAAGTAGCTACATACAAAACACCTTCGTTTCATCAAATTCAGTGTTCAAGCACGCATCAAATGAGACTAAAACTGTTCGATGGAGAATAAGAAGCACGCCCTCTGCCAGGACTCTGAGGCAAGTCTACGTAAAGTCATGATCATCGCTTTATGACCCCGGAATGTGGACAATTTTGATGATGTTGACTTGTGTACGCAGCTGGCTGCAGCATTTTGATCACGTTTTGAAAGAAACGCAATAAGACGGTGGTCATGCAGATACGTGGTTGAAGACGGAGGGGATCATTTATTAAAGTCTGTCTGTGGTAGAGAAAACAGACAAACGTAACACCTACCTGAGGTTACATTGAAATCGCCCCTGTAATTAACTTATGAAAATTTGTATAATGCTACATGTTAGATATTTCCACAAAATAGTGATGTTATCGTATTAAGGATGTCATTATGTCATACGTTTGACCTGCTCATTAGTTTCCATTAATTCTTCCCTATGACTTTAAATCAACAAGAATGAGATGCATTCTTTGTATAAAATTCGTGAATTCTTGTAATGTCCTTATTCAATAATGAATTTTGAGAAACTCTGGTTGTATAGTTCTCATTAATTATCCATCGTAATTTTGATCTTTCTTTTTTGTGAAAACCAGTTGAAGGGTTGCAAAATATTGACTTCCTCTCCGCGATTTCTGTGTAGTGTTCACCACCACTGATAGCTTTGCGAGAACTAATGTTCTGTCCAATCAAAAAGAAATCGACTTTTTTTTTTTTCGTCCGATATTACTTTTTCAAGTACGTTTATAAAAAAAAAAAATGTTACATTCACTTTGTTTGTTTCCATGTATCTAATCTGTAGCGTTCTTACGTGTGTTGCACTTTTTACCCATCCTCACTTCAAACGGAATGAGACATTGCCGAATGTGGTGGATTTAAGAACGGTTTATCATAATTATCATCATCATTATTCGAAATGATAAAAGAAAGAAGATTCAATTTATGCATTACAATCTTTGTAGAATTATTTCTCAATAATTATATTTGTATACAGATCAATCCAAGCGTTACGGTATAATCGATTGACATGTCATAACTATATACTCATGGATATGGAGTCGGCTAGTTCTCGTAAAATTTTACGCATTATTTCACTGCCGAGATCAAATAGTAATAATATTATATATTACTATTTTCTCAGGCAGGAAGGTGGGCAGAGTGACGTCACTACAAACCGCGACGGAGTCGAAGGGGATAAGAAAAAAGATACAGCCCATGAGAGGATCACAACAGATCAGTTTAATCTGTTGGTTTCCATAGTAACTAATCACAGGCCCCCGGCAAGTTAGTGAGATTGTGCCATCCAAGCGTTTCATATAAGAATCGCGTATATCATGTACTTCTCCTATAGTATCATTGATATACATATATATATATGTGTGTGTGTGTGTATATATATAATATATTATAAATATAGAAGAGTTTGTTTGCAAAAACCGATAAGTCCATATTTGCCAAATGGAGATATTTGCGATTAAAGGTCAAGAAAAAAAAAGGAGAATAATAAGAAAATTTTTGCTTCTTTTGACCATAACTTCGAAAATATACCTTTATATGGACCAATATATCATTTAAAAGGTATCATTTTGTACTTTATGACAGAGATCATACTTCAAAATCTTCAAAAATGGACTTATCGGTTTTTTCAAACAAACCCTTCATGTATATATATATATATATATATATATATATATATATATAATAAATAAATATATATATATATATATATATATATATATATATATATATATATATATATATATATATATATAAGTCAGGAAAGGAGCCTTACGGAGAATTTAGTATAGACAAAACGGCTATTTCTAAACGAAGTATATATAGATGAAAAGAGGAGTCAGATCATTCCAAGTTCGACTCATGTTAGGCCCTTTCATTTCATTTCATTTCATTTATTTCCACATTAAAAACAACAATCATTACATTTTCAAGTCATAGTATAAACATATTCATTGTGGGGGACCAATTAAAGGCTTTCAGGCTTGTTGGGAATAGGCCCCAAAGTAAATACAAGACTTTCTCAACTTACAATATATAGGTACAAAATATATAGAACACAAATGGTACACAATCAGAGCAGGCTGAAGAAGGGAAAAAGAAAAAGAGTAAAATACTGGCAGAATATACAAAACTATGTTGCTATTCAATACAGAAAGTGCGTCTAAAATTGTTTCTGAGCTGCTGTATTGATTTGCAGCTTTTCAGTTCCTTTGGTAAAGTATTCCACAAAATGGGACCTTGATAAAAAAAAAAATGTTGACTTGGCTAATTCGGTTCGGTAGAGGGGAGGATGAAAATTTTGTTGGTTCCTTGTATTATAAGAATGAATACTATACTGTTTAGATGAAAACATTGTTGTAAGGGGGCTGGTAATGATCCATGTAAATACTGTTGCATAAAAAATTCCTGTTTGGAAGCAGATTACAATTATCTTGAATAGGTAATATATTCATTTTTTGGAATAATGAAAAAGTTTGTGACAAATAATATGAGTGGGTTATAATACGAATAGCTTTCTTTTGCAACAACTGAATACGTTTCACATTCTTTTTAGTTGAATGGCCCCAGACGAGAGTACAATAACTCAAATGAGATGAAATGAAAAAATGATATAACAATTTCAACACATGTTTAGGTAAAAATTTCAGTTTTCGCAATATACCAATATTTCTCGACAGTGTGTTGCAAAGCATATTAACATGACAATTCCAAGACAGTTTATCATCCAACATAACACCCACAAACTTTATATTCAGCGTTACCAAAGTCAAGACTCTGTACGTCAACACCACGTAAATGATGTTCTTAAAAGGAAACTGTAAAAAAGAAGAGAAACGTTGCCCTGGTCACAAGAGTGTAACGTTGCTGTCATCAAAATCAATATTTCTTAATCATTGGAAACTCAAACGAAAACGACTAATCATTTTACTTGAATTCATATCGAGGGGTCAAATCTTTATCCAGGATGCTGTGAAATGTTGATGTTCACATGAATATGCTTGTGTGGAGGAAAAAAGTCAGAGATGATTATATCTTTAAGAGAGTGGCATTTCAAATGGCATTGGAGAGAACAAAATATCAGTTTATCGTACCCTCTTTAATATGGATACGTCACAGTCACTTGCCAATTACGACTGTTTCGATATATCATTATATTGAGCTCCAAGTTATACATAGATATTGATTCAGTCAAGATTGTCATTACTTTATCTGTTTGTCTTTATTTAAATTACAGTTTCATAATTTCGCTTTTTGTTTTGTTTTGTTTGATCAGTTTCCAGCGTACGGTGCGAGACCGGATGTGGTCGTATTTCCCGCTATATAAACTGTTAGGTTACCCTATCATTGTGTCTCGGTTTCCTGAAAACTTCTTTTTATGGACTTCTCAGAAGGATTTCCCCGTCCATTAAGTGACGTCAGCCAACTTCTTTCTGTGCTTGCCTCTTCTTGCTATTCTTCAAGTTCACTTAAAGAGGAAGTACACCACAGAGTAAATAAACTTCAAAAGAAAAAGAAAGATATCCCCTACAGACAATACAAAATGACAAAAATCGGATAAGAAATAAGGAAGATGATATGGCTCTTTGAAATTTCACATTTTTTCGGAAAACATTTCTCGACCAGTCCTTATGAATATTCAAATGAGCGAGTTGTTGATGTCATACCCTCACAATTTTTCATGTATGTCATCATGAAATTCTGGAAAAAAAATATTTCTAGGTTATACAAGTAAAAGCATATCATGTTCTGATACCAAGATAATATCAGAGTTCACATTTGTTATTTGTTATTTTGTTATTTAGTTTTATATTCATACAGCTGAAATAATATATGAAATTTTTGTCATTCCTGTATATGAAATGAAAAAGAAATTGTGAGAGCATGACATCATCATCTTGCTCATTGGAATATGAAAAAAGAAGTTAAATTTTAGAATGTTATATCTTCCTTCTTTTTTTATCCCATTTTTTGTTATTTTTGTATCGTTCTGGAGGGAATATTTTTCTCTTTCTTTTGAAGTTTATTTATTCTTGCGGTGGATTTCCTCTTTAAGTTTGTTCAATTCATTCACCTAGTTCTATTTATTTTGATTTTACTCTGCATGTTTCATTAAAATCCAACATGAAATTAAAGATACATATGTTTATTTAAAAAAACAACAACAGCGAAATAAAAATCTATGCCTGCGCAATACAAGTCACGATAAATTTCAAAAAGCATTCGAGATGCCTGACACATGCATCAGGAGTATGCCATCACGCAAGTTAAAACACACACACACATACTCTCACACACACACACACACACACACACACACACACACACATACACACACACACACACACACACAGTAGTGGCAGGGGCGGATGCAGGAATTCTGTAAAGGGGGCGCAACTAATATTTCTGGTGCCACTTCCGGGTTATAATTGTTTCTTTTTATTTCTTTTGTTTTTGTTTAAACCGTGCAAAAAAAAAGTTGTCCTGGTCGCATGAATGTAATGTTGCTGTCGTCAAAATTAATATTTCTTAATCTTAATTATAATCTCCATTTAAATCTAAAGCTACGACGACTAATCATAATTTACTTAAATTCATATCGAGGGGACAAATCTTTAACCAGCATGCTGTGAAATGCTGATGTTCACAAACCATGAATATGCTTGCGTGGAGAAAAAACAAAACACCCAATCCGATTATAATTATCTTTAAGATAGTGACATTTCAAGTGGCATTGGAGAGAACAAAATATCAGGAGTTTATCGTACCCTCTTTAACACTTCCAGTGCCAATGAATCAAATGTGCACTTATATCACATGCATACCTGTGAACAGGAAATCAATGTGGTAGTCAGGGGGTTAAGATGGATACGACGTCACAGTCACTTGACAATTACGACTGTTTCGATAGTTATTATCATTATAATAAATTGAGCTCCAAGTTATACATAGATATTTATTCAGCCAAGATTATCTGTTTGTCTTTATTTGTATTACAGTTTCATAATTTCGCTTTTATTTTTATTTTTTGTTTGTTTGATCCAGCGTACTGTCCGAGACCGAATGTGGTCGTATATAGTCCCCGCTATACAAACTATTAGGTTACCCTATACATCATTGTGTCTCGGTTTCCTGAAAAACTTCTTTTTATTGACTTCTCAGAAGGATTTCCCCGTCCATTAAGTGACGTCAGCTCATCACTTCTTTCTCTGCTTGCCTCTTTTTCTACTCGCTGTTCTTCAAGTTCACTTAAAGAGGAAATACACCACCGAGTAAATAACAGACAATACAAAAATGACAAAAACCGGAAAAGATTAATGAGGAAGATGTGACATTTTGAAATTTCATATTTTTTTTTTTTTCGGAAAACATTTCTCGACCAGTCCTTATGAATATTGAAATGAGCGAGTTGTTGATGTCATACCCTCACAATTGTTCATGTATGTCATAATGAAATTCTGCAGAAAAAAAAAGTTATTTCTGTAGGTAATACAAGTAAAAGCACATCATGTTCTCATACCAAGATATCAGAGTTCACATTTGTTATGTTTTATATTCATACAACTGAAATATGAGATTTTTGTCATTTCTGTATATGAAATGAAAAAAAATTGAGAGAGCACAATATAGTCAATTTGCTCATTTGAATATTCATAAGGACTGGTTTCCGAAAAAAAAAATGTTAGATTTTAAAATGTCATATCTTCCTTCTTTCTTATGCGATATTTGTCATTTTGTATCTTTCTGGAGGGAATATTTTTCTCTTTCTTTTGAAGTTTATTTATTCTTGCGATGGTTGTTCAATTCATTCAATTTGTTCAATTTATTTTGATTGCACTCTGCATGTTTCATTAAAATCCCACATGAGATCAAAGATACATATCATGATTATTTACACAAAAACCTGAGAAATAAAAATCTATGCATGTGCAATACAAGTCACGATAAATTGCAAAATGCATTCGAGATGCATGCCAGAGTATGCCATCAAGCAAGTTTAGTGCTTGATATAGCTGATGGCAGCCTAAAACACACACACACACACACACATAGTCACACACACACACACACACACACAGTAGTGGGGAACTTGCAATTGAACAAGGAATCTAAAGACCCAAGTCTATTAGAGAGAATTAAAAACAAACAAACAAACAAACAAACAAACCCCCACAAAAAGAAATAACATTCTGATATTTTTGATATTTCAGTTAGGGGAATGTTATGTATAATTACTATACAACTGTAAATGTAAAACAATCATTTTAATAATTATCTGTATTTACATTACTTTGCAAGGGGTCTCCAGGACCTGGGATGATAGCCATATTTGGACTTGCCATTCTTATGACTGGGTTCAGGTAATCAATGTTTGTCTGTTCATGGGCTGGTGCCCTGTTCGATAGATGGCAGTGGAAGAGTTGTTTGATAACTGTATGGCCATACCATTTCCATTTCCGTTCCATGTGCTCACTGAACATAAAATGTATACACTAATTGTACATAGATAAATGAATTAAAAATGAAATAAAACAAAATCAAACAATACAACAACAACAGAAACAGCAGTCATAACAACGAAGACGACAAAGCACTCAAAGAGGTCGTATCTTCAGGGCAACATTAATCGTTCTGTAATTGTGATACGAGAAGAAAATGCAGTGTATATATATCACCTGCGACCTGTGACTTGACATGACAATTATGAAAATGATAAAAAATCTCAAATGTGTTCGCCGTCTGAAAACTTAAATGCAATACCTATGGAGTCATCGGAAATCATTCGTTGCTTTTTTTTTTCAGCATTATTCATTTTAGAGTAGTTAATACTGGGTAAACAGAAATATGGATGCGATTAAGAAGAAGAAAACATAGATAAATACGATGCAGTACTGAAAAAAAAAAAAACAATTCACATCCAAATGCATTTTGGTGAGCTGTATACATACATTCATAAGGCGCATGCATGCAGATTTTGTTTTGTTTTCCGCTTATGTACAGAAGGCTCCGCCGCTTACTAGTATATTTCGATAGCGCCATCGACGACGATATATTTATATCAATACTATTGGGAAACGACAGCCAAAGAATTTTACGCATTCATCCACAACCGTTGAACTTTCTACGTGGATTCTTTTCCCACATGACGTTGAACTTGTTGACACTCGACGTTTGATTAGTCACAAATGAACGGTGTAGAATTAGGAGTAGACCATACAATCAAATCCGTAAAGTATAACGTGGACAAAAATCGCATTGATGCATGTCCGCAGTGCGACACATTTATATTTTATGATAAAATATCAATGGAATTTGTTAGGTTGAAAAGATATTGAAATAATGACAGAAATCTCACGAGCGTGGAAATTGAAATTCAGTATCCGTCTTCTACTTCTACTTTTTTTTTGTGTATAGGTGAGTGTGTGTGGGGGGGGGGTGGGTTTTATTTTCATTTTTTTCGGTAATTGCTGTACTATTGCCATTTCTATTCGTTATATTGCAATATAAAAATTATAATTGCTGCATTTATTTAAAAGAAGTATTCTCTTATGATGTACAGTAATACCAAAGTGAATTGATGTTTCTTGTATTATTTGATTGGAAGTAAATAGATATTATTTGAAAGAAGGCATGTGTGACTATGAATATGCGGCTGCTTCTGCTTCATTTACTACTTCATGTATTCGCCACTCCTACTGACTCGACATGCACATCTTCCTTCGTTGTCCCTTTGGCTGCAGTTTAAACAAATAAGGCAAATGCAAGACAGTGCGTTGTATTATCTGACCAAAAATACACATAAAAAAAATGATAAAAGAGGCGATAAACTTCAAGTAGCAATAGTTTTGGTATATACAGTAGATGGAAGATAAGGTAACTCTCATAGTAATTCAAGACACCACCATAAGTTTAAGACATGATATTTGCGGAACATCAAGAAAGACATTCAAAGATCATGTAACTACAGTTTACAGTAGGCCTACACACATCAAAAAGTTCATAGACTGAGAAAAACATAATTATAAATTTTGAAAAGAAGTCAAGAAAAAAAAGAGCTAAATAATGTACGGATGAACAATGAAAGACATGCATTGGCTTCATAAAGTCATTATTTGATTGTGGCTATAAATGTCAAGATTGGACAAAAGGGAAATGTGAAACATATCCCAGAATTCAATGCATTTAATGATTAAAAAGTCTTACAGTGCACTGTCTAGAACCATGGACCCTACCACAATGGGGTCCATGCTAGAACAATCCAAGAGAGAGAGTGAGTGAGAGAGAGAGAGAGAGAGAGAGGGAGAGGGAGAGAGGGAGAGAGAGAGAGAGATAAGTTGAGATGAGAGAGGAAAGAAGAGATGAAGAGAGGATCGAGAGGATATCAAACAGGAGGATTTATAATTTCAAACAGAATATCTTTGTAACAGTTCATTCCTATAGGCCTAAACTGAGTGAGTATTGAGACGACGTGTCGAATGTTGATGGATCAAATTCTTCTTAATCAAACACAGGATTTCGTGCAAAGTGCAAAGCGAAGGGCGAAGCATATTACTGTTCTTATATCCCCCCCCCCCCCCTTATCTCGATGTCACTGTTGCAAATCAGCACAATTTGGAAAAGAAAGAACCAGAACGTTGGAAATGCGCCTATTGTATTAAATTTCCTGTCAAAATTGCTCGTCACGACCCATCGAATTTCAAATGCTGTGTGTTTATAGAGGAATTATATTACGAATCAAGGACCGAAGTTGTTGAATTACAGTGCACGTGAAAAGGGCAACGAAAATCTGATCCGTGATACTCGGCTGTTGGCTGAAAATTAACGATAACAATATAGAGGGCGTGGTCTACAAATTCATTTAATCACTTGAGCTTGCGTTGTATATGTTGTGACGCTATAGATCCATTCACATGCTGGAAGGAGGAAAAGAACTTGGTATGCCATACTACAACTTATGGCGCTGATTGGTTTGTATACAACAAATCGAGTTGAGTTGCTCTGTGGTGTGTCCTCCGTCTGTGGTGCTGTGGTATTTCAGCAGAAAATGTCGAAGCTGATACCCCTATTTTCACTGCATTTCGAAAAGTACATCGTCTCATGACAAGCAAACGTTTGAAGGAACGGGATTCTGTGTGAGTAGATGAGCATATTCTTTCAATTAATTCTAATGTTTGCTGTCCATCCTGGTCCATTCGCTCCGTTAGCTCCCGCCGTCCATTGCCAGTGGCAGTGCAGTGGCAGGGGGCATTGGAAGTTCAAATGAAGTTGGAGGTGGTGTCGTGTGTGCGTTTGCATTTGCAGTATCATTCATGCAAGCAGACTGCTGATTGAGACAGACTGAGTCTCTATCTGAGTGAGAAGAGTATCGAGTAGGTCTAGCAACTCTCTAACAGCAGGTCTCAACTGGTGTGAATTTAGATCTACTGCCGTACTGGTGGTAGGGTGGTAGACCCTGACTTGTGATGTTAGTGCATGTGCCTGGTCATGGACATGGTCGTGGTGGTAGTTGCACTTGCAGTAGGGAGACCACTAGACAGAAAGATCCGTCTGTCCGGAGGACTCTTTTTATATTTTGCCATTAACGCTGTCCTCCGTAGACAGACGGAAGCTTGCAGTACCCATTACTGTGTGGATGTTCTTAACCACTGTCTCTATGGAAAATTGGGTGAGGTACCTCACCCTTCTCGATTGCGTCTAATTCACGGCCCTAGGTCGCCAAATTTAAGCTTGTATAGTAAAATTAGCTTTTTAAGAATACATTACACTCACCAGATTAATGAATAATCCAACATTTTAGTAGAATTTTCAACGTAAAACACAGCCTGTCGCGTCGTCACGTTCAAACTGCAGAGACATACACTATGAATCATTAGCCAATCACATCCGAGGTAGTTTCTACGCGTTTGTTTTACTAAAACACGTACCTCGCATGTGATTGGCTTACAGATTCAAAATGGCGACTTACAGCTTGCGAACGGCGATGTTGCGATATCAATAAAATTTCTGCGTTATAACCGAGTTTATGTGAGTATTTCGATTGCACAATTGAGAAATTTATCCCAAATATTGCTGCATAATGTGTCATGTCATGTCAAACTTGTTTGAATGTAAAAAAGCTGTCTGAAATTTGGTTTATCGTAACGTTTGATCTATGCGCGACTGCTCCACACAGGAGCCGCAATCATTGACTTCGGTCTGTATACGGAGGGGATCCGTGAAGCCAGACGCAGTCTCCGCGGAACATTCCCCGACGGACAGATACAGACCGATCTTTCGGTCAAGGAGACCACATAAACTTACTATCTCCTGTCCTGTATGTAGTAAAGTAAAGGCTGCCGTATTCCCGAAGGTGGTTTGAATTTAGTTCATATTTTCTCCGTAAATGCACATGACAGGTTGCATACACTGACAGTCATCCAATCAAAACTGTGTGTTGATGGATATGGACCTCCGCTCCGCCAAGGGAGGAGGTTATGTTTTCGTTACCGGTACCGTTGCGTTGGTTTGTCCGTGTGCAAAATAACTCAAAAAGTAGTGAATGGATTTGGATGAAACTTGCAGGAAAGGTTTAGAAAGATACAAGTATCAGTTGATTAAATTTTGGTAGCAATCCGATAATTTTGGGGAAATTGATGAAGGATTTTTGATATTTTGGCAGGTAGGGTCAATGAACGTGGGAGTTCTTGACTGCGCATATTGAGGTTTGCATGCGCACAATAAAGTGCATGCTCTAGTTTCTGCTAGTGCGAGGCGCGCCGCGCAGCTGAGGGTTTATGACGTAACAAAGGCTTCTACATATTGGGAAATCGGGCGATTTTTCAGCATGTATACCTGTGGGTGGAAATTACTGCTCTCGCCCAAAGAGCTTTTCCCCAGTGATGGAGAGGAGAAAAATCTCATTGGGAAAAGCAATTTGAAAGTACATGTAGCTGCTTGGAGGTCTGCGCTCTAAGAGTGCTTTTCTAGTTTCTACATGTTGTAATTTAAACCTTGGTTTTTATTTAAACCACCTTCATGAATATGGAGTCTGACAAAAAAGTAAGTGCCATAGCTATAGTATAATTTAAAGTTGTTTGACTATCCATTTGGGGAAAGATTTACACATCCTCTCATTTTGATTGATCAATGATGATTTATTTTCTGAATTTCTCAACAGGCTTTCCTGAAAGACATATGATATGGTGACAGATGACCACACCCAAGGTTAGAGAGTGTTCCACAGTTGGATATGCACTGTGTGATGTGCCTCATTTCATATCGTGCCTTCCTGACATCTCCACGTGAATAATGCCATAATGCATGAACTCTTCAACCAAGTGCTGTCGCGGCGGGACCTCTCGCGTGCAGGAGACCTCTTCTCCATCCCGGACTCGGAAATTGTCCACGACCTGTCTGGCGCACTCTACTGCATCCAGGAGATCGCCTCGTGCGAGAACTATGTTCGCAGCGACAACGACCAGGCAGTTGTGGAAATATGCATCACCCGTGTCACTACTGCAATCAGGTATTGTAAATGCTTTTGTTTTCTCATTCAAATTCAAAGTGATAAACTCATTCACTTTGATTCAGTTTACTGTATTTGTTCACAAAATATGCAGTATTTAAGCAAACAATGGCCTTTATAATGACCAGAAATTGGATTGCGCAAATGGCAGAAATCTGCATCAAATGCGGAAGGTCCTTATTTTCAAAGTCTCATTAGAGCTTGCTAACTGGCGTTGTCTCCTTAAATGTACCTTTCTTTCCATAGCATGCATTGATTTGAGGTGCAAAACATTTTTTTTTTCTATACATGACTTGAAGAATCAAGTTGTATGAGAGAGAAATATAATTTTCTTTGATAATAGCACATTAGTTTGACAATAACAGTATAAGACTCGAGAACATGAATTCTTGTCATGAATCAGAATTTTTCACTAACTGCAGCAAATTTTTGATGAAAAAATGAATGTGTAGGGCATTCACTCAAAACATGAAAAGGTCTTTAAAAATGCTTTTATTACATAGATACTTCATTCAATGCCAAGTGCTGAATTAGTCAGGAGTGACTCTAAAGAAAGGATCAAGGTGAATTGCTCCCTAAATATCAAGGGGGGGGGGGGGGTAGTCAAAATGAGATTATCGTAACATTAAAGGGATGGTACAGTATTGGTGGAGATGAGAATTGGGCTTTTAACTTTTTGTGAGATACCAAGAAAACACTTATGAAATAGTACAGAGCATACAATTTTAAGAGGAATTCAAAGTTTATTTGATGAAAATCGGGTTTGGAATGACTGAAACATCCAAACACAAAGTAAAACATAGCGATTGTAATAAAGTGTGGGTCCCACACTTTATTAGAATCGCTCTTTTTTGGATATCTCAGACATTTCATAACACATTTTCATCAAATGAATGTTGAATTCCTTATAGAATTACATGCTCTTTCCTATAAGAGGTTTCTCATTATCTCACCAAAAAATGTTAGAAATGTGAAAATACGTCTCAACCAGAACTGTACAATACCTTTAAGCGCCACTCTGATTTTAGTGATCAAATCTTTCCTCATCTCCTATGATGCAAAACACCTGGTAGAAGACATTCACTAACTTTGAACAGTCACTTGTGGTAAACCACAACACAAGGGTATGTCTGAATCACCTTTTTTTTTCTATAATGTGCCTGAAATAAACTTGCTTCATTGAGTTTCCACTCTGCCCCCCCCCCCTTGCTCCTGCAAGAAATAAGGTGAAATACTTTTGGAACTACAATATGGGCATGTTTTATGACTCTAGCACACATACTGTAGGATTCTGGGTGCATGCTGTATCTCCTGTCATAACAAATGAATGTTAAAGGTTGCCTCTGAATACAAGGGAAAAAATGCTAGCACATAATGTTTGCTTCAGCTTCTGAGATTCAGGTGGTCATACTAGGGCTTGAATTAGGAACCTAGAGCTGATTTACATCCAATCACCTCTGAAGTCCCAAGAACACACAAATCTGTTGCTGATTTTCTGCTTTTTTGCTACCTAATTTGCCTGCCAACTCCCTTACAAAGATACTTTATATATGCAAATTATACACCCATCAGTCTCAAGAAGCTCTTCAACATCACATGTATCAGTATGTTACTGTTACTTTCTACTAGCTCTTTGTACATGTTTGATTTATGTATGATCTTAGTTATTAATTCATAATTTATAAAGAAAAAGAGTTAAAAATACTAGTATAACTCCACTGTATGGTATAAAGGCAGTATCTACTTCTTACTCAGCTTGATCTACAGTTATTTTGATGAAATTTCTGTGTGATATTTTATGTCATAAAATTGTTTGTATGCTTAACTAGTTATCAGTTTTGTTTACACAAGTAGAAAAATTAAAAAAAGTTGAAAATTTGATTGAACAGCACATTTTGAACTTGGTCATATAAGATTTTTCTAATACTTTCCCTATGAATGTATAAGAAGACAACAATTTCAAACACATTTTCTTTTTCTTACCTGTAATAAAAAAGAGGAATACCTTGTAAGTGGGAAAAAAAAAGTATGCTTGTATATGATTAATATTTATGGTCTGATTGCACTATTTTGGTGCCAATGTAGAACTTCTCCCCTGAGTAAAGCATGTTTTTTATATACCGGTAGTAACATTTCATTCATTTCACATTTAATTTGATGAATGTACTTGTACAGTATTGTTTTGTTTATGTGCATATCAATTTTGAAGTGCACCGTGATTATCAATGGTGGGTGGATATGGGGAAAGAGGAATTTTGAGAGTTTAAAAAACAACACAAAAAATCATTAAATCCCAAATCCTATTCAGTGCAGTATTCATCATGGCACAATTAGACAAATTGCTGAAATTTGATTTATGTGGCTTAATGAATTGCTAAAAGGGTCAATCTTCCTTAACCCTTTTCTCCCTGAAATGATAATGACAACAATGACAGTCTCTGTACATTTCTTTACTATGCAACTGTGTCCATAAATACTTACAGATGAGTTTTTTCCCTAAACTCATGCAAATTGAGTATGTAATTTTGTAATTTACTGTTTCCTTCTTTGATTAGAGGTTCACATTGCTTGTAGCCTCTGAGGTTCTAGTGTAGGGTTAAAGGAGAATTCCATCCTAGTAATATGTTGCTTTATTTGAAATAAAAAAAAATCATGAGAAGTAAATCAGTGAAATTTGAGAACAAAATAAGACACATTAAAAAAACTATCAATTGTAAAAGTTAAGAGAATTGGATAAGACAAATTGGCAACTGTGTATGTACTGTATGTTTGTTTGTTTGTTCATTTTCCATCTGAGAAGATGGTTGGATAGCCCATATTCAGCTATGCTAAGCTGGTCTTCCATCACGTATGATGGTGTTGGTCAGCTCTTCATTTGTTTTGTACACAAAATTTAAGAAGGAGGACATGCAAAAACTAATAACACTTACATTGTATGAAGAACAGGTCTGAGGTCCTTGACAGAAAAATAAAGTTTGAATTGCTTATTTTTGTGTACAAGCCAAATGGAGTGCTGCTCAACCCCTACATATGTTACACAGAATTGCCATTTTGCTTTACTCTTTAAACTTTTACAGTTCATAAGTATAATTTGTGTGTGTGTGTGTGTGTGTGTACCTGATTTTTTTGTAATCAAACTTTCACTGCCAACTTCTCTAATTTTTCTGGTTTCTTTCAAAGCAACATGATATTATGATCAATGGAATTTCCCTTTAGATATATATTAGACTGATTATTTCTTCCCGATGTGATAAACTCCATGCATATTATATTGTTGCTTGTATCCCCAGGGATACTGGCTCAATAGAGCAGCATGTAGGAGCTTTGGTGTCCCTGTGGGAGTCGTGTCTGCACCACAACCTCAAGCTCTCGCACCGAGACGAGGACCCGCCCCACGCCAAGATTGCCTCCGACGTCATGAGCTGCCTCTTCATGGTAAGTCTCCCACGATCCTCCTCCCTCCCCCGTCACCACTGTCTTTCCCTCCCCCGCTCCATTCCCATCACCCCCTCAGCCCCTCCCCACCCTCCAGCAACAATTAAACCTATTGCAAGCTCTTTCAGTATCTATGGAACTTAATTTGATACAGATAGAACAATAGATTTCCGATTATGACATGTGCAGCAGCACACTGTATGTGGAAAACATGTAGTAGACTGCAGCATTTTGTAAACATTTACTGTATACTCTGAATATTTTGCAAGGTTTTTATTTTTTGCGAGTCAGGTGCTATTTGCGAAATTAAAGACAGACGAAAATACATGTAATGACTCTGATCCTGATATGAATGTGACGGATACATTTCTCCGTTCAGCAGTACTCCACGATCGCAAATTTAACCACTCGCGAAATTGTCGGGGAGTGCCGATTCACGAAAATTTAGACTCGCTAAATATATGGAGTAGTTTGCCCCTTGTTTCAACCCCTTTCAATTGTCAGAAAACTTCACCTCCATTTAGAACACAGGAAATTCCCCCTTCATGCAGATTTCAGATGACAGCATACTAAAATGTAATTTTACCCAAAATACCATGAAAACCTTGGGCAAGATTTCTCATGCTGGCAAAACCCCCATAACCTAAGTATAATTGGATGTGATGGTCGTTGCGTGTCAAGGTGTTCATGAGTAAACATATAAGATCTGTTTACTATGCAACCTATTAATCCATCAACACTGCTTCCATGCAGACAGTATTCGTTAGCTGATGTCTATTCTTGTATGCAGACATACTGATGGATGGCAATTTATAAAACACATTGAGCCAACGACTGCTTTATCAAAGAATGGTTGCCATTGCCAATAATATACCCCCCATCCAGCCCACCACTGATCCAGATTCATACTATAAAATATCTGTATGATCAGGACATTTATGATTTCTTAAGAGCCAGTGAGTTTATACTTGATTTTGGTGATACACATAACTAGTAATAATAATCATGGACATGTTGTATTATTGTCATGTTCATAAATTTTGCTACAAATGGTTAAAAGCCTATGTAAAGTCGTGAGAGAAACTCAAACTTGAACCTGTTTTCTTCAGAATTGTTTGTTGTATGAAGAGAGAAGAGCAAACAGCTTTAATGTGCAGTGGTAGTATGAAATGTAAATGGTCTATAATAGGAGCAAATTCATGCAGTTTGTGTGTGTGTGTGTGTGTGTGTGTGTGTTTTTTTTCACAGTCAATGTTAAGATTCATTGGGCCTTGTTTTTGACCATCAAAACGAATATAAACAGTTGATTTAAGTAATGTCAAAATTCTCAAACCTGTAAGAAGGCTTCAGGTTTGATAAGCGAAAGGGCAGTGTGATTAGTAACGTTCTCCAGTGTGCATTGTTTTCCAGCTGTGTATGAGAGTCTGTGTGATTGGATAGCATGCAGGGTTTGCATGTTAAAGTAATCATGACCTATAGATACTTAAGATTTGACTTTAAAAGGAGACAACACTAAAGCATTAATGTTTGTTTACTGAATTAACCATTTTGTAAACTGTGCAAATGTTAAATTCTAATCTCTGTTTGTATGAGAAATGAGTTGAAAAATATTCTATCTGCGTGCTCACATCTCATGCTGCATGTCGCAAAGATACTAATGATTTGAACAAATAGACTTTGTACAAAGCCATGCTTTTTGATTAATTTTCAAAATATATACATTCCCATTCTAGTAGACTAGCCATAGAGGATGCGAGTTTACTGAGATCAATATCTTTAAGTTTTAATCAAACTCTACAGATCAGCAAGCTAAAATATCCTTACTAATCATATGAGTCAAATGGTGACATTGAAATGTGAGATACTGTACATGATTTCATGTGGGCTGTGAGCCACATATCATGTTCAACGATCGATTGTATCTGACAGAAACATTTTGCTCAGGAGGGAGATAAGAATGCAAAAGTGCTAATTTGGGACTGAGTAATCCTTAGTCATGATGTTATCAGAAATTTTGATCCTCTTAAGCCAAATCCTCCTACAGCCGTAACTCTGTAAAATAATTTATGATTTAGAGGGTTTAGTAGATAATTTTGATTTAAGTGCACGTGCCACACTCTTGGGACATACCTTCCAACTTATGAACTGACATGAATGTTTAAAAATTGCATTTAAGCTTGTGCCTATCCTTTGCTGCATTGTGATTTTGATTCTGACTGATATGATGAAAAAGCAAAATGCTTTGAGTTAAGGTGTGTTTCCATGTGATATTGATTAAAAAAAAAAGAAATGGATTTTGATTAAATCAGCCTTAGAAAGTAAACTTTTCTGTCTCCTATAGCTACATTTTAGCCCCTTGAAATGAGACTATGTACAGGGAATCACATCCCATGTTAATGGCTCAAACAGTTGTGGATTTAGCTAGACTTCAAAGACTGATGCATTAATGCAGTTGAATTCTGTATCGTAATGTCCTCTCCTTTGTGTATGTGTGTGTACATATGTATACTATGTGTACATTCATAACCTTTTTGAGTATTTTGTGGACATATTGAGTTTGACATACACTATGAGGGTATATTGACAAGGTCGTATTCATGAATTTGAATGTGGAATGTTGATGTTCTTAACAAGCATTGTCCCTTTTAATCAGGGCCTCGTCATGCTTGATACAATCTACAGTACAGATGATCTCTCAGGATTGAATTCTCTTTCTGCACAGTCTGGAATTGAAAAGAGAATCAATACCATACTTTACTTCCTTTACTTGTCTGGAACAATTGATGCTTTAGGTCAGAGCCTGTTCATCGATCAGGATTGTATCCTTGGCTGCTCTTGATCCTTCCAATGTACTGTATAGCCTGGGCTAATGTAATATCAATCAAACATAAAGGGATGGTATAGTAATGGTGGAGATGAGGATTGGGCTTTCAACTTTTTGTAAAATACCAAGAAACCATTTAAAATGAAATAGTACAGAACATACCATTCTAAGAGGATTTCAAAGTTTATTCGATGGAAATCGGTTTTGGAATGACTGAAACATCAAAAAACAAAGTAAAACAAAGCGGTCGTAATAAAAGGTGGATTCCACCTTTTATTAAGATTGCTCTGTTTTGAATAACTCAGTCATTTCAAAACCGATTTTCATCGAATAAATGTTGAATTCCTCTTGAAATTACATGCTCTTTCATATTTTATGAGATGTTTCTCATCATCTCACTTAAAAATGACAGAAACTTTAGAAAGTTTAGTCTCAACCAAAACTGTAAAATCCCTTTCAAGTGATATTCTAAAGATCTATGGGACCTACACATGGCAAGGAGGGGTGAAGACTGCTTGAGACCAAGGACCTAATGTAGTAGTCAAATACGCAATTCTTTTACTGCTCGTCCAGATTCTTTTAATGCTCGTCCAGGCATACCATGGTCAAGTTGACTAGGATAAATGAGGTTGAAAATCAAACGTAATATTAGTGAAGTTTCATTTGGGCAAGAAATAAGGATATATTCACATTTGCAGAGTAGTGATATTGCTTTATATGTATCTGCAGATAGATGAGGTGATATCGTGGCCTTGCATGTTTCCTTGTACATGTACTTGTAGCTTTGTACCCACAGAGATCCTATACTGTAGATAATTATTTTTAATGTAACTTCAAGGAGAAGAGATTATATCCCTCGCATTCAGCGATGATGAATTTGCAAGGAAAATGGGGTATATTTGCTGAACTACTGATTAAAACAAATGATGTTATCAGATTTGTTATGAACAAATTAATAGGACAGTTGTGAGGGAATTAAATCATCGCCATGTTTAAAGTTGCATATGCATTCCTGACTGATATTACTTTCTTGCAGAAACTTGTTTGGCACACATTACCATGACTTTTTGTCATTTTCTCTCTTTTATTTTTCCCAAGGAAATTTGAATTATCTGTTTGACTTTTTCTTCTTAAAAAAGTCAAGACAAACAGAGTTGAGTTTCCCTTTATCATTGTAAAAGCAGTGATACGTATAGAGGTTCAGAGGAGGAGGTCTTAAAGTAAAATTACTGTAGGCAAGCTTCACAGAGCGCTAAACACTTGAAAGAAAGAGACAGAGAGGGGGAGAAGGGTAATTGTCTTATCACATCTTCGATCTATTCAACTTGCAGCAAAATTATGGCAAGCGCAGTGTAATGGAGCTGGCTCTACCTGTAGCTGTGCAATTCCTTCACCATGGCAACCGCGATCTGATACGCAATGTCTCCAGCTACCTGGCCCTGGCAGCGATTGAAAACGCTCATCTCCTGGCAGTATACTGTCACCAGATTATCCAGAGCATCACGCAAGGTTTGTGTCATCATAGAGGGGTTAATTTTTTTTCAGGGAAGATTGGTAGCTTTTAGGAAATACCGAGTGTCATCGTATTTTGAGTCTGTTTGAGTTTCTTCAAATTCTGCCATCCCATGTGAAATAGATGGCAAAAATGCATTTCATCTTGAAGCCTATGGTGAAAATTGATTGAATTCCATGACTTGAGGAGTTATGTTACAAGGTACTTATTTTCATCAAACACATTGCTGTGAGAATGAATGCTCCATCAACTGCAACTTGAAAAACTGCATTTCAAGACATATTTGACAATGTTTTCCATGTTCTAGCTGTGTGAGATTGTAGTAAGTGGTCATTAGTTTACTCATCCATAATGTGGATGGTGGACCAATTTTCCGGGTCTTATTTGGACCTAAACATCATTTCTATACCATGTGGAATTCACATAATTGAGAATTTTTCGTATGTTCCACCCCCAGGCAACCGATCCCTAACACGCATCCTACCCCAGATCTACACAGAGGATCCCGGCCCGATAGAGAACTGCCTCTCGGACCTGGTCTCCATCCTCCCGAAGTGTGACGAGAATGAGAAGTCAAACATACTGCAGCTGATTGCCCTTGTGGCAAAGAGGAAACCAGCGGTATGATGTACTGTACATCATGTGCACTCTAATTGATTATGTGCCCCCATGAAGGCATAATTACCCCCGTTTGCAATGTGGCCTTCAGCCGTGTTGAAGTAGACGTGCATAAGAGCTAATCATTAATGTGAGATACAAATAGCATACAGATATGGGCCCTGTTTCATGAAAAGGAGTTTATGATGGCAACTCTTGCTACCCTGGCATGTGTCATGGTAAGGACAAGAATCCTGCTTTTTGATGAGCCGTTGCTATGTGAAATTGCTATTCTAGCTAGATTTGCTATCCTAACATCGTTTATAAAGTGGGACCATGCACTTCTTTTTGAGGCATTATTGATATTATTGCCCCAAGGGATCTCAATTGCATGCTATGACCTGAGAAGCTTGTTTCGAGGGTTGTAGCATGGAGTTGAGATCCTGAAAGGCAATAATCTTGATAATGCTCCTTATGGAAACTGTCCTTTTCTGTTTGATATATCAAATGAGATTGCAAATGAAATTTTACTTGCCTACTGCAAAATATCTTGTTGCAAATCCAAGTGGCAATATTTTACCTTCCAATTCCAAATCAGTCGCTATTGCACTGTCCAATTCACTTGCTGTTGTATTATGAACAAATTGTTGTCTGTGCTGCCTTAGAAACTGCATGGAGATCACATCGGACAAGGGTCACTTGTGCTATTAAGGAAGCCAAGCATTTACAGTACATACATGCCACTCCGAATCAGAGGTAGATGGATTGGTAATAGAGGGCAGTTTAGTACTATAGGGTGGTTTAATACTATGGGACAGTGTGGTACTATTTTGTAGCTATTGAAGTCAATAGTTGACTTTATGTCCCCAATTTCATCCAATCAGAATTGAGGATTCATCAAATGAGATATGTAATAGTGAATATTGCATGGCAGAGCATGAACCATTTGTTTGAGTACATACAGACTATAATATTGATTTTTCAAGCAAGGTTGCAGTCCTCTGATACACAGTATTATGACAACAGTGAATGTCACATGGTCCCTACTCAAGCAGTAACAAAATTATTTTGATAGACAGATAAAGATAGATCTCTCCATAGCTACAGTATATTTGCTGATCACTCATTGGGAAAATGTAACCTTGGGGAATTTATTTTTCCCATAAATAAGAAGTAGACACAGATGTGCTAAAGTAGGTCACCATTTAGCTTGACTTCAGCGTGTAGTCAAACATTGTCATAGTTCATCACTTTATTATTCTGATGATCAGTTGGCTTATAAAGCAACCATCTTTCCTGTAAAATCAATATATTTTCCGCCATTCAAATTAGATGTATTCAGGTAAATCTGTGGTGCAGCATGTAGTACATAATAGTTGGATGGGATGTCCTCCTTTTCTAGCATTTGTGAATTTCAGTGAATTCTTAGATCTGATGGAAATGTAAAACAAGCCATTTAACATGCATTTGAAATAGGGTTCTATTTTTTTGCCGTTCATTTTGTTCTCACTGTCACAATTTCAACAGACTACTTGATGTCAATAAAACCACCTATCTAATGCATATCTGAAATAAGGTTCAAATTTTTGCCTTTTGTTTTATTTCCACTGCCAGATTTTGACAGACTATGTGTCAGTAAAACCACCCTCTTAATGCTTAAATCTGAAATAGGGTTCTATCTTTTGCTGTTCCTCTTTGCAGATTTTGACAGACTACGTGTCGGTGCTGGTAGACAACCTGAACAATGCGGCCACCTCGCAGACGGTTCTCTCAGCCCTCCTGGACATAGCGTCCGTGGACACGGTACCCTTCACCCACTGCCTCGCGGAGCTCCAGGACGCCATCAAACGCCAGCCCGCCCTACTCTCCATGGCCGGCAAGATTTTTGGCGCTGTCGGCAAACTCAACTACGTGAGTGTCGTGTGTTGCGATAGATACTATAAAACCAGAAATTTCAGTATGTATGAAACTTTCGCAAATTTTGTAAGGAGCCATGATTCGCAAAAGTAAAATGTATATGAAAGGTTTTGTGTGCACAATGCTTTGAATGCCAGTGGCAATTGGCGAAAGTTTCACTGCGAAAAAGGCCGTCAGCTCCAGTTGGCGAAAGTTTCGTGCTGCCATTGTTTCTGGTTTTACAGTACTACCATTAGACCTTTGCCATGCAAGGACCACTCAAAGGGAATTCTTGCTTTCAATAATGACCTAACACAGCATGTGCACACAGCGTGTTGTCTTTTCCAACCTAAGTTGGTGGTGAGGGACCTCCTTGAAAAAAAGGCAAGCTCAACATGACTTGTGCATAGTGATGGCTCGTTGATGTTGTGGATTTATGATCACGATATAAAGTCTGCATGAATAGGTTGAAAAAGTGAATTTACCTTTTTTATTTCCATCGGGAGGACAGAAGTTATTTTTTGCTGAATGTTTGTAATGGTATATATTTTGTATGTCGTACAATTTCTTTTGCAATTATACAAGACAGTAGGGGCTTATAACTAGAGGTATCAGTATATCGTGATAGCTTTGATAACATAACACTAAAGGGTAAAAACAAAGCATAGTTCATTGTATCAATGCTCATGTGATAGAGATATGGTATCCTCCATGCCATTCTTAATTAGAGCTTTGTCAAAACTAGTCATAGGTCTTAACACAATTATTATGCCTCCGCCACGAAGTGGTGCCGGAGGCATTATGTTTTCGGGTTGTCCGTCCGTCCGTCCGTCCGTCCGTAATGAATTTTGTGGACAAGGTAACTATCGAAACCTGTTGAGGTATCCTAATGAAACTTGGCATGTATGTGTATTAGGGGGTGAAGTTGTGCCTATCAACTTTTGGGTGCACATGCTCAAGGTCAAAGGTCAAAAGGTCAAGGTCAAATACATAAAATGTCACTATTTCCAACATATCTATTGAATGCCTGAAGATATTTTCTTGAAACTTAGTGTATACATGTATTACCCAATTCAGATTCTCTGGTGAAAGTTTGGGTCATGAGGTCAAAGGTCAAAGGTCAAAAGGTCAGGGTCAAAGACATAAAATTTCACTATTTCCACCTTATCTATTGAATGCCTGAAGAGATTTTCTTGAAACTTAGTGTATACATGTATTACCCAATTAAGATTCTCTGGTGAAAGTTTGGATCATGAGGTCAAAGGTCAAAGGTCAAAAGGTCAGGGTCAAATACATAAAATTTCACTATTTCCACCATATCTACTGAATGCCTGAAGATATTTTCTTGAAACTTAGTGTATACATGTATTACCCAATTAAGATTCTCTGGTGAAAGTTTGGGTCATGAGGTCAAAGTTCAAAGGTCAAAAGGTGAAGTAAAAATATTAAAACTTCTTTTTTTTCTCTGTACCTTGGAAAATTGTTCAAGGTATCTTCATGGAACATAGTATATACATGTACTGACTGGAAGTGATTATCTAGAGAATGTAGGGTTCATGGGGTCAAAGGTCAGGGGTCAAAGGTCAAGTGCAAGACTTCAAAATTTTACTATTACCCTCATATTTATGCAATGCCAGCAGGGTTATTTTTTTACACTTGGTGTATGCATGTGTAACCTAATAGAAATTCTCTGGAAAGTTTTTTTTTTCTCTTTTTGCCTCAAAGGTCAAAAGGTCAAAGATCAAGTGAAAGTGCTGAACTATCTTTTTCCTCCATATCTCGGAAGTGGCTCAAGTTACCTTGAAACTTAGTACATATTATGCATGTTCTACCTGAAAGTAATTATCTTATGAATTTTAGGGTCAAGGGCCAGATGAAAATGGTAACAATTTACTATTCAATTCAGAAATTGCACTTTTTCTCCACACCTGTACCTTGAAAATTACTCAATGCCTAAATGTATGAATGGGTCAAAGTCAAGTTAAAGTCCTTAAATCCCTAGATACATGCTCTCTTATTCATCCAATTAAACCTACGTCAAGGAAGGTGAACATTCAACACATTTGTGACAAACTTGTCATTCCAATATTTTGCCAATTTTGTGGAAATGTAATCACACAGTGTCCACATGTACTATCTAGACCTATTGGGAAAATCATGCATTATGGCGGAGGCATACCAGTCGCCAAAGCGACATTTCTAGTTTTCATTTTATTATCATTTTGTTGTTCCTTTGCTCACTTTGGAGAAGTTTGCACCCAAGCATATTTAAGTGATATCAAATGAAATATTGTCGTAGATCATTTCCTAGGACTTTTGCAGGATTTTGATGATGATGTGCAATGTGTACCTTCTCCCCTTGCATGATCCTAGGAAACGGGAGAGGCCTGTGTGCAGTTCCTGGTCCAGCTGCTGGCCTGCGTGGACCAGTCGGCCCTGCCGGCCATCCTGATAGAGATCAAGAGCATTGGGGACCACTACAAGGGTCTCCTGGCCCCCTACATCCAGCAGATCTCGCAGCAGGGCCAGAGTCCCTCTACCGCGGCCCGCATGATTGTCCAGCAGCTGCAGAGGGACACAGTGGGCAGGTGAGTGAGTGGGTGGAGTTGGTATCCGGGTATATTTCAGCTTGGTGCCACCAACTCCACCTAGGAAATTGGTGTTTCCTCTGTATATTGAATTGCTGCGTGGAGTGTGAGGCACATTTTATGTGGTACCATAGATATAGTTCCAGGTTGACTTTTGATTTGTTTTTTTCTGTGTCTCTCATCAGTGAGCATCTCCTGCATCGACCAGTGAGTATGATCGAACCCCGCCACCTCACCCGGGACCACAAACCCTTCAGTACCACCAACATCTCTGACCAGGACAGGAGAAAGTACCGGAAAGGGCGCCCTCACACGCGGATGGGCGCCGAAATGTCTGGCGGCATCCAGCCACTTCGGCACCCAGGACACTCGTTCTCCGAGCAAGCATTACATCTCCACTCGCCGCTCGGCGCTGGGCGGTCCAACTCAAATAGCTTGGGTGTCCTGGAACTGGCCGGGCGCTCGGACAGCAGGGGGAGTGTGCAATCTGGCGGTGCCACGGCAACGCAGTCGGCGGCCAGGAAACAGGCCACCTCTCCCACCAGGAAGTCGGAGGTGGAGCGGAAGATTAACCGGCATCAAAGGGGAAGCAAAGGGAGCCTACACGGTGCAGCTGTGCAAGAGAGTGAGGTTCCTTTAGCAGGGGGTGCACCTTCAGCGCCAAAAGCGGCACCTGGGTTCCCCGAGACTGTTGTGCACAGCAATGGAAGCGGCGCACACTCGAGCGCAAACGTGCAAGGGCATTCGCCCGATTACATGTCACACTCGCCGATGTCGACGCTCTCCCCCGGCAGCGAGGTCGCCTCCATGGGCACCGGGGTTTCCCTGGCGAGCGGGGGCAGTAACCGTGACAGCAGCTTGCAGACCTACATCGTCAAGCGGCAGCGGGAGATCATCAGCTACATGGAATCCATCAAGGACAGGATACCGGTTCCGGAGGAGTGCACAGTGCAGGGTAAGAGATTACCAAATTTGGTCTTGAACATTTGCCTGTTCAGCCAGCGATCAAGTTCCCCCTAGATCGCGATCACAGGCGATCAGTGATTGCATACGCGATCAATTGATTGTATGCAATTCGGCATACAATCAATTGATTGCGACATATCGCGTATGCGATCACTGATCGCCCGTGATCGCGATCTAGGGGGAACTTGATCGCTGGCTGAACTGTACCTGTTTGTTTTTTTTTGTTTGTGTATCTGTTTGCTCGTATTGCCAATATGTTGAATTTCTATTACATCACCAGAGAAAATGATGTCACGGACCTTTAGGTTGAGTACTGTATATCATGATCAGTGACCAAGACTCTGTGTTTTGTCCAATTGCAACCAATATTGTCTACAGCAGAATAGCTTGAAATAACTTTCTTCCAACAACACCAAGGAAATTTAGGTTTAGAGTGGAAGAATGATCTAAGATTATTTTCTTATGTTGACATTGACCTTGACATTCTTGACCCCCCCCCCCAAAAAAAAAAAACCAACACAACAACAACAACAACAGAAGATGGCCACAGCAGGCCTGTCGGCAGAATAGACTTCTACTGTGCCATGAAGGGTCCCCACTGTCTCTATAGCAACGTGCCTTTCTCCATGGAGACAAAGCAGATGGTGCCCTGGATACATCTCAAATACTTACATCTCCAAGTGAGTACTTTAAGATTCTCAAAAAAACAGAAAAAATAATCATGGTCATAACTGTATGTATGTGTTAGAATGTCATGTATGTAAGTATGTATGTACATGTATGTGTGTGTGTGTGTGTGTATGTACATGTATGTATGTATGTTTGTTAGTGTTTAGGTATACTATGGTGTATTATGGTGTACGTGGTCAACGTGGAAGTTTGCTAACAGTTGATATCAACATTACGAACAGTAATTTCTGTACTTCATCTCGATGATGTGTATGGCGTAATTGACAGTAGCGATGTTTACTTTGTACTTTATATGGAACGATATTGCGATATTGCAGCAGATTATATACATAAAATACATTCGAGTACACACAAAGATATTACACAAACTGGAACTGAAACATATTGACATAGAATACAACACATACCATCACAACATAATACTTTCAACCAACATGACTTAAAACACATACTATTAACTTTTGTGATTTTTGTGCAATTATCTGATCTATAATTGTACTAGTGGAAAGGTGAGCAAAGAAAATGGGATTCCACTCATTAACATTGTTTCCTGAGATTTGAAAAAGGAAATATGATAAAGAAAAAAATGAGGTGTATGATATCTGTTTTTGCATCTCTCCAACCTCCTATTGCCAAGGCCAACTCACCCACTCCAGTCTCCCATGAGGATAAGGCAGTGCAGAGCCTCAAGAAGAGCCTGGAGAAGCAGAAGACTGTGGGAGGCAACATGACCTTCCTCAAACTCATCATTCAAAACTTCCCCCACGCCAAGGTAGGCACGCCAGCACACATGCTGATGCACTTGTGATTCCCCAGTCTCTAGCAATGATCCTTCAATCTCCATACAGTCTGAGAAAACATTTAATTTTTGAATTTTCTGTGGACCTTGTTTTTAATATTTTTGATGATATCACCATACTGATTGTTAAGGCCATCTGATGTTTGAATATGTCAGAGCTGAGGGAGCTTTATTCCAAACTTCTGTAGGTCTGTATCAGGTTGCTCAAGATCGTGATGATACAAATGATCTGTGCCTGCTCTCAATCTTCCTTTTCCCCATCAGTTTAATGCTTAGTCTTACACTTTAACTCTCCTGCTCAATTTTGCATTCACAGTGGCGGATCCAGAGGGGGTTGCACTGGGGGCGTGCCCCCTCTTTATTTGTTGTTAAAACAAAAGAAATAAAAAGAGATGAAGCCTGGAAGTAGCACCAAAAATATTGTTTGCTTCCCCCCCCCCCCAAAGAATTTCTGGATCTGTCTCTGATTCATACTGTCTGTGATTGTCTTGACCAGAGATGGAAAGAGAAGCAAAACTTCTTGACATCACAATAATTATAACAGAAAAGATAGATATCAGTATTGCCAAGTATTATTATTCAAGGTTCTAGTCTGCTTTGCTGTAATGTTCATCTGCCATAGACTTAAAATCTGCCAAATGTTTTATATTCCTTGAACCCTTTCTCTGCTTTGCCTGCCCATAAGCATGTCCTTAGGAATGATTTCTTCACTGATTGGCACAGATGTGTAGAAACTAATCATCAGTGAATAGAGATTACCTAATCCCCCTAATCCCTTTTGTGTCAACATGGCCTTCCTGTTGGATTGAAGCACATTGCCACATCTTAGTGGGCTAGCTAGCTTGCTTTACAACTAGGTCAAATTTGGAGGATTACCAAATTATGATGTAAAAAGGTCTACAAGTTGAGCCAGGTGTCTGACACATCAAAAGGGTTAATATTATAAGCAAGTTCTCTTTCATCCCCAGGTGCAGCAGAGTCTGATCCGGCAGCTGTGCCAGGCCAGCTACTACGACATGTTCACCTTTAACCCCCAGCTGTCCCAGTGGGCTTGCTTTCTGTGCAGTAATCCAAGGAGAATGGGTGAGAATCTTGGGGAGACATGTGTGTCAATCCATTGCCAGGAATGACAACACATACATACACACACACACACACACACACACACACACACACAACTTTAACATGTATGATAACAACATGTGCTACATATGAAACTCTGTGGACTCCATTTAATGCACAATGTCATAGTCCAAATTTTTCTAACAGTGTTTTTCCTCTTTGAATGATCAATTCAGTCTCAGCCAATGAAAAAAAAAAACACTTCAGATACATAAAAATAAGGATATATTCTGTTTTAATGGTTCCACATACCACATATTCTAAGGATGTCTGTGTGTCTTAATGCCATGCACCATTTTAATCCCTTGCATGGAATGAATGCCCATGACTGTCGTAACAGGTAGATGTTTTTGCTCTAGGGTGATATGAAAGTTTAGCCATCTTCCATTGATATTGGTCATACTCTTTCTTGACATTTGACCCTTTGACCTTTGACCCAGATCTCATCGCTGGTGGTAAACCTCTCATTGAGGGCCAACTCAAGGAGAAGAAGGTGCGATGGAAGCTCTTCAGACGCTGGAAAACTCGCTACTTCACGCTGGCTGGTGAAAGGCTCCTGTACAGCAAGAATAAGTCGGTGAGTGGAAATCACTAGCTGCACCACCAAGCCGTCTCAGACCTTTGAAAGACATGCACATACAATTCACTAAGGTAGCTAAAGCTAGTTCATGGATTATGCAAATCAGTTTGATGTGCGTGACAAGTCATGAATGCTAACAAATATGCAGTAATGAACACATGCTGCCTCTTGTATGTGCATGGTAAACTTTGTTCGCCCATGTTTTTTAGTCCATGGACTAAATGTAAACCATGGACTTTTACTTAAAGTACACTCATGGATTTCAAACTTTGTTTTTGACTTCCCATTTGGGATGTTACAGAGCAGTCATACTGTACCTATGACCAACACAATAATTGATGTATTTCCTTTCTTGAAAATGTATGTGCAAACCCCCACTTCTGTTCAATTAAAACATTTTCAAAATATGAAATACATGATTTGCTGATTCAAGTTTATTAAAAGAGACCATGATTGCTGGTCCAAGTCTTACATTAGAAGACCATGACTGCTGGTCCAAGTCCTTTATCAGAAGACCATTATAGTTTCAATAAAATGACTTCAATAAAATATCAAAGAGTTACTGTTTGATACGCAAGCCCTGACAAAGTTTTGTAGACATCATAATAAATGACTAACAAGATATTTGAAATAAATCCAGGATGAATTTTGTGTGCATGCTTTCTTTGCCAACCCCACAGCAAATGACTGGAACCCTCCCCTTTGAGCTGAGCAAGGTGCAGAGTGTCAAGACGCTGAGACGGCGGGACCGCAGCATCCCCAAAGCCTTTGAGATCTTCACGGATGACCACAAGACGTACGTCTTCAAGACGCGGGACGGCACCAATGCCGAGCAGTGGGTCCAGTGCCTGACGCTGGCCATGAGGCAGCGCCAGAGTAGTTTCCATGGCGACAACGAGTCCACCACATGATGGTGACGACGTTGATGATGATGAAAATCCTCCAAGCCCAGATCTTTTTGCTCCCAACTTGGGGTCAGGTATGCCAGTAAGCCATACAAGAGTGCAACTGCACCGAAAAGTTGAATTCAAGAGTTTGTTCACTTTCTCTGACCCTGTGATATTATAACCATGGCAACAACCAAACACGAGCTGACACCAGAGAATGCATCCCTGGCTGGGTGCCGACAAGCCTTACGCTGAAACCTTGAAATGGAGTGTCTTGTCTTGTATACAACACATTACACATGCACAATATATGAGTCTTATCTTTTGGAGGAACTTTTCAAACAACACCCTCTGTGTCTTTTTACTCATAGGAACTGTCTTTTCTTAAAGCTGAATTTCATACATTTTCGCTGTCTGGCCTTCTCTTGTGATGATGGTCATGAAACTTAAGATATTTTGCCTCTTGTTCTTTCTGTGCATGAACAAGTAAATTATATGCCTCCCTTTTTTCACATGATACATCTGCTCGGACAGCTACAAGAGGCATTGTTCTCCACAGAAGTAGCGTGTGGAATTTGTAGACATGTTGTGCAGAGTGCCCTTGTTCGCACATGTGAAAATTTCATGCCTGAAGCAATTTTGCTTATTTGAAATGAAATAGAATTCTGTTGTATCCCACTTTTTTTTTAGTCAGTGTCGCATTTTAGCAGGAAGCAGCATAGGTACTTAAGAAAAATCCATGCAAGTACTGACAGACTAGTAATAGGAGAGATAGCACAATCAAGGAACTTTGCAATGTATTTGGTATTCTGTAGCATGATTGTATTCATATTTTTTTTTTTCAAATGTCTAAATAAAAACCAGCACCTGTAATCAATGTACTTAATGCTAATGGCTCATTCCATTACTCAAAGCTGTTATTAATTCATTTGGTCTGATTTGTAAATGTTACATTTCCATGTATGTTATGAGGTAGTATTGAGAATTGGAGAGTGGAAAAGGTGGCTACAAGATACACAAAAGCTTGATTGAGGTTGAAAGACTAGAAAAATGAAATAACACTAATCTCATTTAGTGTCTCATTCACTACCATTACCCAACGGGAAAGAAACGAAAATTCCAAAATATCAAAGGCACTAACTTAAAATTCAATCCCAGAAATAGAAATAAACATTTCTATTGAAATAGAAATACTCTCACTATTGAATAGAAAATAGAAAGACTCTCACTATTGAAATCTACTCTTGAATTAGAAAATAGAAAGACTCTCACTATTGAAATCTACTCTTGAATTACCCTATAATTGAAACAAAAGAAAACAAATTGTCCTCTTCTTGAAAATAAGAAAAATTCCAAGTCGTGGTGGAAAATGAGAAGGGCGTTAAGTTGTCTCGAACACTATGGGTTTAGTGGCAACTTACCGCCCTTCTCATTCTCACCTGACGAAGTGTTATCGCTCAACTCAATGGATTCTTTCCATGCTTTATTATTATGCACATGTGTGCTTATATTCGTGTATTTGAGGTTGCACATTTTTGTATTGCACTGTCAAATGTTGAGCGACTTGTTTCGTTTGTTTGTTTGTTTTTTTCAATGTGCTCTGATGCCATCATTGCATTATTGTAAGCATATTGCAAGCCATTCCAAAGATGTGTTAGTAGTTGCATTAAAAAAGAATTTGAGAAAACAAACAAAATAAATAAACAAAAATAGTGGTGTTTAACACTGTTTATACAAACTCACGCACAGCAACAGAGTTGATGATATAAAACTTTAAGAGTAGAGTAGCTTTCAGAAGTGTTATGTTATCCCATCTATTCCTTTAACATCTACAACTGTATAAGGAGGATGTTATCTTTATTGTTATTATTATTCTTTTTTTTTTTGCCCAGCTCATAATGCAAAGAAAAACTTTTGAAGTTGTGTAGGTGAACTGTGTATGTAAGCTGTGATTTCACATGTAAGATAAGCTCTGCCCTCTACGCTCTTCACAATGCAAATATAAGTTTGCATTGTCTTTAATTTGTGCTAGCTAAGATCCTGTTACATGGATTGGAGAAGTCCTGTTCATGACACAAAGATTAGCTTTGCAAAGTCATTAGTTTGCATTGCAGGTTCTGTCACAAGGAAGAAGGGAAATTTATGCCACAGGGTTTTCTGCCACACTTGCAATGTTGTCCCCCTTTCTACTTAATCATAGCCGCTTGCAATTTGTGTTTGTGTGTGTTTATATCTGCATTGTCTGTGTCAAATGTGAGACCATGATTCTTGGAGGATGAAATAAACTGCATGCTTCACACGTTGGCAGCTCTGTATTCGCTTCACCAAAGACTTTGTGTGTGGCGCCAATTTCGCAGTAGAACAGTAATTTCCTGTCCTCATTCCGTGTGTTGCCCTTTTGTATTCACTTTGATCAAATCAAGTATCCATTTTCACCGATTCAAATTTACTCTCAGTAAACCTTGTAAAGCAAGTTTATTCTTTATTTTGTTTTGTACCATAATGTTGTATATATATCACAAACTCTATAAGAGGCCTGTCATGTTGTATATTTTGTGTCAAGTGTGTTCATATTTATCCAAAAAAACAACAGTTGTATTCAAATTTTAAGCCGACCTCACAAAACAGTGGGGACAGGTATTTGCAGGGGTCATTCATCACTCATGGCCTTATATAGGGGTCTTTAATGAGTCGATGCTAACATAAAAATATTATCTGAAATAGAACTCCTGCTTCCTTAGTCTGTCATTGCACTTGTCCTTTATTTAAATCATTGATTCTTGTGTCAAGTTGTCTTTATTACAACTAAATGACAAATTGCCCTTCATCTTCGTAAATGAACATTCCTTTCTCCTCTGTCGCCTTCATCTTCCACTGCTGCTTTTCCTTTGTCTGTGTCTTCTCTGTATTTCGTCTTGACTGTATTCTAATCTTCATTATTTCACCTTTTTTTTTTCATTCATGTTATTTCACAGCCTTCTTTCTTTCCTCAATTGCTGTCTCTTTTTCATTTATTACTTGTACTCCTTTATTTACTGTGTCTTTTTTTTCCCCCCTCTCACTGTCACCTTTCTCGTTTCCTGTGTCTTATTGTCTCTTAACTTTATTGTCAGCGTGGTCATTTCATCTTTTTTTTTTCTTCAATTATCTCACGGTCTTCTTCCTTTCCTCAATCTCTTGTCACTTTTAGTGTGGGGAGACTGTGTATTGTAAAGCTTGGCCTGACTGGGATATATTCGGGAATCCCCGTAACAAATTGTGTACAGCTTTATACGCAGCACAAGCGCAGTCAAAGAATGTTGACTGGAGGCGAACGTTAAGGATGGGCTTACACTTAGGTGCACGTATTCGCTGACGGGCAATTCTATTCTAGCAGGCCTGTGCTAGTTGCGGTTTTCGAATGTACCGTAACGGGTTGCAAATCAAGATTGGACCAGTCGGGCCCACTTTCCCATTACTTACAGTGTAGTTTCCCCCAAGCTATTGGGTCTTATAGGGGTGAGATATGAATTTTACAGCAACATGTCTTCTTCTCATCATGCTCTTATTCTGATTAAGGGTCAAAGGTCATCTGCAAATGCCTGTCCACTCCGTCAGACTGGAAAAAAAAAAATGTCTTTTTGCAGAAATTATTGAATGATGCAGTACTGTGCCCGGTAATAGATTGTGCAGCTAAAGAATACCTATGAAATTTGTTCATATATTACACATGATTTTATATATATATTTGTGAAGTATGGAAAGTAGATTAAGAGCATGTTTCGTTCTGCAAATGATAAATGCATTGTCGATACTGAGCGTAAAATCAAAGTTCTAGCAATAAAAGAAGTATATGAGATTATTTCTTGCTATGTCAGTAATTGTATGTTTTGTAACCCTGACAAGATAATTGGAAAGAGATACTTACATAAGACCAATTCATACTGAAAAGATATGTATAATTTTTTTGATGATCCTATGGCTCATATTTATGTCTGCGCTGCAAAATAGTTGATTTTGGAAATAGTCACTGCATGAAGAAACACCATAGCTGTGAAAGCAGTTCTTTAAAAAAGAAATAGTAGTATTTTGTTTTTGTTTTCACCAAAATATTTATACATGTACTCCAAATACATGCGAAGTAAGTCCAAGTATATTTATGAAAATGGATTGTGAAATGATTGTTGAGTTTGCAATCATTTATTTACATGTACAAATGTACTGGTGGTCAGACCAGGAATTTATCCATTTACCTTTGCAAGTCTCTGTGTTAATGCTAGCATTACCTAGACACAACTTGAGCAATGATATCCCGCTGTGTTTTTGCCAACATACAGTAAGCTTCACTCGAGGAATATTTTCTGAAGAAAGTTTTTTTTTTTATAAATTTTTCTTTTCTTTTTTCATAGAGCTATTTTCACGTGGAGTCAATCATGCATATAGATGAGTGTGTTATTTTATCTTTGCAATGCTTGGGACTTTACAGCAAGTTTAAATCTCATTAATCATGCCACAAAATACAGCGCTGTTGCATGATCTTTTGCAAGGATATGATGAGAGTAGTAGCACATGTGCTTCGAATTAGTTCCAGAATTCTGAGAGAAATTTATAAATCCACTCAGCAAATGAAATACTAGTGCCCGTAATGATGATGTATGTCCATGGTTTTTCTGTATTTCATCAGTTTTTCCCCTGACTGATTGTAGGCTCTCACAAACCAACCATGTACTCTCCAGTATCAGGATTTGGTAGTTCTCTCGTTAACATTGGCAACCTATTCATACACTGTGCAGGAGGCATTTTTGTAAAACAGTTTTCATTGTGACACGTGAAAACAGGAAAGTGTGTGTCGTCTTCTTTTTACTTTTTATTACAGTAACTATTCATGTAATACTGGCCAAAAAAAAAAAGAAAAAAAAAAGATTGAATTGGCCACCAACCTGTCCTTAGTAGTAACCTGCCTATAAAGGCCAACTTTTATGTTTCCCTTTAATGTCTGCTATGTATGTGCAGGTCTGACTGCAGTCTTAAATGTTTGCTCTTCCATTAGAGTCCCGTTTTCTAATATAACTTGCCACTGCTTTGTGAAGATGGAAGATGTTGAAGAGAGGAACCTTTTCTCTCATTTTCCCCTCCTAACATTCTCTGCTTGTCCTCTATGTTAGGAGGAAAAAGAAATCTTTAAAAAGATATTTGAAATCAACATATTCAGTACTAACTTTTTATATGTTTATTTGTTTATTTTTGTATGCATCTTCAACAAGTTTTTTTTTTGCAAATTTTCGTCTTGGGTCTCGTATGCTCAAGGTCAGCATCTGAAGTGTCTATGGTAGGATTGCAGTGTGCACAGAATGACATTGAAATACATGTAATTCCAACTGCTGTGATATTATTTGATTTTTCAAGCATTCGTGTACAGATTCACACTGGGCACCATCACTGTTGTTGGTTTTTTTTTCTGCTTACATTGGATGCAGAAAATTTGTCCCGGTGATAGTAATTCATATTATTGTTTATGTCAAATTTGATGTTTTAATAGAACTAAAAAATTATGATGAATTATTCATGTCAATGCTGGTATTTGAGTACAGCTAAAAAATTATGACGAAGAAGAAGTCATGAAAGCAGTTGCATAAGCATGTCAGCTGAGTGACAAAAGGGAGTTAACATTGGACAAAGTCATTATATGTCATGATTTTCATTTCCTCTCCTTAGTGCAAGAACAGCATTATTTTTTTTTTGTATTTTGTATTTTTAGAAAAGATGCTACATTCCGACCTGAAATTTCAAATATTGTGGTATAAGACTTTTGATACAAAAGATCCCAGAATTGTGATCTCTAAGTTTATGTGCATGAGGGCACTGTTTGCTCAAAGATGATGAAAATCAAATTGTTGATTTGGTGAGGAGAATTTACTGCCAGAAAAATTGCAAAATTTATACTTTATTGCAGATTCCAGCAAATTGTTACTGTATTGTGGATGAGCTTTCAGCAAAGCCAAACTGGTCAAAGACCACATGCACATCAAATAGGAAACTGAAGTACTAATTAGTAGTTTGTTGAGCATTTTTTTTTCCTCCTATCATTTCCCACCTCCTGTACTGTACTCTATTGTAATCCTGAATGAGTATGTGTATGATGCATATCACTTGTTTGTTGTTGTTAAGATAATTGTAATGCTAGGCCAGTTAGTTTTGTGCCCCATAGATTTGAAGGGACAGTACCATCAACTTATAAATGTTTAAATATTGAAGACCTGGTGTAAAAAGGAAGCAAAATTGATGAAGCTAATATGCTAGGTAAGCGAACATTTTAAGAACTTGTCGGTTCATTGAGGTGCATGATATTTCATGATTCAAAATGTGTGAATTCAACACAAAATAAAAGTATTAAAAAAAATTCTTTGAAAAGAATGCTTGCGTACAAAGTTAAGCATGTTCTGCAAAAACTTTGTACAATTCATACCAACAAAACATCATACTCCAGTGTGGAATGTTTCAGATAAAACTGTAAAGCTTGCAAAAATTAAGTTGAGACCTACCGGGATATTTTACAATTGATTAAAAAAAACCCCAAACAAACCAGAACACAAAAGCATGTGCGCTGCAGACTGTTTAGTATATTATTGCATCTGGCTTATAGATGAAATTGCCCAATACCTGAAGCTGTCAATGTCCCAATGAATTAAAGTGGTGTGTCAACAGAAGCTGTACAATAGATTATTCTAAAAATCTGTGATGTTATTTCTTATTGATGACTATCAAGAAAATGATTGTAAAATGGATATTTGTTACAAGCATTTGTATGACCTTTGTTTGTGAAAATGCATTTTTCATGAAAGTTTTTTTTTTCCATTTTTGATATCTTAATCAGCTGAAATATCGCCAAGTAATTTGACACTTCTGAGAAGGAACAGTAGAAGTATGTATAAAAGTGACAATCTAGTTGTATGGAGAATTAGTATGTGTTTTCCTGTCCTAAGATTTCTGAAGATCCTAGGTCATTGTATTTTACAGGTCGAGGAAATTATGTTTTGATGCTGCAACAATAATAGAAATGTATTCATATAATGCTAACACAAATATATATAATAATTAAGTTTGATGATGTACAATATTTGAATGATTTCACCAATGTCAGATGTTTACAATGAATTTCTTCTTTTCTCTGTTTTTTTTTTTCACTCTTTGTAACCAATAGCTTTAATGTAACTCACAGTCCATCTCTATGCATTATTATATAAATAGCGTCTCCATTTTCTCTAAGTGCATTGAAATACTCCCAATACAACCCGATATCTGGGCTGGTATAGGGGCGAGAATACTTATATTGACCAAAATATCTGCTCTTGTGATCATATTTTTTCCCCAGAAATGTGGCATTTGATTTTCTGAATTGTAAATACAGCATATAAAGCAGTCATAGGTATGAAAGTCTTGACCATACAGCCCACTGAAACCAAAATGATTTCACATTCCTCCAATTTTCCATGTTGTCAGAAGAGAAACAACCTTGAATGAAAAAGAAAATATATATTGCTATACTTTGTAGTATTTTGTAAGATGCATTTTAAGATTGGCAAGTATCATCAATTTGTAATTCTTTTCCCTCTGTAAATTGCACAAATTTCGTCGTAATTGTCTTTAGGCAAGCCTGGAGAACATAACTTTGATATTTTGGATTGACACTTTGAATGCCCATTATCGTTTTACATAAAAAGATCGCAAACCCCGCCTCTGTAGGTTTTGCCAAGGAGTATTTCACATAGGCATAGATCGCACCAGTTCGTAGGGCATTACAATGGTTTGTTGATCACTGTCGCAATTCTTCATGTATTCACGCACTGGACGTCACGTGATAGTTTGCGAAAGTTGCATCATACGATAGGATACAGTAATCAACATAATTTGTCATTCTACTGTGCAACACTATGAAACATTTGCAGCATGTGAAAAGAATTCAACATTGAAGAAAAATGTTTGGATAGAGGTCTTGCGTGCACATGCCTTTCTGTAGACTGGCTACAATTCACAGCGGAGCAGTTACCCTTGGGTATGACGTCATAATCGACCACCAATTCTCGAGTTTATTGGATGTTCAATCGGCCACAAAACGAATTTATCAAATATGTGTAATACTCCTTCACTTGATAAAGTGACCTATACCTATATCTCGATGCGCTGTTACGAGAGGATCATTTTCTTATTGAATGTCAGTATTTTCCTGTTCTGTAAAAACTGACAATAAAAACGTGTAATTATTGCCTGCGCCTTATGAAACTGTCATTTGACATAAATGTAAGAATAAAATGATATTGAATGATATTTACTTTTGAAGGACAGTAAAAATATTTTCCTCTCATTGCCTGCCAATGAAAGTTCCCCTCGAGAAAAATATCGTACGAGTATATGTACAGTAGTACACACTAAAAACTAAAGGTTCAAATTTGCACCCTATTTGTCCCTATAGCAGCACCCTGGGGTGCACAGCTGTACCTTTTATTGTGCAAGTAGAAAATTAAATCTCCTAATACGTGTATTTATATTCGTACCTACAAAGATGCAGACATATCCATCAGAATGTAGTTTGATCTTACGAGTAAAACCTTGGTACTCGTCCAAATTTTCGATTCACAATGTATTAATGTTTATGGTGCATGTTTGCACCCTTGATTACAAACTGAGGGTGCAAATTCGCACCCATGCAGGTTCAAAATTCAGCGTATTGCACCGCTAAGGGTGCAAATGGCTTATTGGGGTGCAAGATTGCACCCTGTAGGGTGGTTGTATAGCGACAATTTTGGGGTTCAAAATTGAACCCGTATTTCTTAGTGTGTACATGTAGGCCTACCATATTGTGTTACGGTGCATCGGTAGGGTACAGATACGACCCTTCTGTGCACATTCGCTCTACCGTCATCCTTTTCTTACTCCATCATGGATGTAGTGAGACATTTGTTTGTTACATGCACAAATTTACCACCTCCCTGGTCATAAGCAGTGGTATAACACAATACCCTGTTAATATAGAATATGAATCCATATTATGCTTCCGCAGCGGAAATTTGCGGTATATAAATCATGTCTTGTCAGACTGTGCGTTATGTCAATTGGATGTGGTTTAATATTCTGTAAAATAAGTCCATTGGACCAAAGCTGCTGTAGTTTATCCATGTAGAGAGACAGAGAAAAAAAAACCCACCCCAGACATGTTTGTTTTGTTCCTCTTAGGAGTATGTTTTTAGTATTATGTTTTCATACACATCTGCGTGTTACCGCAAAACTTTGACGCTGGATTGTTAGTACCCGACTTTTGTGTGGCAGCCAAGTGTTGTACAGGCAAACCCCATTATAACGCGATAGTCAGAGCGCAAGAATTTTCTGTTATGACGAAATCTTCTTAAAAGGGACAAATTAAATCAGGGAAATGATGACAGTTTCACCAGACAAATCCCCTCGTTCTATATAGCAAAATCTCGTTGTCTCCATGTTCGTTGTAAAGGGGGCTCAACCGTCTGTATACTGGAAATGCAGGATCGTCCCGTATATACTTCTCCCCCGTAACAATGAACCGAAATTATCATTTTTTTTTTTAGTTATCAGAAAAAGAGGCTGATGTTTACAAAGAGAATAGCAAAATTTTCTGCTCTTTTGAATGAGAATTTACAAATTTGATGACCAGAGATTATGGCTTTCTAGCCCTCGCTCTTGTATATGCTGCATGTTCCTACAACGTAGACTGTGTCAAACAATTCTTCGGTTTTAAGTATTTCTGGAATGTATGGATACAGTGTGTGTATTAAATCAAAGCGTATACGCAACAAGGAAAGGGAACCCCTTTGTCGATTTACTTGTATATCAACGATGACCCTAATGACCATAGTTGCTTATAAAAATGCTGATGTGTTCTGTAAGCTTTGTCATTTGAATGTGTGCGAGGGTCGGTTCTGACATTTACGCCCTCAGACGTCCGAGAGAGGACAGACAAAAATACCACGCGTCATTACAATTTTGTGTAAAAGAAATAAAACCATTATCTATTTCGTAGTCTGTCAAGCAACGAGTCGCAAATAAAATGTCACTGATATTTTACTAATTTTCACACTGTGCGAGAAGACTTTCTTTTGATACTCTGTTATTTAGTGTATTTTAAGATAGAAAACAGAAGTGGTGGTTGTATTGTTGGTAGCGCTTGTGTTCGGTCGTTAGATGAGAGAAAAGATTCTGTCAATTTGCCTTTTTTTCGTACAGTATTAAAATGTACGTTTATTGCATACATCGTTATAGAATGTATTAATAATCCGTATTGTTCACATCATTATATTCACGATTAATTACATTTTCATATTCAAATACAGTATGTTTTAGCATTGCAAATTTTCACTGTTGCGCTTATAAATTAACCTCTCCTCTTCAACAGGCGTGTCACAGTCATGTTTGATCTTGTGACGATATCCATCCGCTTATCATCTGTAAGATAGATCCAGGGCCTCCAACCCCGAGCACCTTCTGATCTGGAGATTCTCCCGCCTGAAACCCCTCGCAAACGGGAGACTCCAGCTTGATGTGCGCTTACGAAGTTCCTTGAGGCCGGGGCCCAGGGCCCGCAAGGGCCCTGGAAGCTCTAGGATTCTAGATGCTCTCTCGCGCTATATAAGACTTTTTTACAATATACTATTTTTTAATATACGATGGCACTAAGTACCCATGCAAGAAATCATTGTAAGCGGGAGACACAGAGTCAGGGCGGGAGAAATTAAATCTCACGCGGGAGAATGTAAGATCTTGCAAAAAAGGGCTTTCGGCGTTAGATCTCCCGTAGAAAGCGGGAGAGTTGGAGTCTCTGAGATTTCGAGGTGCAACTTCGTTTATGGAACCCGAGTTTGCATAGGCTGAAGCTAATTATGCCCTCGAATAGTTAGTATAGTAAAGTATAGTAAGCGTTTACATTGCATATCAATTCCACCCATGCCATCATGCCAGAACGCAGCACAGAGAGCTAATACTCGTGATCATTAGTAACAATGTACCAAAGAGTAACGACTTTTCTTACATTATTATATGACACTGCTGTGACTCTTGTGAGTCTTGGTTAGTAATACAGTATACTAGGCCTATCTAGCTTCTTAACTGTAGTTTGTGGCGAGATACCGGGCGAGCAACAAAACAGTCAAAAAGTGCGCGCTACTTTAAACCGGCAAGCATAGTCATGCAGTAATCACCCCATATCTTTGGAGACAAGCAATAATGTTTGTCTGTTTCCAATCTTTATATCACACACAATGGGCGAATTCTTTCCATAACTTTATCTTTAAAGAAATGAGCTCCAAAGCTCAATTATCATATGAGATGGACTGCACCACCAGTCTTTGAAAACACATAACAGTTCAATTGCATTTCTGATATTACAAGAAACAAAACATAGCGAAACACAAAGGAATTACAGACTTCCTGATACATTTCGTTTCTAATGGGCATTAGACTAATTGATTTATACAATTTCATGTCATGCAGTACATAAATCGATAGTGCCATGTGTGGAGATTTGAGGGATTTATCGTGGTCCTTGACCAGATAAGCCAATACTCTAAAAACCACAACACGGAACAAGGATGAAGACAATTTTATAGGAGGCTCACATATTATTCCAGTAATGTTACAATACCACTTGCCTAGCAACCTCACCTGTGTAGAATTTATGCACCGCATCATTTCTTCCTATGTTCCGCTTCCGTGAACATCCAATCATGCATTTTCTTTTTTTTTTTTAATGCAATGTGAGGCTGCTATGTCTTCATCCTTGTTCATTGTGATTCGTTTTGAATGTTGACAAAAAAAAAATCTTATTCCTCATCCTATCAATATAAATTCTGAAACTCTGCACCCATGCTGTATAACCAATTTATGGTTGTGCGAATGCAAAAGTCTGAATATCAACCGGACGTCTCATTTATTCAAAGTTGCATATCCTGTCACGTGTGTGCTTCAAATGGCATTTAATTAACTTCCATGTTCGGTTTAAATTCCGATAGTGATCTCAATGATGATAACAAAAAGGTTTATCAAATTATACTGCTAGCAAAGATATCGTAATGTACTCTACTGCTGATACGGTTGATAATGGTACCAAAATCATAATACTGATTTTAAAAATAATAATGAGCATTACAGTGGTAGCAGAGTATGTAGTAGTAATGATAATTATATCAAAATTAATGACAAAAGTAATGAAAATTTCCTTGTTTATTAAGGTAGCCTCTTAGGGCCCTGCCATTATTATTACGCCACCACTAGCCTCATTTATCATTGAGTAACTAGGAAGAGATCATCATGCAATAATTCACTCTTGCGTAAAACAAATTTATGCAGCGTTTGTTTTCTTTTGTTTTACACGCTTAAGAACAGTTTGATATTTACAAACATCATCATTTATGGAACAAGTACAAATCAAAAGCAGCATTTCTTCATAAGAAGGTATAGACAGATCGATATACATGAAGTTGCAAAAACAATGTTCACAATCAATATCATAGTCAACTGCATGAGCAATAAACTACAGGAAGCACCTATGACAACAGTATGTTACACATTTGTGATATTAATAATAATGATGATAGTAATAATAAGGTTTTCTTTATGCAGGTAACCTGTTCACTGTTGCTACTGCTCTATCAGGGGGGGGGGGGGGGTGCCATTATTATTGCCCTAGCGTTGCCATGTACCCACTTATAAACCTGGGCCAAGAGGGACGATGTGGGTAAAACATCTTGTCCAAGGACGTAAGCACTAGAGTTCTGGGTGGGAATCGAACTCGGATCCTCTGACTAGGAGTCGGGAGTCTTATCCATGTTGCCACAACGCTCCCACATGAATGCACTCCTAGGGGCAGAACGCGAGGTGTTGTCAAGGCTCAATGGATTAGACCACAGTCAATCGCGAGGTCCTTGGTTCGAATTCCCTGCCTGCAAGAGGTTGTGCTCCAAGGCAAGGCACTATCCTTGTTGCCGAGTCCTCCTGATGGCACTGTAAGCCGTCGGTCTCGCGGTCGATTGCTGACAAACACTTAATCGATGCTTCCTTCGTGGCCACTTATTAGGACAAATCAATTCAAATCAACTTCATTTCAGTTTTAATGATATTATCCAACATGAAATCATAGAATCGACTCTGTGGGATGATAGAGAACACCTGGAAGCCTGTTATCGTCAGGATTAAAGCTACAGAACACGTATGTTTACAAAGTGTCTCAGCTCGTTTCACGTGTATCCACATGCCTTCACGTATAAAGTACGAAAATTGTCTCCAAAAGATATAAGACCCCCAAACCAACAAACACAAAGATGTGACGGCTAAAAGTGCGTTTTGGAATCGAACCGGGAATGTGACTAACATAATTGTTATATCACACATTTCGGGCCACTTCCCAAGTATGCGATGGAAGTGTATAGTCAAGTTGGGTATGGTAATGACAGACTCAATTCCAGATACTCTAATGTCGATACCTTGGTTGGATAGAATGTGAGCGAGTCCGGTGTTTTACCATAAGACCTTTCAGATTCCAGTACAAATCATAGCATTTGTATTTGTATCATAGCAAATACACCGGGTCTCCCGATTGCCTATCACAGATTATTCCCATCATTGGTGATGATGTCATCACCATTCGTCTTCTTGCGTGTTGCTTCAAAAATGGTTTATGAAGAGGGCAGGGTATGAAACAAAGCGTGGGAAGTTCAACAAAGCAGTTGGCGTGCTGCAGGCAGGGTATCATCTTTGAAGATGGCAAATATACTTCACCAAGAAGTCAAAGGTTGCGAGCAACGTCCACAAGCAGTAGAGCTACGCATGTTCATTTCAGGGGAAGTTTTCGCGAAAGTTAGCCTGGCTGCATGGGACGAAGCTGTGAGGGGCTGGGTTTGGAAGGGAAGTGAAGAAAACAACAGACAGCATTGGGAATAGATACATCCTGCTATTGTATAACAAGATGTCGGCTGATGTTTCATGCAGTCATACTAGACTCATTCATTGCTGCACGTTCGTAGCGTGTTCTCCGGCACATGAAGAACAGTATTACCATGCTCACGATCGCAACGAGTACACCACACTTACTAGTACCTGGAGAATGAACGAAGAAGAAAAGGAAAACCTGAGGGTCACTCTAAGAGGAGAGACTGCGTATAGCAATGAGATCCAAGAAATTATAATATCTATGAATGGAAGACATTGCGCATACACACTAAGAAACACATACAAACATTGTATTCATAATTCCTGCACATACACGTGCGGACACAAGTTTGTGTGCCTGTACAGTATAGCGGTGAAGATGACTGTAAGATATTCTGCGCCATCGCATGTAGGACCTATACATTAATCCCCGTACATTTACTCATTCTATAATAAAATTTGATTAATTTGATTTGATTAATATTGCCATGTGTAGATTTGCTAACTTTATTGTGGTCCCTGAGAAGATAAACGGTTTAATGCGGAAAACGGTTGATCCCTTGCTTAGTGGAATGCTAAACATTCTTCAACATCAATATCATTTTTTAGGTTAATTCGAAGTACAGTGAACATCTTTCCGATCCTGTGCCGGATGACATATTATGCTGTCACAACTGTCACGAATCTTCTTATTTCCATTATACCAGGGTATGCGGTTTTAAGGACTCTTCATTCTAGTAACTTACTTGCGGAATGATTTTGACGAATATGTTTCACCTCGTCGTTTATCTGGAAAAAAAGAAGAAATGAATGAATGAAGGCGTAATTTCAATCGAGTAAAACTTCATCTGCATTGATACTTCATCTGACATTGATGTTAGACTTGGGTTTTCAATAGGGATACGATTTATAGCCGGATTTTTCAACTGTGAATGCTGCAGCCTTCTTTCACTCACATTGATCACGTGACAATCGATGAGTAGGTCGCATATCCTGGACTTTCCGACTGTGTCGGAAGTTCATGTATAGCAACACCGTGTGTATGGCTGTTAAAGCGACGACAGCTGAAAATTCCGAACGCAAATTGTGCGAGTTGAGATCAAAATTTTGATACCCATTTCAAAGGGCAAAACTTCCTTCAGTACTAATCGAGAAGATAAACTCTATCTAACAAGAAACCGTTTTAAAAACAAACACCTCTCGTTGCAAATGATTGACAAATTCCCCTACCTCAACGTAAAATAACTGTAATTGCAATTGACTAGATGCAATGAAAACATCTCGACGGAAGAATTTCATAAATTTGAATAAACACCTTTCGTTTACCTGTTTACCGTTTTTAAGGTTAGTTAGCTTACGTTTAGTAGTTTCTATGCACTGATACAGTTCTTTGTTATTTTGTAGTGAGGGGGCGGAGTTTGAGTATGTCATTCGATTCTTTCGGGCTTTGTATCAAATCAACTTTTCAATAATCGCTGCTACTAAAACTTGATATCACAAATCACCGTGCAATACATTTGATTCGCTATTCTATTGACATTTGACCCACTGAATGGGAAGACAGGCGCATTCTGTCGACACTGCAGCTGTATGGCTGGCCCATCCAGCCATATCCATTTGATTACATTTGGCTTTTGATGTAGATGATAGTCATGTATTGGTTAAGAATAAAACTAGAAATGTCGCTACGGCGACTGGTGTATGCCTCCGCCATAATACATGGTTCTCCTAATAGGTCTATGGTACAATGTCTTGACAATGTGTGATGACAGTTTCACACAATTGGCAAAATATCAAAATGACAGGTTTGCCACAAATGTGCTGAATGTTCACTTTCCTAGAACTAGGTTCAATTGGATGAATGATTAAAACGTCAGAGTGCAGGTATTTGGGGGAACTGATGATTTTCACTTGACTTTTGACCCTTTTACAAGTTTATGCATTGAGTAATTTTCAAGGTAATGAGAAAAAGTATAATTTCAGTATGAAATGGTAAAATAGTATTATCGAAACCTGGCCTTTGACCTTTGACCCCACAGTTCCAAAGAGAATCACTGTTAGGTAGAACATGCATAAATATGTAAGTTTCATGACAATACCTTGAGTTATTTTTGAGATATGGAGGAAAAAGTGCAATTTAGCACTTTCACTTGACCTTTGACCTTTTGACCTTTGACCTTTTGGCAAGAAACTTCCCACAGAATATATATTGGGTTATACATGCATACATCAAGTTTTAAAAAAATCCTTCAGGCATTGCATAAATATAAGGAAAGTAGTTATATTTTGAGGAGTTGACCTTGACCTTTGACCCCTGACCTTTGACCCATGACCCCAAACTTCCCTAGATAATCACTGCCCATCGGTACAAGCATATATACTAAGTTCCATGAAGATACCTTGAACCATTTGCAAGATATGGAGAAAAATATGAAATTTCAATTTTTTTTTCACAAAATAACCTGTGACCTTTGACCTTTGACCCTGTGACCCTAAAATCCACACAAAGTATCATCCCCCAAGGATATACCCTCATACCAAGTTTGATGCAAAACCACCACACGGTTCTTGAGATATCGACAAAAACAAAACGGGACGGACGGACGTACAGACGTACGGACGTACGGACGTACGGACGGACGGACGGACGGACGTACGGACGGACGGACGTACGGACGGACGGACGACCCGAAAACATAATGCCTCCGGCCACTTCGTTGGCGGAGGCATAAAAAAGTGAATACAAGTGTTGAAAAGAACAACAGCAGATATAAAACAATTTCTTAATAGGGATACCAAGTTTCGAATATCAAATACTAAAACGACTTTTAGAGATAAATGGAAAAACCGGTTGTATCATGACAACTTATTGCGAAGGCTGCAGAAGTATGTATGATGTTTATGTGTGTATGTGTGTGTGTGTGTGGGGGGGGGGGGTAATATAAAGGTGGTGGGGAATCCCCTTCGCCTCATCCGGCTCCACAGAACATTATAATGGCTTTCACCTTCATGGCACGCTGTTTGCAACATATTTCCCAGGCAGTATTTTAGTAAAATCAATGTTCGATGACAGGAACTGCGAAACCTTGTCTTATTTGGTTCAAGTGTAAGCAAATAACAGGATATACAGGAAGTGTTCGACATTTTTCCTGTCGAAGACTCGCACGCAAGAAAGGTCTCTTATGGGGTTACAGGACAAAAACTAAATACATACACACACACACTCACACACACACACACCAACTCAAGTATAGATGTATAGAAGTACTATAAACTATATAGCATAGTTTGGTCACATTGATTATATTATTTGAAGATCTAGAAAAGCACAAGTACCATGTTCCCACAATATAACACAATAAAATCAATTATTGAATGTGTGCCATACCAGATACTAGTAGTATTAATCTCTTTAAAAAAATGAGTGAAAATATTCACTCTTGAAGGAGTGAATACAAAAAAGGAGTAACTTTAGAGTGAAATTAGAGTGAATTTAGGGTGAAAACGTTCATTTTCACTCGTTTTGGAGTGACCTCAGGGATCACTCGAAGATTAATTTAGAGTGTAGCTCCGTGGTCTTTGTCCATAACCATGGTTTCATTTTTACCGTCTTCGTGAATTCAGGCCAAAGGGTTTAAGTGGATTGTCTTCCATACAACAAAGCAAAGAAATGCATGCGCAGAACAACATCGTACGGGAAAGGAGGATATTAAAGGGTCTCGTAACACACTTACGAACTAGTTGTCTTTTATCTGATGTGTGTCTGCTTCATGCACTACTTCTGTTGTTGTACCTGCAAAGAAAAGATAATGTGTAGCTTGGAACTGTCAATATTCTCTATTCAATGCAATACAATTCTGCGAATTTTATTTCTAATCACAATATGAACACAACATCATGAACAATAACTGATAATTGAACAGAGCGGCATTCATATTTTAATCACTAAAACAGTATCAAAGGCAACCTCCAGGCTTTGAAGGACTTATGTTTATCTGATGACTGACAGTTCTGACAGTTCTAAATAAGACAAATACAAACAAAGGGAAGCTGACAAGAAGTGCATACAATGCATACCGACTGGACTGGATATGGAAAGCCCTGGTACGGTGTTCGTCCAAAACCCTTGCATTATCTATACTCGTATGAACAGAAACTCATGTAAATAATTATAAGGAAGGATAAAATCAACTTGGGATAAATGCAAGGGACCACCGAATCGATGCAAGTTTTTGAATATCATAGTAAATAACTGAAAACAATGAACAGAAATATAGATAATTCATAAATGAAAAATGAGCAAACAAAATTAGATTCCATCGGGATTCCAACTCGACAGATCTCCGGATAGCCAGACCGGTGATATTACGTACGTACCACCTAAGCTAAATGGAAAGGCCGAATATACGGTGTACATAATACAGTACGTGGGATTCCTATGCAGCAGTATACAAGACTTTCTGATTTGAACAAAGTAACATCGTAACATCAGAATTCCTAAGAAAGAAAGGCTTAAAATCTATAAATTTTCATTAACTACTTGTCGTGAGCCTCATTACCTGGGTTCCAGAAAAACAACGCTAAACTCGATAAGATGTGAAAAATATCATTCATGGAATTAAATTCATTTGAAATCGTATGGTCAAGAATAATAGTATGATATTTAGTACAATTTGGTATAATTATAATGATAATAGTATCTTCACTGCAAATATTATGATTCTCGACATCCATTATTATTATTTTTCACTTGATCGCGAGAGGAGTAAATAGGTTTTCTGGCCCGCGCCAAGCGTGTTTTATTACTTTGTTTGCGCTATAATGGACTCCAAATTTCTGTTCCGAGCACGTGTGTTTATTCAACGACATTGCTTCCTATATACCTGGTACCAAAAACATGATACCGTGCAAAAATTTAGCAAAGTTAATTTACGGTTGAAGTCCCCTTTACTGCGTTTAGTACAACAGAAGATAAAGTTACAGAAATTCAAGATTTAAAAAAAAAAACCTGAGAAATCAGGGACAAAAGAACAACTTTTGCATTTTTACTTAAAATGTCCACAATTCTTTGATATTTTGCTTTTTGGCTTTATAAATTAACATTAATATGAGTAAGTGTATAACTATAGATAATAATATGATTGTGTTACCAATTGCAAAGTGATTTTATATACGAATTTCATGTGACATTTCTATAAATGTCTACATCTTAAAGCTGCGTGTAGACCAGGAAAATTTCATGAAAGAAATCCAAGGCATTTAGAAGTCCGGAGTTACAGTGTGAAAAGTGTAGACCACATACACGAGAAGTATAGACTTACACATCTAGCATGCCTAGGTAGGGGATATAACTGAAAAAAATTCCTCATTTAATTCATGTGACCTACATCACAAAACCTCCAAATAGTCGTCATATAATACATAGATTTTCTTAGTTGAGAGCAGATTCTAAAAGAGCAGCCAAAGACTCTAAGTTTTGTAAAGATATATATTATACACACACACACACACACACACACACACATATATATATATATATGTATATGTATTATATATATATATATATATACATATATATAACTTAATAGAAATTGATTCGAATGGACTTTCCTAACTTTCCTAATCTAAATAATAGAAAGACTGTGCACACTCTTTTATTCCCACCTCCCTGCTCTAAGAAGATGGAAGAAAGTGTTTCGTGAGAATAACAGAGCCTCTAATAGGAAATGTAGGGTCTAATCAACATGTTTCGGTGCTTTAGCTTGAATAACAAGCTGTGCTCTGTGCGATAAACGGGACAGAGATGGGAAGAGCAACTTAATAGCAATAACAAAGAAGGGATTATTCTACCAGCTGGAAAATGAAAGAAACCCCCCACAATTTGCCACTTAGTTCCATGATCCAACCTTAATGATAATGTCGAAGAAGAATTGCTCATTTGTGAAATATAAAAACTTACCACTAGCTATATAGGTTATTTCATTTCGCCCATTTGGTTCTCAAGTAAAATCTTCCCGCGCGACTTTTTGTTGGTTTTTGTGATACATGATCACATACTTAATGCTAAGCTCATATATCATATGTTCTCATTTTGTACACCATTTATGCTGTACGAGATATGAAATAATTATGATAAGCAATACGAGGGCATCAAACTTACGACTTGAGGGTGATTCAGAGAGTGACTCGGGTGTTGTTTCATCTGTTGCTGGAAGTGGACAAGTCTTTAACGAATTTCTTGTAACTTGGTCGTAGGTGATGTTGCATCTCTCATTATTTTCATTTATGTACCCTGCAAGATGTTGAAAGAAGAAGCGAGGTATAACTCAAGAAGGACCGGGCGAAGGTAGGAAACAGTGGTGATTTTTGTACATTTCTTTTCTTCGTCCTTCTTTAACACAATGCTATGCTGAAGTGCCCAAAGCGTCATACCACAGTTTGCAATTCTGCAAATTATATCACTTAAAGCACAATTCCACACAAATTTCAGGAAGCCAGTATTATTCATATTGTTTCCCATCTTAATTTTCCTGTTCATGGATAACCTAAATTACTACTAATACCCACAATATTAATCCCCAAACACACAACCGTCATCAGTTCACCCGCACCCGTCTTGACAACCAGTTGTGTGCTTTACTCTGAATAATACTCTGACAGTGTAACGGGAAATGGATAGAGAGTGTATGTGTTACTCACATGCCTCGAGATAGGTCTCGTGGACGTTATTGCACCGAGGTGGATCGGCTGAGTGATCCAACTGACAGAGAAAATATTCTCCGACATCTTCTTCTTGCACGTCTGTGATTTCGATGTCGCAGCTCCAAGATCTGTCATTAATTTTCCCGAACAGGACCAACTGGGTACGATTATTGTGTCCGCAGGTACCCGTGGGCGTCGTGCAGTTATAGAATCCACTGTCCAGTGAGCACTTGATCTCGTTCGGAACGTCGTGTTCCCTTATGTTGTGGACAAAATACCCCAGTGATGCCGAAGACCCAATTTCACTGGACTCCAACCATGTGATATTCATAACCGTACCTGAAATCCGAGAAAATCAAAATAGATTGTCATCGGGTCTTATTATTGGCGATATGATTTCTGATAACTTTTGCACAATATAATCTTAATTAGATCGAGAGCAACGTCCGCCTCAGTCTAATTTCTTTCAATATAATTATTACATCATATTATGCCATATTAAATCATATTATCATATTATATCATATTACACTATATTATACTATACTATACTATATTATATTACATTATATTATATTATAATACATATGATTATAAGAAGAATGAGTCTCAAATACGCCATCTGTAGATCCAACCTTCTTGTTGGACAGTGTTGGATCTGCAGCAGGCGTATTTCAGACTCATTCTTCTTAAATCATAATATTCTAAGTTGAACACGTAAAATTTTTAAGATGAATATATGTAGTATGTACACTGTTGGTCAAAAAGGTGGAATAATTTTGTTTTGAATAAAAGTCGACCGTTTTGTTCGCATTGAAAAGGTTGTCTGTAAACAATCTGGTATGTTATTGATTACGTAATGTCACCCCATTATTCAGGTGATTGGTATTTTGATCATAAGGAATGTGTTATTACGTTACGAAGTTACCTTTTGCAGACTATAAAGCCCTATGTAGTTGAAATATTGCCCTTTTTTGCTGATTTTGGACGTACCGCGTAGAGAAGGTTTATTTTTTCCAAGTTCCCCGCACTGTGTGCATTAAAAATCGGTACAGAATCCCCCCCAGACTATACCTTATCCAATGCTGACGGCAATGCGCGAGAGAGTGTTAGCGCTTTATGAGGGTTACAAGCAGTCTCGTATAGGATGAATCCTAGGGATTTCACAGGGGGCAGTCTCTAAAATCCTTAAGCGTCATCGTGAGAGAGGAAATGTACTGCCACGGAAATCACCAGGACGTCCTATATTGATTACAAGTAGAGCTGATCGCCACCTAGTGAATCTTAGCCGCAGAAACCGGAAGTTACCAGCGAGTCGTCTTCAACGCTTGTGGAGGATACTTACATCATGGAATCAACGTCTTAAGATCAACAGTCAATCTCAGATTTATACAACATGGCTCCCGAGCACAATGATTGGTTAGATGACTGGTCAGCCGACCGAGACATCGTCTATTGAACAGTCTGATAGACTTGACGCAGCAATTGTGGCTGGGATAAAGGAGGCGCTTTGTTCCCCAGACGTGATCAAAGAGCTGGTGGCTGCTGTGAAGAAAACTTTGGTAGAACAAATAAGCCAAGATGTCTACGAGGCGGTGAAAATGGACATGCAGACGCACAAGGAAACGACAGAGTCGCTGAAAGTACAGATCGAGCAACTCAAGAACGATCTTGACAAAATGAACGATCACGAACAGTACAGTCGTAGAAACTCACTACGATTTAGTGGCGTGAAGGAAATGCATGGTGAGAACACCGACAAAGTCATCACCGACATTGTCAAAGATCATTTCGGGATCGAACTGAAAGCACATGACATTGATAGAAGCCATAGGATAACACCCAGGCAGAATGAGCAAGCCGCCAATGCGACATCGTCATCGAGGCGAAAATCTGAGAAGGTCATCCTGGTCAAATTCGCGACGCACAACATCAAGCAGCAAATCTACCAGGCGCGATCGAAATTGAAGGGGTCGACGATCTTAGTCAACGAAGACCTGACAGCACCTCGAGGTTTATAAGATTTTTTTTTGCCTAGAATCACTGTTTTGAATCACTGTTTTGAAATACTGTTTCAAATCAAACTTTCGTCGGGAGAGCGTTTATAAGATTTTTTTCTCCGAGCGTGTTGTGGCTCTCGCTCAGACTGTGCCATTGCGCAACTCACTCTGCGCAGTTTTTCCTCGGCAAAAGATCAAACAGGGTGCGCGCAAGGCATTGTGACGTCACATAAACAGTGTTTGCGATCGCGGTTGCGTTTATAAGATTTTTGAAACACTGATTCTGCAGAAACACTGTTTGTAAACGCACTATTTTGTGCGTTTACAAACAGTGTTTCAAAACAGTGTTTCAAATCACGGCGAGCGTTCATAAGATTTTTTTTCGAGCTAGAATCAATGTTTGGCCAGAAACAGTGTTTCAAAACACTGTTTCTGGCCAGAAGAAAAATCTTCTAAACGCACCCTAGGACGCATCCGTCGGTCGTGTGGACATGGACGCAAGATGGTAGAATATACGCATTGACAGGAGACCAAAACCGGAGACGAAAGGTGGTGATACAGAACCAACGGGACCTCGAAAGACTGAACTGAACACGATAATAGCAAGGTACCACCACTAATTGACACTAATTACACTATGTCTATCCGCTATCAATGTGTTATGTGCAAAAGACCACGATAGTGTTAATCAAAACGCATTACTTTGTGTTTCATGTAATCATTGGTGTCACTTTAAGTGTAGTAAAGTAAGCCTAAGTATTTTTAACTCTACAGATGACTGGGTATGTGGTTATTGTTTATTACTTGAGTTACCGTTTGCATATTATGATGACCAAACATCTGATTTGGAAACTCAAAGAAATGAATTTCTATGTTCACCTGAAATCAGAATTACGTTAAAACACAAACTGGAATTTGATTCGGATAAAGATGTACGTGAACTTTCACTCCTGAAAGGTTTTAAGTTTTCACATTTGAATTGTTTATCTTTATGGAAAAATATTGAAGAGATTCGTATTCTGTGAAGAAAGCTGAATTTGACATTTTCACTCTCAGTGAAACCCATTTGAATGATTATATTGATGATTCAGAATTGAATATAGATGGGTACAATCTGATAAGACAGAGGTAGTAAAGGTGGAGGTGTGGCAGCTTATGTAAAAGAAGGAATAAATTATAGAGTGAGAACTGATTTTGAGTTTGATCTGGAGTTGATTGTTATAGAAGTAAATGTACAAATGGTGAAGCCATTTTTTGTTATAGTATGGTATAGGCCACCCAATGCTAGACTAAACGTATTTCAAGAATTTGAGAGATTTCTTGGTGAAGTAGACGATATGGGCATAGATTTTGCTATTCTTGGTGACTTGAACTGCGATATGTCACAACAGTGTACATCTTGGCAAACAAAACACCTGCGTGAGTTGTTGACCTCTTTCAATCTCCAACAGATAGTCAACACTCCCACAAGAGAAACTATCTGTACATCGTCTATAATTGATCTTATCATAACTAACAGGGTGGGAAAAATTAGGTTCACAAATGTTATACCAATATCTCTGAGCGACCACTACCTTGTATATTGCGCTTGGGGTACAAAAAACAAGAACCAAAAACAAAATGTACATAGATATAGTGTCCCGTAATGTTGGTAAATGCAATATGGAAGAATATACGGAAGCGATTTCTAAGGTACAGTGGGACCATGTAGAAACATACCATAATGTAACTGAGGCATATGATGAATTTGAAAGAAAGTTATTAAGTGTGATGAATGCATTTGTACCACTAAAAAGAAAAGAGTAAAGAAAAAAGAATCCCCTTGGATAACATAAGAAATTTTAGATCTTATGCGTCAAAGAGATAGACAAAAACTCATTTCTAAATCATCTAAAACTCAAAGTGAATGGAAGTTATACACGAAGCTTAGAAATGAAGTTACTATGAAATGTCGTCAGGCAAAGAAAGAATATATAAGTAATGTTATTTTTTCCAGTAATGGTAACTCAAAAGATGTTTGGCAATCGTTAAAGTTTATTACTCCTGTAAAGAATACTTTCAAGCAAATAGAATATATTGTGAATAATAATACACTGGTCAAGGATAAAACTGATATGTCAAGTTGTTTTAATGCATATTTCACAAATACAGGCGATGCGATTTGTAAGAGTCATGATCAAAGAACAGAGGAAGAGATTGCAAAATATGTACCGAAAAGAAGTTCCTTGTTCTCATTTGAAGATGTTACTGAAGAAGACATTGTGAAAGTGGTTGAAAGTATGCCAATAAAAAAATCATATGGAATGGACACTATACCAATGACACTGATAAAGTCTGTTATACGTATAATTGCAAAACCACTTAGGTACATATCTAATCTTTTTTCTGAATTGTGGTTGCATTCCAGAACAATGGAAGGTCTCAAAAGTTACGCCAGTGTATAAAAGTGGTAGTCGAAGTGAGATAGGTAATTACAGACCCATATCTATTTTGTCTGTTATTTCAAAGGTAATTGAAAAACTCATTTTTAACCAGATGTATGATTATTTGAATAGAAATGATATTATTAGCCCAAATCAATCAGGCTTCAGACCTGCCCATTCAACTATGACTGCTTTACTTTGTGTCACAGAAGAAATGCTCCATAACATAGATATTGAAGGGTGAAATGGTTGGAATGGTCTCCACTGACCTCAAAAAGGCATTCGACACAGTCAATCATGCGACACTTCTTCATAAGTTATCTCTCCTCGGTTTGAATAATATTGTGTGTAAATGGTTTAGTAATTATCTCCATGATCGTGTTCAGTACACTTCTATTGACGGCTTTATATCCAGGCCTAGGCATGTAACATGTGGAATCCCACAGGGCTCTACGTTATAGGGCCTTTGTTATTCAATGTATGTATACATCAACGATTTGCCTGATTGCATTAAGGAATGTAAGGTCCATTTATACGCTGACGATATACATGTCTTTATTTACCTGGCAAGGATCTCGGTCAAATACAAAGAGGTCTAAATAATGACTTGTCGTGTTTGTCACAATGGGTGGAAGTAAACTCACTTGCACTGAATGTGAAAAAATGTGAAGCGATGTTAATAGGTTCCAGAAAGAGGATTAGAAGCAAGGCGTTGAGAGTCAGTATTGACGAATCTGAGGTTCCCTCTGTTACTTGCTGTAAATACTTAGGAGTTTATCTCGACCAACATCTTGATTGGAGCCAACAGGTGGATAGGGTGATAAAAAGCACAGTGAAAAGTCTGTATTTATTGAAAAGAATACGATTTTGTATTAATAACTGAAATAACTGCTCTTGTATATTATAAATCCATTATTCAGAGTAAATTCGATAATTGCAGCGTTGTATGGGGTAATCTTCAAAAAACGGATTCTGACAAGTTGCAAATCATTCAAAATAGAGTGTTGAAAACTGTCCTTTTGGTTGAATCAAGATACTCGACCTCAGCGATCGACAATCGTTTGTCATTAGATATTTTGGGAAAACGAAGATACAAGCAATTACTACATGTTATGTATAACATTTCTAATGGAATGTTTCCAGAATATGTTTTGCAAAATTTTGAAGAACATATAACGAATTATTTTTTGAGAAACAGTGTGAAGAAATTTATGCTGTGTAAGGTAAAAACAGAAGTCGGAAAAAGAACTCTTCCTTTAGAGGAGTCCAGTGTTGGAATAGGTTAACTTATGATCTGAAATGTAAGCTCTCTCTGTCCAGTTTCAAACGAGCTCTTGATGTACATCTGCTGTAGCCTAAAGAACTGCCCAGGATTTTTCTTTCTTTTTTTTTTCTCTCTCTCTCCCTGTCTTTACTTGATATTGTTGAGATAACATGTTCCTTTAGGGTATTTGCTCCGTTTTCCTTTTTTTGTTGCTGTACTTTTTAAATGTTTCGTTGTTTTTGTTGCTATACCTGATACTTGTTCATTTCATTATTATTGTATATTCAATTTGTATGTATTTCTGCTATTTCTATGTTGTTCACGGATTTGCAGAAGAACAGCTTTGCTGAAGCAAATTGCCGTGATTAAATAAAATAAACTGAAACTGAACTGTCCACGCCTGATGGTTCACCACGGGGTAGCTCGTTTCCTTTGGGCCAGGCAGCACAGGACGCTTCCACTGGGACATTGGCAACACGTTATCTTCATGGACGAGAGCCAGTTCATCCTTGACCGTAGAAATGGGAGACAGCGAGTTCGTCGGTTAGCTGGGAAAAGCCTTCGAGATGACTGTGTCTACGAGACAACCCAAGATGGAGGAGGCACAGCGATGGTCTGGGCAGGAATCCATTACGGAGGAAAAACGCCACTAGTGGTGTCGGGTGGTACTACTAGTGGCGTCTACTTATCTGATGAACGCCGCTGTCTGCAGGGAGATATTGGAGTTCCACTGCCTTCCGTATGAAAGACATGAGTATGGATTCAATTTCCGACTGCAGGATTATAACGCTAGACCGCACAGGACAGCTGTAGTTAGAGAATTCTTAGAGGTAGAGGGGGTTGAGCAGTTGCCATGGCCAGCTTGTCCGCCAGATATGAACCCCATAGAACATGAATGGGATGCCCTAGGCCGAGCCATCAACGGCAGAGAGGTCATTCCTCAAAATCTGCAGGAGTTGGCAGCTGCGTTGAGAGAAGAGTGGGAAGCCATACCTGTCGACGTCATCAACAACCTGGTGGACAGCATGCCACAACGCCTACGCGCACTGATTCGTGCTAGGGGCGGATATACCCGGGATGAAAATACCCAAAATGCCCACCCCAATGTGAACTCTTAAGAATAATGACTCAATTTGAAATGAACTTGTCAATGGAATCACAAAACAAGTTTTCTGGAAAATTGAATGACTTTAAAACAAAATTTCTGTTGATAAATTTTCTTTTGCAATATTATCAATGTTGTTTCATGCCCATAGTTTATGATTTAGACATATACTCGTTCAAAATCACTGTGAAAGTGTGTAAGCGGCAAGATAAAGTTAAATGATTGATATACATTAAACATATCATTTTCCAAGCACATTGTAATAGATATGCCGTTAAAGTTTGAGAAAAAAAATATTCCACCTTTTTGACCAACAGTGTATATATATATATATATATATATATATATACAACTTAATACAAAATTCGAATGGATTTTCCTAACTTTCCTAATCTATGAATAATGGAAAGAATGTGCACACTCTTTTATTCCCACCTCCCTGCTCTAAGAAGATGGAAGAAAGTGTTTCGTGAGAATAACAGAGCCTCTAAAAGGAAATGTATAGGGTCTAATCAACATGTTTCGGTAATTTGGCTTGAATAACAAGCTGTGCTCCGTGCGATAAATGGGACAAAGACGGGAATAGCAACAACAAAGAAGGGAATATTCTACCAGCTAGAAAAAATATGCAAGAACCCCCCCCCCTCTACACACGCGCGCACACACACACACAATTTGCCACTTCGTTCCATGCTCCAACCTTAATAAAAATGTAGAAGAAGAATTCCTCTTTCGTAAAATTATAAAAACTTACGACTGTTTATGACTATCATATAGGTTGATTCTTTTCACCTATTTGGTTCTCAAGTAAAATCTTGCCGTGCGACTTTTTGTTGGTTTTTGTGATGCACGATCACATACTATAACTGTTATATATCATAATATGTTATCAGTTTATATACAATTTATGCTGTACGAGATAATTATAAAATGTGATAAGCAATACGAGGGCATCAAACATACAACTTGAGGGGGATTCAGAGAGTGACTCGGGTGTGGTTTTACCTGTTGCTGGAAGTTGACAAGTCTTCAACGAATTTCTTGTAACTCGATCGTAGGTGATGTTGCATCTTTCATTATTTTCATCTATGTACCCTGCAAGACGTTGAAAGGAGAAGCGAGGTATAACCCAAGAAGGACCGGGCTAAGGAAACAGTGGTGATTTCTGTACATTTCTTTTCTTCGTCCTTCTTTGACACAATGTTATGCTGAATTGTTAAAAAGCGTCATTACCACAGTTTGCAATTTTGCAAATTATACAACTCAAAGCATAATTCCACACAAAGTTCAGGCAGTCGGTATTATTCACATTGTTTCTCATCTTAATTCTCCTGTTCATAGCTTTCCTAAATCACTACTAATACCCACAATATTAATCCCCAAACACACAACCATCATCAGTTTACCCGCACCCGCCTTGACAACCAGTATTTGTGCTTTACTTTCAATTATACTCTGAAAGTGTAACAGGAATTGGATAAAAGTGTATGTGTCACTGACAGGCAATGAGATAGGTCTTGTGGACATTCTTGCACCGAGATGGATCGAATGACCGATCCAACTGACAGAGAAAATACTCTCCAACATCTTCTTCTTGCACGTCTGTGATTTCGATGTCGCATTTCCAAGATCTATCATTAATTTTCTCGGAAAGGACCAGTTGCGTGCGATTATTGTGTCCGCAGGCACCCGTGGGCGTCGAGCAGTTATAGAATCCACTTTTGAGTGAGCACTTGATGTCGTCCGAAACGTCGTATGGCCTAATGTTGTGGACAATGTACTCCAGCGATGCCGAAGACCCAATTTCACCGGACTCAAACCATGTGTTATTTATAACCAAACCTGAAATTCGAGAAATCAAAATATTATTGGGTGTTATCATTGTGGTTTTGATTTCTGATGACTTTTTGCACTATTAATCTTTATCTATTTAGTTTTTATTTCCAACACCTTATTAACACAAACAAATATAAATAAAGACGACATTTGTTACCTTATAAATGAACTGCATGGAAGTTATGAATATCGACCCTTATTTGGAGGTGTCTATATTTTACACGCATGGAGTTTCAATAGATTCCTCCATTTTCGCCAAAGATGATTACATTGTCACACTAATGTAAATTTCATTTTGATGCAAATTATTTAGATTGCGTTGTCTGCGAAATACATGTATTGTATAATACACTGTATAATAAAATGCTTTGTAGGGCCTACTTGCCATTGATACTCTGATAAAAAAACAAAAAACATAATATGGTCAATATTAGAAAAGGGGGCTGCGGAACAGCCCGTTCCATTTTGGCTCTTCTCCCATCGCATCCCCCCCCCCCCCAAAAAAAAAAAAAAAAAAAAAAAAGAAGAAAGTGGCACAAAAACGAAACAAAAAATCGGGAAAAAATCACAACACCTTCGACTGTACGAAAGCAATTCATCCTGGGATCCGGGGTTATTGTTACCCTACATCAACCCTTGACCCTCCCCCCCCCCCCCCCTCCCCCATTGGCTCTCAGCCCCCTCCCCCGGCCCCTGCATGGGTCATTCATATAAGGAATTGTGCAGTACAGAGAATTATTGTTGCAAATGTTCTTGCTGCTGTACAGATGTCCTTGTAAGGTACACCCATATGAAAAGGATGTGTAATAAACGTCATTAAACTTACTTTGAACACAAAACATATAACATTAAAAATGGGACTTTTTTTTTTGCATCATTGGTTCCTGTGCAAAGTTCATTTTTGTATAGAGGGTTAAGATTTGACCAAAATCTGAAACCTTACTTCAAAATCAATCTTAGATTTAATGAAACAGATTTATGCTTTCACATCCAAATTACCTTTAACAAAATTGTACACTATTCAGCTATTACTCATATCAATGACAGTTTTATCGGATGAATAGTTTTTGAACTATTAATGATCAAAAGTGGGAAATGTTTTTTGAAACACCTAGTACTTTATCGGAAAATTCTTGATCGTCTTGTTGAAGTTCAAAATCGACAAGAAGAAACTATTAAAAAATATCAATTCTATATATTTTGCAGTGACGCCCGGAGGTGTAAATCTAACACCACAAATGAACACCGGAAATTTAACACCAGCTTGGGGTGTCATCTTGCAGTGTTTACACGTGTATACTGGATACACCTATGCAGTAGAACTCCGATGAGAAAAACTTTGTAAACCCTTATCAGCATGTTTTAACAGAGTCCAAATTGTTACATGCAGTTGTATAGGATCCTACATCATTTCTAACATTGTATACGAGTGTGTACCTATGTAAAACTGTTCTGTATTTTCGATAATTACATAATTTTTGCTTGGTTCTTTCCTATACCAAATTTAGTTTGCACTGTCCTTGTCTGTATTGGCATTGTCTCTTTTCTGTTTAAAGCAACCCAGTTTCGCTCGCACTCTACGACATAATATTCATAATAATAAGTCAGTTCACATAGCACTAATCTGCAATAACCTTTCTAACCACAGACTTTGCAAACTATGGAATAGTCTTCAAGAAGAGCAGTTGAAAACAGCCATGCAGGAAGTGGTAATTTTCATGTCAGTGCTGCATGAATGGCTTTTGTTAATGTCGCTGAAAAGAATGCACATTCACCAATCTCAACCTGGTTCATTTACAACACAGTTGTCATGAAGTCCTATCTAGGTTTTGAATACCTCAGTTGCAAATCTATTTCAAGAGAAGGTCTGCAATGACCTTTATCTGCACATGCTCAGATTGGAACCATGAACTGGCTTATTTAAGCAAAAACTTTGCTACCAACCTGCAGATATTTGCACCGTCAAGAAAAATGACACGAACGGGAACCACGCACCGTGCATGCTTTTGTGATCAGTCAACGCCAAAGCTTTCCCCGAAGAGCTGCTGAAAGAACCCAGGGCCCCGTCTTATAAAGACTTGTGATTGGTTCAAATCAATCACAACTTTACGACTGAATGCAAATCCATCTTATAAAAAAGTTATGATTGAAATTAAGACGGAAAACTGCAATCAATCATTCACAGGTTGTGATTGATTGCAGCTTTCAAGAGATTTGTGATTGATTGATTTCTATCACAAGTTTTATAAGACAGGGCCCAGGTGTAATCAATCCCTTTACAAGCAGGTGGCACACATCCGTGTAAAATCAATCGCACAACGCTTGGACCATGCGGGCCAGGCCCCGTTCAAGTGTGTCTCGTTTTGTCGGCCTCTGTAGCTGCGTCTTCAGAGCTCCCCGTACATGCCGTAGGTTACGGCACAAGGACGAGTTTAGATGCTTTCATGAGCTGCGAGTAAGTCCTGAACATGACAAATGTTCTGAATGCTGTCACAGGGGCAACTTGCAAATAACACAAAATGCAAATAACTGCTATCTGTCACTCGAAGTCGAAGGTGTGACTCTGCCAAGCGCCGGGTGCTGAAGTGAAGCGAAGGGGCACGTCACAACATAATAAGTTCGACTGCAAGGGAACGGCGGGAATTCCCCAATGACGCCAACTTTCCATGGTAATATTTTAATGATATTGCCATATTAAACCCAAAAAAAAAAAAACCCCAAACAAACCCCAAACAAACAACAACAACGAAAAACGATAAGAGCCTTCGTTCGTTGAGAGAGAGAGAGAGGGGGAGACAGTCAACGGCCAATCAGAAAGCTCATCGCTCAATTTGGCCACATTCTGTAACTTCACTACATGAGAAAGAACAAAAAAAAAATAAACAAAAACCCTGGCGTTTCGTGAAAGTAAAAACGCTCTTTTTTACCCTGTCACACTACAGGATTCCTAACGTAAACCATTTTCCGGACAAATTTGGAAAAATCCAGACACACTCGAATACCCTAGATTTTTTTTTTGCGAAAAAAAGGCAAACGTATTGTCAGACTTACGCCCATTATTATGCCGCCTTATATGGCTATTAACTCATTTACCCCATTGGGTAAGCAAGTAAAAATACAAAAACAAAAATGTAATGCAATATATTTTAAAAAGTATATGCAAAATCACAGTGGTGAGATGACAAAATGTAACAAAATATAACTGTAGAAATCTTTTAGCACAAATATTGATAGTCATAATTACAAGGGCTGATACAGTGAAAGATCAAGGTCTGACACAACAGAATGTCGGACACAACAAACCAACCTCTCCTGTCACAATCAAATAGTTTTCTTCGCTTTTCCCCACGCATACAACAAACCAACTTCCCATAATGCAGCAACTTCCGGTGCCTTGCCATGGATATTGTTTTAGATATTTTCCATTAATGTGAGTTTCAGTATTAAAAAAAAAAAAAAAAAAAAAAATATATATATATATATATATACATACATATATATATAATACATAGTGTAAAAAATCAATGATATAGTACAGTCATTCGACTGCTATTATGTAATAATGCTGCTCTAGTCAACATGCTTTGCTGTTTATCAAAATAATTTAATATCTATCTGATTACAAAATTTTGCTATCTTCACCAAAATCTCTCCAATAACAATAAAGTCAGTAAGATGTTAATCTATTTTCAATATGATTATTATAGGGTAGGCCGACCTCCAAAATATTTCGCAAGTGCTTGTTCACGAGAATAATATTCAAAGAAGGGATCACCACTGAAACAGAAATAATCACCAATCAAACAACCTTTAATCAACTATATTCACAGATTATTTTTCTCAGGCAGTGGGTATACGCTTGAGTTTACCGTCCCGTAACTATACGGATACTACATAGTAGTATATTGTTCAGGCACTTTGCTGAAGGGACCAAAAAAAAAATCCTATTAGAAGAAGTAAACTGACTCAAATAACAGGTGTTGTTATTCATGTTTGTGTTTGGTGCTTAGATGAAGGATCTATACTCACCGTTACAGGAGAGACTCAATAGACAAGAAGGCTATTTCCTGCGCTGCACATTATTACTCTATCGGTAGACAAGCGTTAATGCGTTGATGAACGCCTTGCGAAAGTTGAAGTATAGGATGGAATATATTATGTCGTGTATGCGCTGACCATTCTTGAGCATTTTGTCACATTAACGCTGTGTATTGTACGTTACGCATTCGTTTCAGCAAAGTTTTAGATGGGATAGACGCCGGAACCTATTTGAGCGAAGGGCGGACGAATAGGGAACGTACATCCAGCGTGCAAAACGTTCAGACAACGAATGTTCAACATTTGCATGGCGTATCAATTGCTACGTTGTCATACGTTCAAGATTTCGAACATAAAAATCAGAACCAGCGTATGTATCTCTTCGAACCCTTATGAACTTTTCGAAACTTAAGCGACGTTGAAAGGGAGACCTTAAAGGGGCCCTGAAATCCAAATGCATGTTGATTTGTATTGATTTACGATACCCTCAACATCACTTTTGCGGTGAAATGAATATCTAGAAACATTTCATATATTTTTAACGATTTTTTTTCTTCTATTTTTCTTCAGATTACTTGGGAACGCCCACAAAAAATCCTTCCAAACCAATCAATATTAATATTCTTGAGATGACCTCATCTGTCAATCATTGCTAAAGTACTGAAATGTTTAACAAAAGGCATTGGAATTCACCTTCCTCTGGACTCAGCATAACTTGCATGTTTCTGTCATATTATGTGACTAACAACAGACATGGCGAGGGAACATGCAAGTTATGCCGAGTCGAGGGGAAGGTGCATTCCAATGTCTTTTGTTAAACATTTCAGTACCTTAGCAATGATTGACAGATGAGGTCATCTCAAGAATATTAATATTGATTGGTTTGGAAGGATTTTTTTTTTTTGTGGGCGTTCCCGAGTAATCTGAAGAAAAATAGAAGAAAAAATCATTAAAAATGTATGGAATGTTTCTAGATATTCGTTTCACCGCAAAAGTGATGTTGAGGGTATCATAAATCAACACAAATCAATGTGCATTTGGATTTCAGGGCCCCTTTAAGAGTGAAGTACAGAACTGTGGTGCAGGGAAGTCTAACATATTGGCGAGGTGAAGTGTAGAGAAAAGTGCAGTGTACCTGAGAGAAATGAACCAAAGTCTAGTGTTTCACGGTCTAACAAAGAGACACAATATTCAATACAATTTTCACAGAATAAGCATCGCTTAGTGTATTGAAGTATTTAACGCAAAACATGAAGCAAATTTATCAATACATAGCGGCGGCAATGGGCTAAAACTCCGAAACATGGCGGAGTGGTGTAATGTAACTAATATATTGACGACAAATCTTACACTGACGTTTGACTGAGGACGTAGCTGTACGCGTTGCAATAATATATTTGAGATTTCAGTCACTCCCATGAATAGCAATGTATATAGTATATGATTCTTTTTTAATCTGGTTTCTATTGGCTCAAACACGATGAGAACAAAACCTCTACAAACTGCAGTACATTGCTTCAGATATACTAATCGTCAATGACTTGATTTATGCAAAGGAAGTAATTATCTCGCTATAGCAGCCATTGATTTATGATAATTGTCACTTTTTGCTATCACCTCAAGTTTAATCACATCTAAAATAATATTTTTCTGCTTACTTTCATTTTGAAATTAAATTTACGGTGTGACATCGTTATGTGAAAACCTCAGCTTACCTTTCATAATTTATGCCCGAAATGTATTTAGTCATGCCAAAGTACTTCTTGTGTCACACGAAGGTTTTCAGAAGGATGCGAATGTCATTTTTTTTTACTAAGATTATGAGAATCTTTTATCCGAATGGAGCCCTTATAATCCATTCTTGCATAGTTTCTGCGTGTAGTTCTCACAATTTACGTGCAAATTTCGTGTGTAAATGCGAACAACTCAATTAATATTCCAATTATCAGAGGTGAAATGTTTCCAAGGGAGTTGATATATGTCTTCGGTTGAAGTCAGATTGGTTCTCTTTTCTTTTTTCTTTCTCTCTCTATCATTTTTTTTTTTTTTTTGGGGGGGGGGCGCTGTGTACACGTTTGTTGTACATGTGTGTGTGCGTGTGTGTGTGTGTGTGTGTATGTGTGTGAAACGTATTCGCATTTATTTCTATACTGTAATATGGTTAAGATTTTATATGAAATTGTAATCTTCAGTTTGTATTACATGAATTAAGAGGAATGGAATAGAGATACAAATTATGTGAAACATCGAGTTACACAAATAGGTTGAAGTGTGCAAACACTTTGATTATTTAATGAAATACATGATTTTTAGATCTAGGGCAATAGGCGCTCGACTCTCGATCGAACGTGCAACTGTAGTTACTCCCGGATTCTCGGCCGCCGCCCTATTCACTCGCCTCATTCTTTTGAAACAAGCTAACTGTTGTTCAACGTTATCGTGGCCTCATCATATTGCCAATTATCGCATCGTTCCAGTCAGGGCCGGCGCAGTGTTTTCAAAAGTGTGGGGCCCACTTCCGGGTTTCATGAGCTAACAAGCAAAAAAAAAAAGGTCCTCAGCTCGTCTCTCTCCGTCCACTTCCGCTCCAACCTCCCCCCCCCCCCCCCCCCCGCCCTCGCTCGCTCCGCTCGCTCGGTCGCGTTCATGACATTCAGTGGAAGAATTAATACAAGAAGTTTATTTTAATGATACCATTTTTTACCCAAATTGTTTAATAATAATTGTCATCAAAATATATTGCTACCTTAAACAAAGTGGGACCGTTTCAAGTCGACAAAACGCTCAAAAGCATGCATCAAGTTGCACCATGTTCAACTTCAAAATGCAAAAAGTTCTCACTGTGGGAGGGGGGACACCCCCCCCCCCCCCCTCCCTCCCTCCCACCCCCGCCCCCTCGCTCCCTCCGCTCCGTCGGGCTCGGTCGCGTTCATGATGTTCAGTGTAATAATTAATACAAGACGTTTATTCAAATGATACAATTTTATAGGCAAAATAATATTGTTCAATAATAATCTACATCAAAATGTACTGCTACCTTAAAGGTAGGGGATACCTTTTACAGACCTCCCAAAATGCAGCAAAACATTAAATATGAACCTCAGGGGACTTGTTTAGGCCACTGCTGAGAAATTTGGAAGTCAACAGTTATCTACAATTTGAATAATGCACAAAACTCAACTACTCAGTAGTTCTGTGTGTCAGCCACACTTAAGCCTTTTTGTTGCAGTCTTCTGTATTTTTTATCTATAAACACAAATCTTTAAGTATAAGAGCTGATGTAATAACATATAGAGTGTGTGGCAAGAATGTATATAGAAATGTTTGTAAGTTTTGATGAACTTTCTTCACAAAATATACATGATGGACACACATGCAGTGCATGGGTCTGCAAAGGTAGCCTAGCAATGTACTGGAATTTACGGTGAGCCCCGAAAAAAATTCAATTCAAAATCTAACGGTCAATAAAAAATGTACTAAATGTTACCTTCCGTGCACTTTCAATACTTTATGGGAGTTTCTAAAACTCTCTTCAACATACCACTGTATTTATACAACTCTTCATTTAAGGCATGCAAATGGGATTCCCTACCTTTAAACATGTGGGACTGTTTCAAGTCGACAAAACACGCAAAAAATGCATCAAACTGCACCATGCACAACATCAAAATGCAAAAAGTTCTCACTGTGGGAGGGGGAAACACCCCCTTCCACCCCCTCCCCCTCGGGAGCATCTAACCGGTCCCCCAAGATCAAATCCTGGCTACGCCGGTGATAGGCCCTATTTGAGTAGGCCTTCAAAGAGATGTCGCACAGGCGGAGCAAGAGCTGAAATACCACGATTTAGTCATTCAATTATATATGAATATTTCATTTTCTTACTTGTGTTTTTTTAAAGGAAAACAATCCAAAATTTTACCAAAAGTGTACACCAGATGGCTGAATTTCAGGTTTGTAAATGCAAAATCTTCCTCGTGTGGGAGGGGGATACCCCCTCCCACACCCCACACCCTCCCCCCGCTCAGTCGCTCCGCTCCCTCGCTCAGATATTTCACAAACAAAAAAGGGCATCCATACTTTTAAGGTCTGACTTTCCGCCGAAAGTCATCTCACAAGCAAAAAAAAAAAAAAAAACCAAACAAACAAACAACAACAACAACAACAACAACAAGAACAAAAATCTTCAGATTTTTGCTTCCACGTTCCTCCCACTTTATTTTTCATGCAAAAGAGTGTGACATTATTGATCCCTAAAGTGTGTGTGGGGGGAGGGGGCACCAAGCTCCCCCCTCCCCCCCCCCCCCCCCCCCCCCCCCAAGGCTGCGCCGGTCCGGTTATGGGCTTTTATCGCCAATAATCCCCCCCCCCCCCAACTCCTCAGTACGGAATCACGCCGTTGATGCGAGATCGTAATAGAATCAGAGATCCTGATGACACTTTTCATGGTTTTCTCCTGGACTCTAACCAACACCAAATGAAAGATCGATAGTATTGCAGAGTTCTATTGTTCCACACAGTAAATAGTCTCGCTCTCTTGAATTCCGAGTCCATCAACATTTAACCAGGGAAGGGAAGCACCTCGTACGTTGGTCCGATCAGGAGCTCTTCGATGATTGGCTGTTCAAATTGCGCGGCGTAATGATGACTTCGTACGGAGGAGGGCTGTACGTCAGTCCGAAGTTACCTTCGTTGACATTCGGCAAAGCTCGGCCGTCGTCGGGAAAGCGAAATTCAAACCAGCGAAAGATGTTGCTGAAGTACGAGAAGAGCATGGTTTCTGCCAAGTTTCTGCCAAGGCATTTCCGTCTGCCTGTATCATAAAAGAAACACAATTGATTCAAATTGAAAGGAAAAGAAAAACACGAAGAGAACTGCTGAGGTGTCACCATTCTGCGGATTTAGGTTACGCTTCGATGCTGCGACAGATAGAGTTTAGTCAAACATTAATGCCTGCTGTGACGTATTCGTTAAAATGTGTATCATGACCCACAAACGGGATCGCGGATATAGTGGTTTAATGATAAATTCAAATTTACGGCCTTTTCTGATGTACACAAAATAAGTATGAAATATGTTCTGACAACGATCTGTCAGCATATTCAAAACGTCAAAACCATGTCTCCTTTCGCCACACCTTTAAGCAGGGTTGTTACTTATACAGGCTTTTTCTATATAATCCTCGTCTCAAGCATTTTTCACTTCATCTCGTTTGTCGTACTGTTCAAAACGACGAAACCATCTTTCTTCTCACCACACCTTCCACTCGCCTTTTTCTGTTACAATCCTCGTTTCCTGCGTCTTGCATTTCTTCTCCGTAGTCGTACTACCTATATCGCTATACCTAATGCTGTTGGTCATTTTATTCCATACTATATACCTTCGTGTCTGCATTATTTTCTTCTCGTACACTGCCGCCTCATAACACTTCCATCATTCGCTGTCCCCTGTACATGTACTACATACACACCCTTATGCGTCTGCATTACAATGTATTTCCTACTCGTACTACCGTAGCGAAAAATCTTGCTGCTAATCGCTGATCTCCTCTGTCAGATCCTTTCATACTACCCTCTCTGAGATATTTTTTCCCCCAGAACTACCCCTTTGTACACATGAAACTTAAAACAAGGAATAAAATGATCTTATGCGGCTAGAAATTATTTTTCACGCATCAGTTAATGCTAACTTGTCGCAGGTAAGCCGTTGACGTCTGCAACCATCGGCCAACCACCAATAAGAACTGCCTTGCAGACATCTCATCTTGCCGGCGTGATATTTAAAACATCAGTTAACTGATCTACTAGCTGCATGAGGCTTGTCGACCGCCAGTTAAGAAATGTCAAGATGATTGTATGTCATGTTAATAAGCCACAATTTAAGATCTCATGAATCTAAACTACCATAAGACTCGTTTATTTCACACATTAAATTCAATCACGATCAGGCTATACAATCTCAACCAATCTCACGTTTGAGAGAGGAAAAATCCTGACGTTTGAATAAATATCAACGCCTACCTATAACAATCAGAGTTTGACTTTTTGTTACATACAGCCCTGGAAGGATTATACTTTGATTTATAGCTTCGATGGACAATTCCGAATGATATAAATTGAATGGCATTTATAAGACCGAGATAATTATATAGAATACGTCTTGAGGTGTGTAAGGTAAAAATGTTCATTATTCATGCATGCATTAAAAATAAAACTTCTGTCAAAAATCAGAGAAGCTTCTTATGTACGCACACAAACATTACATGAGCATCTCTCCTTCTTCCTCCACCCACCCCCCCCCCCTCCTTTCGCAATGTCTCATTCTCACTTCTTGTTCAGTGTTGGCTGCCATGGGGTGTAAAAATGGAAGTGTGATAATATTGAATGGAGCAGGTGGTTCCTACATGGACAGCGGAAAGAAAAGCAGTTACCTTAATAAGCCATTTCGTAATTAGTGCATGTGCACATTTCGGAAAATGACTTTTCTTTTTTTTTTTCTCTCAGTTGGTGAGGCTCTTCAATCGTTTCAGAGAGACAAAATGACCTGCTGGTCAACCTGCTGGTCAATTTGCATTGACCAGCAGGTGACCAGAGAAGCCTCACAATCAAGCATGAATAATCATTACATCACAGATACTTATCGCAATGAACTTAAACGAACATGCTTGTTAAATGGCCTTTTTTCTGCTCGTGCGCAAAGTCGAACCACGAAACGGCTTATCAGTGTATGTAACCTTACCTTACTCCACGATGGAAACGCGTAGATGTTATCCTCGTAATTGACTGTGCACAATAATCTAGTAATGACTTAACTTCACAGGCATCTTTTCTTTCTATTTACAACTTTAGTTTTGCTTCCATCGTGAATCAACACGAAGTTATTGCCATCTTCACCTCACGGAATGCTCACCTTCACCAAATACCACGATCGCATCTCTGCTCCCTCGATCAACTTTTCCCGCGTCGTCTAGGAATCTGTCTGGTTTGAATTCGTCCGGATCCGTCCAAATGTTGGGGTCCCTATTTATGGCCCACTCGTTCACCCACAACTCTGTCCCGCTCGGAATGGTATAGTCCATCAAGGTGACGTCACGGGAAGTCACGCGCGGAAGGGAGAGCGGAGCGACGCAAGAGCAGCGCAGAAGCTCAAGAACAGCAGCGTGTGTGAACGGTAGCGAAGCACGTCTATCGAGTAGTATGACGTCATTGGGATCGTCCGAGACTGTGTGGCTATCAAGTTCTTTTTGGACCTTTAAACATGAAAACGAGTGGAAGCAAGCACAAATGTCATTGGTACAAGGAAATAAACTCAAATACAATCATGACACTATGCGCCAAGTTTAGATGATTAGCATTATACAGTTACTTTAAGTCTGTCACCGTACTTTGGTCTCTGTAGTAGATTACCAAAACTTTTCTCCATGAAGTTTGAAAGGCCGCTTTGCTCAACAACACAGTGTAAAAAATGTGTATTGTATTCCACAGCTACTGGTTGACATTGCATAGCGCAAAGCGAGTGCGCTGCGAACGTGTATTATTGTATATCGTGAACATTGTCTGTTCCCATGTACACTTGTACCAACAGCTCATGGTATACACGTATCCGGCAAGTCAGGAAACCGGATATTATCGCTTTAACAACCGATACACTTGTTTTTTCTGTCATATACCCAACAATGCGGAGAGTACTGTAAAACGTAAATTCGGTGAGGTCTCTAAGAGAAATATAGGCACATCTTTATTTTACTATAACTCGTAAGATGAATATGTGACAACAATAAGCAAATCGTTCTCCCATTGATAACATAATTAGGAAGGAAACATACTCACTTTGTTTAAAACATTGAATTATGCCTCGGTCAAAAAAAAAAAAAAAAGAAAGAAAGAAGACTTGAGATGAGTTCTTTCTTTACACGGAAAAGTCAAAATCTATTCGAGCTACATTACTTTCCATGTCTATTTGCGACGTCAGAGACCCTTCAACATAATTAGGGGTTAGATGTAGAAAGCACATGCACTAACTGATAGAACGTATAAAATGAACCTTTTCTGCAGTACAGCTAAAATGCCGTAACACATTTTCGGCTTTGCATGTAGACATTCTTAAAGAAAATATCCTTCCTATAAAGCTATATCCTCTGCCTCACCATCTATCACAGGGCAGGACAAATCATTAAGAAATATGTCAATTTCCGACGCTTTCCACAGTTTGTTTGTTTTTGTTTTGTTTTGTTCTTGTTTTGTTTTGTTTTTGTTTTGTGTTGTTGGTTTTTTGGTCGCAGATTCTAGTGGTCAAAACATTTTCCTGATGCTGATGTCAACTTCATCAAAGCCTATGTCATTTGAGAGCCGGACTAATTTGATTCCTTAACAGCTTAAAAACATGGAATTATTTTTCTCCTCTTTATATACGAGCATTCACCGAACTATGCTTAGTGAAACCACCTATTATTTTGACATTCCTATTAATCTGACGGTAAGCTATGTTGATGATTATGATTGAGAAGAAAAATATACCCGTTTCTGGACGCTTGGGTTTAAACACATGAAGAGAATTCCCCACATCAGCGTCTCCGAAGTTGTTCCTGTTCCCGCGCCCAAGAGGTCAAACATCGCCCTCCAAATGTCGTCTGCGTCAAATTCGCTTTTCGCGCCATTTTCGTCCCTTCGAGATGTTTCTTTCAAGTAAAGGTCCACAATATCCTCGTGAATGGGCACACCATCTCTGACTTGATTCTGATGATTGCCGACGATTGTTTTCAGTATGCTCTTGAATTTGTCTATATCACGGCGTAGCTTGCTGTACAGGGGCGTGTAAAAAAGACGCGGGAATATGTGTGCGAGGGATACTCCCGACAGACCCCTGGACATGCTCTCCACGGCGGCGAGTGCTTCGGCGATGTCCGCATTTGTTCGGACGTCGAGGCAGTGGCCGAAACACAACGAAGAGACGATTTCGGCGATCGCAGCGCTGATTTCGGCACTCGGCTGGCACTGTTGGTTCTCTCGGAGCATGAGTTGATGGCGTAGGTGAAGTAGTGAGCTCTTCAAGGTGGTGTTAAAGGCCGAGGAACTACTCAGACCTTTGCGGAAACCGCTGAGGACTATTCTCCGATGAGCCTTCCATGTTGTTCCGTTTTCAAAAATCACGCTTCCTTTTTTTGTGCGTAAAACAAAGAAACAGAAATATTCATGACTGATGGGTTAGTAGATACGGTGAAATTCTTAAGGAAAATGGCACGGTGTGCAGCTTTATCGAGGTATACAGTAGGCCTATAGGGGCCATGCATGCACCGAGAGGCTCCAGTTAGAATTATGAATTCCCAGGTGCGAAGGAATAACACTATTTTCTGAGGGGCGCAGCTCCCACAGTCCCAAGAAAATAGTGCAATTTCTGTCACCAAGGAATCTATTATTTCACCAGTAGCTCGAAACAGTGCCTGATAATATATTGCTTTATCCCTCTATCGAATCTCGAAATAAACAATAAACTTGTTAGAATAAATATGTTTACATGTATAGCGCAGATGAACATCTAACAGTGCACCGCTGATGTGAATGCGTTTACGTTACACAGAGTAAGTCCACAAAGCCGATGCCGTTAGCACCGATAGCACCGATCAAACTAAAAGTATACTGATGAAAAAACGAAAACAAAAAACTATCGTCTATGACGTCATATTCATGGTATAGTGCATTATACAATGGGCATGACGTCACGATATATAGCACATATTCTCCATCGACATTTTTTCTTTGACATGTCATCATCAGCATCATAATATACTAAATGTTCTGTTTGGTTAAATGACGCAGGATTTCATTAATGAAAGATGTAAAGCTCAATGAGTCATATCAAATCCAAGCAGAACAGTCTTATGAGCCTTGTTCTTACCTCGTCTTATGCTGAAGGAAAAGGAGCACACTGTAGGCTAGCTTTCACAGTAATGTAGGCCTAAATTAATAATATTCCTAATCCGTATTCAGCATCCAGCTAAAAATAATGAAATGGTAAATCCAACATGTTTAGTACTAAATTTAACATTTTTCATATAGTTGGCAGAGCGACAAACTTTAAAATGTGGATTTATGTGTCATCGATTATATTTAATCACAAATAACACTTGAACAATACAGGCCTATCCTTTCTGGAGGGCACGGAAATCAAGGGCGGATCCAGGAATCCCGTAAAGAGGGGCGCCTTTACAAAATTAAAGGGGGCGCACGTCCCCCCCCCCCCCCATTTTTCTTTTTATTTCTTAATTTGTTTTAACAAAAAATTGGGGTCGCCCGGTGTGCTCCCCGCCTGGCGATCCGCCACTGGAAATGGAATATCTGGCGTAGGTGCCTACCGCTCTGCCCAACATCAATATGGCAAAGTGTTACACTTTTTGTTTTTTGTTCAGTGACAAATGATGTAATTGACACAATTATCCTTTTATTGCAACGTACTTTACAGGTCAAGTTTCGACACACCCTACCCTTTGTGGAGAACGCCAACTCAAGTAAAGGAGGTATTCGACGATCAGACGTAAATGATGCATTTTCGACTAAGACTTTCTTCACGACAGGTGCACTGCTTAACACCACCACCTTGCTGCTTGGCCCCACACTGACAGTCATCAGAGGACCAAACTTGGCGGCTAGACCAGCGAGAGCTCGATGGGGCTGCCCGCCGTAGAGTATGGCTGGAAGATTGCCAACGACGGGCCAGGCCCATGGTCCTGGTGGTAGCTTCCCCGAACTCTTGGTTGTTTTTGTCAACACCAGGCGCGCCACCACACACGTTATCACAAACACGAGAAGAGTTGTACTCGAGAAGAAATCCCACATTTTGAGGTCTTTATTGCTTTTGTAGTGTGAGACCACACTTCCGCATTTGCTTCGGGACTAGTGCTCGACAAATTATGCACAGCCACCTTTTGTGCTTCTTCGCTCATGATTTCGGCTCCCGAGAATTTTGCCTTCGGTTTATGCAGTATGCCTTTGCAAACTATTTCGCACGTAGATCAATAGTCCTCTAGTTCTATGAATGATCTTCGAGTGAATGAGTTTTGTATGCAAGAGTGAATTCATTGAACAGACGAACCCCAGGCTCCTTAGGGGCTTTGCTTTATAAGAGGTATTTACCATTCAGTTCACCTTGTATCATGTAATCTTTAGCTGATAGCGGAATTGTTTGTGGTATACAAACAAAGTATTGGAGGTCACAAACACATGACATTTGTATCGTGAGGTGTCCAAAAGGAACCGAATACATGTACTCCAGATATTTTGCAAGATCTGCATCAAGGCAGACAAAACAAGCAGGGAGATCAATCGGGTCAATCACAACTCCAGGAAATGGCTTCCGAATCTCAATATCCCCAAAAGGGCAATCATATCTATACTGATAACATGTGACCTTAGCGCTGTACTTTTTTTTTTTTTTGCTTGAAGTTGTGATGATGTTACGGTGATGGGTTAAAAAGAAATTAAACGGAAAAGTGGTTAAGAAACATACGGATTTCCCGATGTGTTGTCATTTACAGTGTGTGTCTTGGAACCTAAGCACAAAATATGTGTACAGATTTTGGCATTCCTGCTGCAAATTTCACATTGTAAAGTAAGGATATATCACGTGAGAATGCCTGTGAGATATCAATACTTACTTCTATTTTTTTTTTTAATTTTTTTTTTTTTTAGTAGTAACAACTTGTGTAGGCATCTTTTATGGTAATACACTTGTAGTTTTATTTTCATGAAGCAAAGTGGTGAAAAATCATTGAAATTATTAAGAAGCGGTATCCTGTACAGGACTGGTATTATTTTTTTTTTTTGTCTCTTCTCTTGGACATTATGTATCTGGTTGTCTCCGATCATTACATCACATTGTAGTTGGCATTTTTTTTTTTTGTCTCTTCTCTCGGACATTATGTATCTGGTTGTCTCCGATCATTACATCACATTGTAGTTGGCATTTTATGTCACTTTTGTTTATCCCCAATGTGTTCTCACCTCCATCTCTCATCATGAATACAGCTTCTGATCTGTCCTTGATTTATCATCTCTCTTCATGTGTAGCACTCTCCACTTTTCTCTTGCAGTTGTTTTTCAATTGCTATACTACTTCCTTCCTTTTCTCAAACCAGGGGTCCGTTTCATGGATGTCTTGTGAGAGACCTTTTGCACATAGAAGACACTTATGAGAGACTTTTTGCACATAGAAGGCACATAGAAGACACTTATGAGAGACCTTTTGCACATAGAAGACACTTACGAGAGACTTTTTGCTCATATAAGACACTTATGAGAGACTTCATGAAATGGATTTGAAAGTCTTTCATAGCTACATATGAGTGACTTTGGCCATTCTAAGATTATTTAAAGACTTTTATGTGATAACTTCATGAATCAGATTCCAGGAATGTATTTTTCCCCTTTTTCTCTTCTACCCATCTCTGCTGTGTTTCTTTTTTTTTTTTATCTTTCTCCCTCTGGCAGCACACATTTCACCTTGACCAGCTGGGATCCGTTTCATGAAGTCACATAAAAGTCTTTACATAGATCTTAGAATGGCCAAAGTTGCTCATATGTAGTACATTATAATGAGAGACTTTCAAAGAGAAGTAAAATCCATTTCATGAAGCCTCTCATAAGTGTGCCTTATGAGCGAAAAGTCTCTCGTAAGACTTTCATGAAACAGACCCCACAAGTAAAAAGTACATGGCATGACTTGTTTGGAAGGAAAAGTTGAACAGAAACATCCATGCATGACTGATCGAAAAGATACAAACACACAACTACACACAGAAAACCACATATTTTCTCATGACTTTCAAAGCAATAATATATTATGCTCTCTCAATATGGCTGAACAGTCATATACAATTGTACACTATCATGCTTACAATTTTCAAATATACATGTAAAACAATGTGATGCGTAGTGCATGTGATGACACTTGAGGAAAAAGCATGAGATAAAAGAATGTCATCGCTGAAAGAAACATGGCTCAATAAAAGAATAAAAAAAAAACAGTTACAATGTAATACATTAAGGCAATTCAAGATGTCGGTTATGTACTCATTGCGGGGAGGCGGGTGGAAATAAAAAGTGCAATTTTTGATCATTAAAAGCAGACTGAAACTCTAGATTTGGAAAGCCTTTCCAAAATATGTGCATCAAATTTAATTTTCATAGTGATTAAGACATCACATGCTACATACTTGACAATAAAACTCATATATATTTCTCATCTTTCACTAACACAGTAAAAGATGTTTTGAAATGCAGTGCACTCACATTATTATGAACACAGTCATACAATTTTCATTACAAAAAAATCCAAATTCAGGTCCCAAAATTATCATCTATATATCTGTACACACTATGCTATTCAGCTACAATGTAATCTTGATGTAACGAAAGAAAACCACTGGTCTGAGGACTTCGCTATAGGGGGATTACATTGTATTTATTAAAATTCCTCCAATGTTACTTCACTTACTAAGTCCTTGTCTGGAGTTTTCAGAGTACGTGTATTGAGCTATGTACCTCTAATTCCAAATACATCCCAATCACTCATCCATTTAAAAAGGCAAGCAATATGTGAGCATTAAAAGTAGTACAGAATTAAAATGTGAAGAAATTGATAAAATAATGCCTCCTAACAATCCAATATAACACTCACACACACACAAACACACACACACACACACACACACACACACATCTTCAACTGCCAACTCTATGGTGCATTCACAGTATCTAGGCAAAGGTGTTTGTTTTGCCTTTCTCTATATAATGTAAAATATTCAGCTAGAATGAGATGCAGCAGATATAGCAAATATTAAAAATCTTTCACATATATGAGTTTTGGGACAGATTCTCTGTGTCATCATACACTAAACTTTCTGTAAGTACCTTATGACAGAGCATACAATTGTGTATGAGATACACCAAGAAAACAATGTAACTTACATTCATTTCTGATCAAAACAATTACTCAGACTTATATGGAGTGTCAACTCGGGGAGAGTAATCAAATGGTGCTTAGTGTCATTACCACTGGTGATCAGCGCAACAATAATATTGTATATGATCTATATTTCTGATGATGATTATTATTATTATTATTATTTATTCGGCATTTGCAAAACAATACAAGTGATAACAAAGAAACAGAATAAACAAACAAAACACATGAAAACAAAGTGTCAGGCTTTCCCTGTTGAGCTTCCCGAAGGAGCCGGGTTGGAAAAAAGCAATCAAAATCACTATGACCCTTGGGCCTCTCCAACCAACTTAAGGAAGCACATCAGGGAGTTGTTGAACATAAAAGAAAAGAAATAATACAATTTGAATTAAGCGTGTACACCAGATGGATTTTTTTCTAATATGATAAAATGACCTCGAAAAAAAAGTTGATGACAGCAAAGAACAAGCACCCAGTTCCACCTCATTTGCTGAATATTATGTTGAACATCTACTTCACAGGTTACCTCTAATATCGATTGTCTGAATTACCTTGTGAACTGTTACAGTCACCTTTATTTGCAGTGCGCTCAATCTAAAATGAACTGATGAACTATGCCGATAAGAATGCATTGGCAGTGACTTTCAGAAGAAATCTCATAACACTTGACAATTAAAACTCCCTACACATTTTGAAAACAGTAGATATCCTCTCTCTACATCCCATCCCCCATACATTGAAGTGTCTTTGGAGAAGACAAATGAGATACTAAGCAGCATTTACGGTTTCAACACCGAATACAGAAAGGCAGAGCTCTTGACATTGCAAAACTTTCACAGTTAAAGAAGCATACAAACACCAAGGGTGGAATTCTGAAATCTGAAATCCTTCCTGGGAAGAAATTTCTTCCTAAGTCAGGATTTTTTCCTAAGTGGTATTCTTCCTAAGTGTATTCCTAACTTTTTTCCTAAACTTAGGAAGATATGAAAATGAGGATGAGCTCCTACAAGTATGCACATTTCTGACTTAGGAAGAAGTTGGTATTCTAGAATGTACCAAGGAAAGAATTTTAGGAAGATATTTAGGAAAGCCCCACCCCTGTCCCAAGTACATTGTTAAGATACAGCAAGCTGCAAAACATTGTGATAGGTGCGCTTGTCATTCACTGCGCGCACATGTACTTTGATGCGCGAAATGAGCGTGAGAAAGGGGACATGCCACGCACATGTGTATTTAAACCCTACATCATTATAATATGCGATTGTCACTGGTTGGTTCCTTATGACACAGCATTTCTTATTGGCTTAAGAAAGGACGTGGGCGGGGATAAGAATGACCTAACTTGCATTAAGAAGTTCCTAGGAAGAAATTTCAGAATACCAATTCTTTGTTTCCCAGGCACTTCCTAACTTTCTGACTTCGGAAGAAACTCAAGAAGATTTTCAGAATACCACCCCTACTCTCTGGGGAAGCCTTTGTTGATAATGGCAGGAAGTGAAACTTACCCATGATAGAATGTACATTGTATGTCATAAAATGTCTTCATAAATTACACAAAAATACCATCTTTCGAAGACTATATATGGACATTGCAGAACTCCAATGAGGGCAATTCAAAAAGCAACAGGGCACTACCACTGGTTAAGAACAACATTTATGCAAATGTAATGCACAGAAGACAATGGAGACAGTAAGAGTTATCATCAACATTATCACCATCTGTTAAACAGCTGTTGGGTTCATATACATGTGTACCGGCATGTGCTTCATTCACTGCATTACTAACCAGTCATTTAAGAGAATACAAATTGAATCCTGCCTACACTGTGGACAAAATGCAGAGTACCACACTTTTCTGACAAATACCTTGATGGAAATGCCCTTTACATTGTACTAAGTAATGCTTCATAGACTTGTAAAAACACAGTCAACCTCACTTACCTCAAATCAGTCGGGACTGAAGGAAATGGTTACACTTTAATACTAAAATGAACTTTGCCTGCCGTGTATGTTGAATTTGCAGTGATTAATCGACATTTCGTGGTTTGATGTGTGAAATACAAATTGTTTGCATGTTTGTATCATATGTGAATGAAGTAAAATGTGCATAAATGGCATGGAAATGGACCATCTTCGTTCTAATGTACATTCTTATTGACCTGGTGAAAGATCTGAATGCAAGAGTTGTAGATATGTGTATGCTAAACTGTGTCTGCATGTGCATGTGGCATGTATGTAGTATGCTACACGTTTGTAGGTGTACATTTGCTAAAATATTCATGTCATGTGGACAAAAGAGTGAATATTCACTCTTCCAATGCTTTGCGGAACATTGTGCTGCCATTAGCACTGAGTGGACAAGGAGTGCTGTATGCTTACTGTGCACATGTATGTAGATCTTTGTGAGGATGTTTTTCTTTTATATGATGTACTATATATTGCACTGGAGGCAAGATTGTTCTGACCTCAAAGTATTCAAGATCGACTGTAAGAAGATTTGTATCTAAGGATAGCTGAGCAATGTTGAAATTCTGCCTCAAGTATTAGTAATAGGTTGGAAAAAAATGTAACTATAGATGGGAATGGGGACTTCCCAACAAGATAATCGAACTTCAAGTAATTAGGCCCCAACTTTCGACTTGTAGCATTTGTTAAAGAAGAGGAAATAACAAGGAAAAGTCAGGACATTTATTTTGCCTGAAGACCAGTGATATTCGGCTGATCTGATGTCAAGGTATGTGAGGTTGTCTGTATCTATATATTCTTGATCATCAGGCATGTCATATTGCCCTTTAAATTGCTGACTGAAGCAAACTATTTTTGTGCCTGCTGCTGCTACGAAGCCATCTGCTCCTTCTTAACCTCAGCGATTAGGGAGCTGTAATGGTCGGGCACGATGGCCTGCAGCGCAATGTCCAAGATGTATGCCGTCAGGCCCCAAACCCGGTGCTCGCCCCCTACGAAGACTGGCAAGATGGCAGTGGGCGCCCCCGAGGGTTTGTGGGGCTCAAAGGTAGTGTAAGCCTGGCTGGCACGGCTGCACAGATGGGACAGCGTCATTACGAAGACTGATGATACCTGGAAAATCATTACTTATATACGTTATTTGAACAGTGCATTAAAAAAGCATATTTTCGTCCACTTGATTTGTAGTGCAATATCAGAGCATATTCAATGCAACACCAAATTCACCATTGGCTACTGTAGTAACGTGGCTGGGCAATACATGTAATAAATTGTACTTGTCTTGTCTGCATATGCTTGCTACATGTGTAAACTCTTGCTACAAGCGCATGTCACAACTTAGTGCAGAGTCTACTTCAAATTCTTGAAACTTCTTTTTACAAGTGTCCATGCTTGTTTGTACTGGGTGGCTTTATCTTACGGAATACCCTGAAAAACTGCACTCCTGAGACCAATACATGTATTACATACAATTCCATTCATAAAACACTGGCCCTTGTACAATATTCCCTGATATTCCATTCATTGTCATCCAATATAATACATGCACAGAAAGTATTTCCCATCGGAAGATGGAGGAGGTCTGTCAAAGAACAACTAAAATCCTACGCCCTCTAAAATTACCTGGCACATACAAATGCAGATAGCAGCCATGGCTGAAAAACGCCATGGTATCAAAGATAACTATCCATTTCTTTGAATGCATCAAAAAGAGATAGGATCCTGCATGATCCACAATGTAGAAGACTGAAAGCAAGTTGGAAGGTGAGTCATTCATCACTTACCTCTTCCGGATTAAGCTTCAGCGTTTCGATATCAATCTCTCCGAGATAGCCAATGACTGGAACAACTGTCAAGGTCTACATCCAGAACAGAACAACAAATGTACACAAATGACAAACTCAAAATAATCTACAATATCTTTTTGCCAATTTGTCAAAATCTTGTAACAAATAAACAAGTGCACATAAAAGTACTTGTATTTTGAGGTTCAGTTATGTACATAGAACATACATCTGGCAAATGTAAGCGGAAGTAGCAACAAAATGATCACTTAAACACCCTTGCCAATGCCTTAGCTTCAAAAATTGATATCATTTTTAAATGCAGAGAAAAAACAGAACAACAAAACATTCCTTAAGTGAGATAATGAAAAGCCTCACATGAAATATGAAAAGTGCATGTTATTTTAAGAAGGATTCAATGTGCCCATTTATTTGATGAAAATTGATTTTTCAAATGGCTGAGATATATAAAATAAGTGCTAATAATAAAAGGCGACATGCCACAACTTTATAAGAATCTCTTTGTTTCACCTTGTTTTGGGACATCTCAGCCATTTAAAAACTGATTTTCATCGAATAAACTTTTGATACCCCTTAGAAGTGCATGCTCTTTGACATCTCATAGAGTGGTTTTTGAATATCTCGCAAAACATTAAAAGCTAAATCCTCACCTCGACCAGAACTGTACACACCCTTTAATGTAATGCTCTATAACATCAAACATATAAAAAACATTGTACATTACACAGGGGGAGCCCTGTCGTAATGAACACTAGTACAGCAGGATTTCATTTTTGAAAGGATAAAAATATTTTTTTTTAGGTTTTTATTTTTGCAAATTTCACAAATTGACCAATAATAATGATTTTAAAAAAAATCAGAAATATTGCCATCCATAACATATGTTCTGAATACAGTGCATCCTATCCAAGATGAGAAATTACTAACTTTTTCCTCGAAAGGGACAATAACTTACCTTTCACCTCATCCCCATAAAAGAATATCAGTTATTGTGTAAACAGTGTGTATAGGTGAACATCGCTTTATTAATTGAACTTAACATGACTTGTTTACACATGTATGATATCATATTTTTTCTACATTTTATATGCACACAATTTGACATCCTAAACTGCTTCTAATCTTAAATTCAGGAGGTGTCATTTTAGAAAGGATGTGAACCGAACACGCTTGCATAATAGACAACTGCCAGAGAAAGTACCACCACGTACAATGTATCAAACAGGCAGAGAAACAAAACCTTCGTGGAAAAACAATCTGCGACCTCCATTGTGTTAGAGTTCAGCATATCCGACAATCACTTCCTAATTGGAAGTAATACCAAGAGCAGAAGTCGTTGCAGTTTCCACAGATCCCGGCAGCCCTTTCAAAGTGACATTCTAGTCTCTTATCTATAGGGAACAGCACCATGCATGCTCAGTATGCTTTATACAGCAATAAGTGGGGGTTCTTAATGTCACTTGAGTTTGCCAACAAACTTGAAATTAACCTTCCATATAAAATGCATTAACTACTGTGATTAGGATGCTCCCAGTGCAAAGTGCAGGTTTCAGAAACTGACACGAACAGCATTGTATGCCCTTTATTTCCACATCATTCACGAATAGAGCTTGTCATCAGTTTGTATCAAAGCAAATTAACACCCTTTCAACTAGGCCACATTCATGACAGATCTTTATTATATTATTTTTTTTTTTGTAATGAAATATCACACAGAAAAAAAGGAAAAATATATGAAAGAGATAAAACATTTAACAGCAATGTTTTGAGAAACAAAGATGAATGATTAGCAATAGATATTGATAAAGACATGGTAATTAATATGTTAGTATCATACGACAAGGAGTTCAGCGAGCGTCTCAAATTAGCTTTCTTGGTCATGTAGGTGTCATGTGTGGGCCAGTTGTAGTACTCCATATTTGTTTTGAAGATCAAATATTGATAGCATCACATTGCCAAATGAACAGAAAAAAAGAGGTATTGATCACTTCTAACAAAGTTTAGCAGACAAAAGGAAAATCGATGCTTATGTACTGTATGTATTTGAGATTCACTTTCATCATTTTTATTACTGTGCATGTGCATGCGTGTGTGTGGGGATGAGATTGTGTGCATACACATGTCACTCATCAACATGAAAACCTTAAAAATTCACCAATTGATGAATTTCTGATTTTGGTAGATATAACACTAAATCATCAAGAATATACTTTCAGATAGTATCTAATTTGTCCCACTTTATTCAAAATACTGTAACTTAACCAAAAAAAAAAATATTCAGAAAGTGTGCTTCAGGGCAAACACAGCTTTGAATATGTTGGCTTTCAAGTTATGTGACACATGGAAAATATATAAACTTGTCACCAACGAATATACTCAAACACACACATCTATACAAAATATACTGTGTACATACAGTACATAAGAAGGTATCCATCAATACTACACTGATTACCTTGCAATCAGATTATCATTTTTTTTTTCTTGTCACTTTTCATCAGTCTGCAATCACTCATACAACTGTATTTCCACAGGTTTGTTACTTCTGGTTTCCCTGCCTCACAGAGAGGACATGTACATGTTCATATCCTTGAGAAAATCATTGTGCTCAGACTTCCATTGTGTGGCTAGCCTTTAATCCCTGCTACAGCTAACCACACGCCACCCTATAAAGCTGGTTCTTAATTCTTAATCCCTCACTTAATGCCACTTCCTATGCTTGCTCGTTCCCTTTGTGGCTACAGTAACTTAAGTTCACTATGTAGGCACATTACAATCAAGTCCAACACTCTTAATCAGAATGTCCATTGTGCCCTTTTCTCTGGCGTATTAGTGCAAATTGATACACTGTAGCAACCTCAGATCTGTAGGAAATGCACCAGTTCACCTTGAGTCAGCTCAATTTCATGCAATTGAGGCCAATCTGGATGTGTGCACTATGCAATCCTGCTCAGGAATACAAGTGTGCCTGACCAAAGCTGAAAGTCGCCGCATTTTTGATCATGTCAAAAATTTGGTGACTGCAACCAACACCACCCTTGTGGGTGCGAGTTACAGCGATCAAGGAGGCATTTCATGAAGCGTTCTGTCTGGCAAATTTGTCAGACAAAATTTGTTCTCAGCCAATCAGATGTAAGGATTTCAGTAGCTTGTAACAGTTTGTTAGAAAAAAAATATCTGACCACATTTTTCACGAAATGCCCCCTGGTGCTACCACTGGGTGCCCACTAGGCAACTTATCTACAGATTAGAAGGGATCTCTCCCACTCTTGCAAGATCTCTGTAGATTGGTGCTCTATAGATTGAATATCCTGCTTGTTTTGTGTGTAAACTGGGACACACTATACCACTTGACTCACAGACACCCAAACCACTGCCACTTTCTAATGCCAGTCTGAATTCACACAAACTTTTGTAAATCTTGGTACACAGTTACACAATCTTTTTTTTCTTGCCCCCCCCCCCCCCCCCCCATCTCTCAACACTGACTTTTCAGGAACTACAGTTATATCCTGGAGCTACAACAGAGTAGCTTCATGGTTATATGAACAACGATAGCACCTATTGTTGTCTAACCTCTATGTGAACTAACTTTCAGATGCTATGTTAGGTGTGGTACAGATTAGTGGCTGCATGGAAAAAAAAAAAGATGTGTCCTGTTGATTTATTCTTTCTCAATGACTTACCCACATAAAAGTGACTTGAACTTCACCATCAGTGACCTGTGTTTGTACACAATGTCAGTGACATATTGAGATGAGTGGTCATGAATTGTGTACTGGCCAGCATTTTCAGATTTTGTTCGTTTAACCAAAGAGTTCATTGTTCCCTGACCTTGGTTTCTTTGTTAACCCTAACTAGGCTGGGGGGGTTCTGCACGATGTATCGCTATCGCGAAAAGCTATCACCGCGACATTTTGTGACTTTTTTCTTTCGAGTCTCCCGCACCTTTTGACACCAAATTTGCGATGCCCGGGCGCACGGTTCTGAAGTTGCGCATAAATATGTATGTGCATGTCAGACCAAAAATTGCTCAAAAACGTGAATTCATGTACAATTTCAATGCAAACTCTGCTTACTGGCAAGTTTCATAAAAGCATGATTATTTGGGGGTTTTATCGATTAAAGTCAATTAATAACAGATTTTCTTGTTCGGAACAATGTTGCGGACAAGTTTCATCGAAAAAACAAAGAAAATCATAAAGTCGAAAAAACAGAGAAATACATAAGAAATTCAAAAAACAATAAAGTACTTAAGAAATTTTTTCTGATGGCACAATTTTTTCTGTTACATTTGCTCAGGACACTAAAAAGAATATTTACACAAAAAATGTGTCCATTTTGAGCTTTATTTAGTGATTTATATCAAATTGTCTCATTTCATGCATCATTATGCATAAATTAGCATAATTTAGCATGAATTATAGTTTTTTAAAAATTCAACTTCGTGGTACTTTAGATTACATCATAGGCAATGTGTGTGCCAATTTTCGTCGCGATTGTGTGGTCGATGGCTGAGATCTGGGGGGGGGGGGGGGCCTGGGAGGCCTCCCCTGCTTTCTGCAAGCGGTTAGTCAAGTGCTCTTTCATTATGCTAGAAAAGTGAATTTTTGAGGAATTCCCTTTATATTTTCTTTATATTTTAGTCCACACACTGTCTCTACACAAGGTGTTGAATCAAAACAGTCATAAAATTTAAACTGGCTTACTGATATAAAGAGACCTGTAGTATAGACATAAAATGTACGCAACTACATGTATCATCAACTAATGTGGCTTAGCAATAGTCATGATGTCACAAAATAAGAATTTGAGAATGGTAACTGAATAACATGATTTTCAGTGAAATGGTTAGTCAGGACACTGTAGTTTACTAGTACTACAGGTAGTATGAATTATTCATGACAATCGAGTCATAATGTGTTTATCTTGGGAATACATGCATGATATGATTGAGATCATGCAGAGCCAAGATAGTAGTGAGTAGTGTATGGATGTATCACTGGCCATCAGATAGAAAGATTGTGTGGCAATCAAAAACATATTCCTTCACCTTCACCCCCAACACACAAGACATGAAGTACATCACCTCTCGGCCCACGGGAGAGAGATGCCCCCACACCTCCACGGTGTCGGGGTCAACGCCCAGCTCCTCCTGCATCTCTCGCAGAGCTGTGAAGCATACGTCGCCATCGCTGGGGTCCATCTTGCCTCCTGGGAAGCTGGAGGAAGACAAAATTTAACAAAAGACAAACAATGTCATGCCAAACCAACAAATGCAACTGAGAGTTTGAAAACAGTACAGTGAATTACACAAACAATTCAGTAATCAAAATTCAATAACATTTTAACTAGGTAAAAAAACATAAAACTCTGACTGGTAGGTGTAAGTAGTGGTAAAGGAAAAGATAGGGGTGATGACTGCAAAATGGCTGCAGTGCCAAACCAGAACAGGAAATAATGAAATTTTAAAAAAAAAATAGAAAAAGTGCATGAAAGCTAGAGAATGGGATGTGTTTCATTTTTGACTATAGGAAAACGAATAAAAAAACAGAAAGGACAGATTAAGAAAAGCAACAAAATGTGACCTGCAACTTTAGTCAAAAATAAAAATCTTTAACTTAAAACAGTTAGTAAGCTATGTTATACTATAAGACACAAAAGAACTTATTTTGCTTGAGGTACAATCGTAATACTGTACACGCAGAATACTTCACGAGGTTTTTATTTTCGCAAATTTCACGAGTCAGGTGCTATTCGCGAAATTAAAAACATGCAAAAATTTTGACTCTGATCCCGATGTGAATGTGACATATGCGTGTACCATTCTCCATTCAGTACAGGACTCTGCAAATTTTACCACTTGCGAAATAGCACAAATTTAGACTCACGAAATATATGGCGTATACAGTACTCCTTTGCCATATCTGATGAATGAGGTAAGATTTCATATTTACACTGTATAAGTGAAGTTGTATGAACCTTTGAATAGACAAATGATGATGCCACACATTGGAAGAAAGAAAGCCACAAAGCCAAACACAAGGATACATTATTCTAATTTACATCATTAGTATCCTGGAGACACCATGGATAAATCAAATGCTACCTACCTTACTTCTCCCGAATGCTCTCGTAGCGTCCTCGTCCGCAGCGTGAAGAGAATGGCGGGTTCGCGGTTGATGCTGCACAGTGGCACGAGCACGGCCCCCCTCTGCCTCACGTCCTTGGTGTAAAACCTGCGCAGTGTTCTCTTCGACGAGAGGTGCGTCATGACGCGCTCGCGATTCTCGGCTGAGAAGGCGTCGAGGAGCGTCGGACTTTTAGACCCAGTCATTCCCATCGCCATGCCGTGCAGGGTGGTGGCCTCCCTCTTGTGGCTGTCCGATCCAGCAGTGGTCGGTACAAGGTGAGGACCGCTTCCAGGTGAGACTAGGTTGTCGTTTGCCATCAGACTGTGTTGCCCGTGCAATGTGCGGCGACTCGCCCTCTCTGCTGTATGCCTTGATTCACGAGCTGAAGTCTGTAGTCTACAACCATTGTAAATATTACACTCAGCAATGGCACAAGTACTGTCGTGATGCATTGGGTGGACATGGGAGTCATTCAGTGAGTTTTTTAATGCTATATGGCTCAGCGAATTTGGATGCCTTTGATAGTGATGGCAAGAACTTGCTATAGGAGCACTCATTTGTGCCAATACAGTGAGCTGTCTTTCATTATTCCGTTCACCTCTAGGCAAAGTCCCATGGCAACAGTAAAGTTGGCTTGACGTTCGACAGGCAAGATGATGGAGGCGATGTCGTGCATGTCCTCTGCTGATACCCCTTACACAGAAGTTCAGGTGAGACGGAAACGACCACATCCTTCGTTCTGAAACTTAAAGTAGAAATTAAACACATCCTAGATATACATATGGCAAAGATTATAAACTTGATAGCAGGGTAGTGCAAATATTATACAATTGCAGAAAAGTATGTATTCTGTAATCTGCAACTGGTTCAAACTTAAAACTTATGCAAACATTTTATGCAAATTTTACTGCTACAAAAAAAAAAAAAAATCAGTTTTGATTCATGTTTCAAGAGTACTTCATGGTAGGACATTTTAGATGCGTGTGGTCAAATTTTGGCATGGGAGGTCGAACATTTGTGCAGGCTTTTTTAGACGGATGTAAAACTAATCTAGAACTACAAAGTTGAAACTGATGCACACATGTTTACTAGTCTATAACTGCATGCAATGCAAAACAATAAATGATACATTGTTCCGCTTACTTCTACAGACAGCCTAGCCAAGTTAGACTGGACTGTAACGTTAGAGCAGATATAAGATGTTCAGTAAAATTAATTACTCAAATCTCAATTGTTTTCTACACTAAAGTAGCAAAACATAAACTTAGATATAAATTTATAAAGCATAAACATAATAGCCTGACCAGACGCCGACTTCTGTACAGTGACAGGGCTGTGCATAGAAAATTATTAGGCCCTATTTTTTTTATTTTTTTTTTTTTTTTTTGGGGGGGGGGGGCAAATTTAGTTACATTTCAACATAGACTCTATTATTTAACCAGATCTATACTATAGCATAGAGCCTAACGTTAGAGGTCTACACTACAGTGCAGAGACATTAAAAGTCATCTAGGACCCAGGCCTGGGCTTGACCGAAAGATCGGTCTGTATCTGGTCATCGGGGAAATGTTCCGCGGAGACTGCATCTGGCTTCACGGATCCCCTCCTTATACAGACCGAAGTCAATGATGCCGGCTCCTGTGTGGATGCGCTGCCAGCGGTCGCGCACAGATCAAACGTTACGATAAACCAAATTTCAGACAGCTTTTTTACATTCAAACAGGTTTGACATGACATGACACATTATGCAGCAATATTTGGGGTAAATTTCTCACATTGTGCAATCGAAATACTCACAGTAACTAGGTTATAATGCAGAAATTTTATCCATATCGCAACATCGCCGTTCGCTAGCTGTAAGTTGCCATTCTGAATCTGTTAGCCAATCACATGCGAGGTACATGTTTTAATAAAGAAAACACATAGAAACTATCTCGCATGTGATTGGCTAACAGATTCATATGTTTCTGCAGTTTGAATGTGACGACGCGACGGGCTGGTTGATGAGTGTTTTACATTGAAAATTCTACCAAAATGTTGGATTATTCATTAATCTGGTGAGTGTAGTGCATTCTTGAAATGTTGATTTTGCTATATGTAGTATAGAGGTCTACAAGCTTAAATTTGCCGACCTAGGGCCGTGAATTAGACGCAATCGAGAAGGGCGAGGTACCTCACCCAATTTTCCATAGAGAGAGAGGTTAAGACCATCCACACAGCGATGTGTACTATTAACTTCCGTCTGTCTACGGAGGAGAGCGATAACGTCAAAAAAATAAAAGACTCCTCTGGACAGACAGATCTTTCTGTCTACGCCAGGCCAGGGCTAGCTTGGCCTAATCTAAATTCTGTTAGGTCATGAAAATCCTCATTCAACAAATGATATTTGCACATTGTGCTAATATGAGTTCAGAATTAAATCTACTCGTCTCGTGCCACCAGTTGACAGTCCAACCAGAACTTAAAGTTAAGAATAAGATTAAGAACAGCATTTCTGAAATTTACTTACTACTAACAAAAAATGCTACGTGTGGGACTGAACCTCATTATTAATCTCTGCCGTCACAAGGGACGCCTTGTGTAATTTCTGGACTTTTGACACGAAGAAAACATGAAATAACAACTGGTGTATATGGCCACATCAGAAATACGGACAATACTCACATTACAACAGACTGAACCCTGAAAAAAAGAATGGTACCGCTGCACCTAGCACCTACGTCTTGATCTCACAACCTCTACGACTTCGAAGGTTCAGTCTACACGTACGTCTACTGTACGTCCAGTCTGCCAGCTCAAGCCACCACAAGCTCGCTCACCACTCGATCAAAGCAGGTGGTGTTTGTACCATACATATCACCACTCCGATAGAATGGCGTTGTGTACATGCAGTCACGTGAACCATGGCATGAAATCGTGTGTGTCATTCTATGTCATTGCGTCATAATTGATAAGCGTGGAACACGGAGTGCAGGTACAATAAATATTGGACCAGCTGCTCGAAAAGAAAGAAAGAAAGAAAGAAAGAAAGAAAGAAAGAAAGAAAGAAAGAAAGAAAGAAAGAAAGAAAGAAAGAAAGAAAGAAAGAAAGAAAGAAAGAAAGAAAGAAAGAAAGAAAGAAAGAAAGAAAGAAAGAAAGAAAGAAAGAAAGAAAGAAAGAAAGAAAGAAAGAAAGAAAGAAAGAAAGTAGGAAAGAAAGAAAGAGAGAGAGAAAGAAAGAAACATAGATATCTTTACCTGTCGATGGCAGTTAGTTTTGAGATCGGAACTAGTTAAGTCAAGTTTATTTGTCAAGTTTATTTATTCATTTGTCTTTCTTCCAACAATAAGCAATATAACAATAACATAACTTTCAGGAGTATACAGGAACAACAACAGCTAACACTAAAATTTTGCAAATACATAAATATATAATTTTACATGTGTATGTGAAATGATAAGAAAGAGTAACAATATTTTGAGAAAGGCAAACGAGGAGACCTTAATGAAGCATAGCTTGTTAGACAAGGTCCCTCAGGAATAAAAGAGAGAAAAAATACATGTATATATATTTTTTCTTCCACTATATACATAGTGGAAGAAAAAAATAACAAAAGATACACAATCTCAAACGAAAACAGGGTATAGACAAGGGAGGCTATGTGCAATGGGGTGAAGGGTTATTATTTACATAAAACAAGGGTAGGAATGAAGGGAGGGGTGGAAAGGAAAGATAAAGAGAGGGGGGAGACGATAAAATATACATACACAAACACACACACCCAAAAAAAAAAAACATAACAAAACAAAACAAAACATGACAAGAAGACAACTGGGTTTCAATAATATTATACATCGATACTAGACATTATGTGTACCTACCAGGTAAAATTCTTACACTTCTAGTATGTAACCTCTGTGGAATATGAACTCTGACAGCTCTCTCAGGTTGCACCGTGTAATGAAAGTCAAACAAAACAGTGAAAGTTTGTGGACCGATAGCATAAAGTGTATCCCAAAGTCACTGATAATGATAATAATAGTTTTTAGAACGCATAATGCAAGTTCAATTTAAAGTCAAGTTCAAGTTCTTTTATTTAATACTTGGCATAAAACATATAAAGATACACCACAAAATAAGACAATACAAAGATCATGACACTTCATGTACAAAAAATGAGAAATTATGCAAGTGTAAGGAATCAGCAGAAAGGCCGATCGAGGCCTTATATAAAAGCTGAGACCCTGAGATAATCATAACAATTATACACTAAACAATACACACACACACACACACACACACACACACACACACACACACACACAGACTCACACGCAGTAATCACATAACACTATAACTGTATGGAATTACAATGTACAGAATACCTGATCATACACACAAGCAATGTTCCAATATATAAATGATATAGTTTCCTATATGAAAATTATTATACATTATTCAACAAATATTGTTTATATCTCCTTTTAAAACAATTTAAACTTTGACTTTTCTGAATAGTTTCTGGCAAATGATTCCAAATGTGCGGTCCTGAGAAAAATACAGATCTCTGCCACAGGATAGTCTCTATAAATGTACACATGGAAACAAATTGATCATTCAAACATTGTACACTTACTATCAATGATATAAAAATAACGATACCAATAGTACGGATCCGGGAAGGGGCGCACCGGGAACGACCCCCAGGTCTTTGTCTGATAATAAAAGGAATAATAATAAGAAAAAATATGAAAGGAGCACGTCCTCTCTCTTTAAATTTGATTTTAGAAAATGCGCTGAAAATCCGGAAGTGGCACGAGAAACGTATAAAAATGCACGGGAGCCTTTTTTTTTTTTTTCTTTCTTTCTTTCTGTTGCTTGTCAGCTGAAGAAACCCGGAAGTGGCACCAGAAATATAACTATATATATATATATATATTTTGCGCCCCCTTCACTGAATTCCTGGATCCGCCCCTGATGGGTAATGTAGACATATGGAATGCCCGCAAGCAATATTGCTCAGTGAGCATATTAAGTAAATGTGTAAATCTCTCTCTCTCTCTCTCTCTCTCTCTCTCTTATATCAATAAGAAGAAGCGTGATGGCTCAAGCATTACATTCCAAAATATTACGATGAAGATTACAAAGAATAGAAAATTTTAATATAGGCCCTATGGAATGTTGTCATAAGTATTAAGTAGATATGAAAATATTAAAAATTACAAAATTAAAACTTGATTAAGAAACTGAAAAGGAAAAAATCATGTGAAGAAATGCGGGAAGATTCAACTTAGAAAAACATATAAACGGTTTTATGTTGATTGAATTCGAACGTTCAAAGCGCGAAGGTGAGTGCCTATATAAATGGAATTGAAATTGGCATTTGGAACGAAATTGAACGTCTATAAAACAGCAGCTGGCGCTACACTGAACGACATTTTCGCGTCATTAAATTAAATAAATTTCTCTCAAGTTGAACTTAAAAGGAATGACATGAAACGGCAATGAACACTCAAAGACTGGAAAATGAACCATAAGAGGAGAGTGTTGACAAAAATAACCTGAGCTTTGAATGAAATAGGAAAGGAATGACATGAAATTAAATACTCAAAGAATGAATTAATGAACAACGAGAGGAGAATGTTCAAACTTATATTATTGACCTACAAGGCACAACATAGTTCTTCCCCAACATATCTGGCAGATTTGCTCAAGCAGTATCACCCTCCTCGCAACCTTCGCTCAACTCTAAAGCACTTCTTCACACACCCAGAACCAACACGTCATTACGGGGGCAGATCTTTTGCAGTTGCTGGAACTAAACTTTGGAACAATCTCCCACAAGACATTCAACGTACACACAATTTTTCAAATTTCAAATCCAGTCTTAAAACTCACCTTTTTCGTCTTCCATGATTAAGGTAAACATTCATTACCCCTTTTGTTAATTATTGTATTTATTATGTTGATTGTTATATTTGTTAGTCATTTGTTTGTATGTTATATCTTTGTCTTTGTTGTACAGCGCATAGAGAAGCATGTGCTTATTATGCGCTTTATAATGTATTATTATTATTATTATTATTATTATTATTATTATTATTATTATTATTATTATTATTATTATTATTATTATTATTATTATTTCATTATTGGAGATCATAATTTTCAGAAACGCCTTAGTAACGGACCTTCGACCTTCGGATTAAACAACATAATAAGTACTCGGACCGATCTCGTATAATATCTCGTATCTGCATGTCCTACCCATATATGATCGTCACTTCCGAATGGTCCTCTTTAAACTTTGGTTGGATGTTTAGTTTGGGGTATGACGAGACTTGAGTTTAAATAACTTCACAGTTTTAATAGTTTTTGAAATGCAGATTTGAAAGTCATCTGGGTTTGATGTCCACAGTATATTGTATGTTGGGGGAGATCATTTCAGAGTTTCACAGCTTCTGGGAGATGACAGGGGCCATTTCGTAAAGGGGAGCGCCTTTACAAAATCAAAGGGGGCGCGCTGCGACCCACCCACGGATTTTTTCCTTTATCTCCTTTGTTTTAACACACACACAAAAAAAAAAACCAACCAAAAAATGATAACTAGTAAAGCACTCTGAGAGCGCAGGGCCCCGTCTTATAAAGCCTCCAAATCAATCATAAGTCCCCAAATCAATCGCAACTTGCATTGCAGCACACACAAAACTTGTGATTGATTTCTATCACAAGTCTTTATAAGACAGGCCCCAGACCTCCGCCAAGCAGCTACTTACCACCACCAATGATCTTGTGGTGCACCCACTGAAAAATCGCTCGCTTTCCCAGTATAGAAGCCTTTGTTACGTCATAAACCCTCAGATGCGCGTATGAAAACCTCAAAAATGCGCAGCTTGAACTTCCAAGTTCATTGACCCTACCTGGTAAAATATCGAAAATCCTTCATAAAATCCATAAAAATTCCCGGATCACTACCAAAATTTAATCATCTGTTCCTTGTGTCATTTTCAACCTTTCCTGCACGTTTCATCCAAATCCGTGCAAAACTTTTTTGAGTTATTTTGCACACGGACAAACAAACAAACTAACAAACTAACAAACTAACCAACTAACCAACGGTAACGAAAACATAACCTCCTCCCTTTGCGGAGGTAATAAAGGGGGCGCTCGCCCGGTGAGTCCCCGCTTGGATCCGCCACTGGATGGGTTGTGTAAATGATGCTGATGAGCACTGGAACACAGCTAATTGATTGATTGTCATGTGTTCGCCTACCTTTTTAAAGCTTTTTCTCTGGAGATAGTCTTCTAGAGGGAGATCCAGCTCTTGAATATCCTATGAAGTGTAGTTAGCCTTTGTGTGAGGCGTCTCCTCTCTGTGCTGTCCCGTTGCAAGCATCCTTGTTACACTATAGACCGAGGAGTAAAGTCTCCAAGGACGAACCTTGCTGCCCTCCACTGCATTTTCTGCGAGAGGTCCTGGTTTTCTTGGTTTTGGGGTTCCATGCCGAGCTGGCATATTCCAGGTGGGGTTGAACTATGGACTTAAGTAGAGGTTTCTTTTTTCTGTTGTACTTTTGTCTGGAATAACGAACATTGCCGGAATAACGAGCATCATCCATTCCTAGTACATTGTACATCTTTGTGATGTTGTGTGCTGAACCCTCAACCGTTTTGTCCTAATTACTTTGCACATTGGTTTCAACAACTTCTGAGGCAGAACAGACTTATACCTAAGGTTGACGTTTTAGACATTGATCACCACATTAAAAAAAAATCACAATAGACATTCTAAAGCTAGGTAGTCGATTACTCAGAGACGGACAGGTTGATTGCCAGACACTGATTACAGAAAGACAGAAATAGATAAATACAATCATGTAGGTATGAATAAATGCAAAGATAGATGGATGTGTAGATAATAGGATACAGAGATTTGGAGGAAGATAAAATGTCTCCCTTGGTAAGCTTCCTGTTCTGTTTTCTGACAACCTACTGGTCGAAATTTGCATGGCATGGGATTGCATTCCCATAGTGACACAAAATAAGAGATTAATTTTAGTGATGATGAGCGACTCAGGGCCCTGTGGTAAGTGGGCTCTGGAGCGGCTCAGAGCCTTGAAAGCTCAGCGCGCGTCTATAATCTCGATAGCGCCATCTCTTGTCGATATTAGACAACGCTAGTGATGATCGGACATGTATGTTGAATACGTCGTCTTGTATAGCTCTCGTACGTAAAGTCGATCGTTGTCTTGTTTTTATTTTACTCGCGGAGGAGATCGAGAGAATGATACGGAGGTTCAGTGGCGAGATCACGAAGGTAGAATCAGACATTTATCTTCGCTACTAAACTGTGGCTGGTATGTGGTGACCAAGCACTGTTGCATCTTACGTACTGGTTTCATGAAAGGTCGATTGGCTAGCTAGCGGTGTCTACAATACGTTCGGCTAGCTGCTGAAGATTTCGCGGTTGGTATTTCACCCGTACTGTACCGGTGTACATCTGCTCCTACCTTCTACCAATCCTCGCCTAGTATTATACGCATGTGCCATACTGATTGTCCAATTTAGCTAGCTCTCGCTCGCTGCTCCTATTCCCCATGCACCGAGCTAGCTGGTAAACTCGACTTGTATGATTATAGGAGGGACTGATGATAGTGACTATATAGTGTTGCCTCACGACTGACCGAGTTGAACTAGCAGTTTCCACATCGTTTTGTTCATAGTGAGGATATCTGACAAGCAAGCTTGACGAATGATTGATATGAGAATGGATATCGGAGTAGATTAACGTTGGAAGCTCCATACAGCTAAATCATGGCTCTTACCGGAAAAGAAGGTAAGTTGCTTAGTGTTGCTTAGTTGGGGTGTTTAGTGTACTGATACTGATAGTAACATTCATCATGTTCACCATTTGAGCATAATTTCTTTCCTGCTGAATGAATGCCTGGGTCTATATGGATACGTTCGTTATGTTTCAACATTTAATACCCCTTTCAACAACAGACGGCACAAACACAAGGCTAGCTAGCATTCTTAGTAGGGGAGCTACAGCTGTGTTTTGCTTTGTGAGCAGGAATCCCTAGAACTGTAGTGTAGACTACAGCAGAAAAGAAGGGGAAAGGAGAGGGAACAACGATTCTATTGCTAATCTCGTAATGCATGACCTCTTTGACTCTACACTTACAGTTTAGAGCCTACCGGTCGCCGTAGGCTTTCTGGTCCTATTTCGCTTGAGCGCGAGCTAGCACAGCCAAGCCTCTGCTGCAATCTCTCCCTCTGATGCCATACAGCCTAACATTAACACTCCAGCAAGGGTTCACATGAGCGTACACTTGTTTGGGGAGGATAACATTGCATTGATTGGGGACTGTAGTAGACGGTAGCTACATGTACATTGTAGTCTACAGCTTACAGCCAATAGTAAATGGAAAATAAGTGCTGTAACAGATTGAGATTGTACCATATGTCCCAAAAAATTTACAGTGGGACCATCCGCAACGATAACTTTAAAAATAGTGAATCATTCCAAATACAATTTCAGGGTATGAAAAATAACTCATCACGGGTGTATACAAAATTTTTTTCTGGGGGGTTGTAATCACAATTTTTGGACCTTTACCTTTGCGAGGGAGCGGAGCGACCGAGTGGGAGGAGGGTGTGGAAGGGGGGTGTCCCTCCTCCCATGGTAGCGAGTTTTTGATTTTATATCTTAAAATGGGGGCATTTGGTGCATACAAAAGTGACTTTTTCAGCATATACTTAAAAAAAACCCCATTTATGTTAAAATTGGTGATAAAACCTGTGTTGGTCACTTACAAGTTCGTTAATCGGTAAGTTGAAAACTGCATAAGTGCATTTAAAAAAAGTTGCTGACTAGCTAACCTTATACCTTCCTAAAGTACATAGACCCCAGGGTAAAAAGCCCTCGAAAAACAAAAATTGTCTTATACAAAAAGTGGACCTTTTGATTTTTTTTTTTTTTTGGGGGGGATCATGTGACCCTCCCTACCCCCCTTGCATACACCCATGCTCATTACCCACATCTTACAGAAAACCCCATCTGATTTGCTTCAGTAGTCAAAGAGATTTGAGGATCTTTGTAGTAGAGCATGTCAGGAATCCCTTCAAGTTTTGTCCATTGTTTTCACAGTTCCAAGAGCATCAAAGTGCTGAACTTGGAGAAGAAACAGGCCCATGACATGCTTTACAACAATCCACATTTCTCTGTGACCACTTAACCAAATTGAATGGGGTTTTCTGCAAAATGTAGGTGAGAAGTTAATACATGTACACGTAGTTTTATTCCCTGAAATAGCATTTACTAGATTGTTCAATCATTTTTGAAAGTTATCAATGCGAAAATCTATTATTTTTTGGACGTGCTATACGGTACAGTCTGCAATTGCTATGGATTCTACAGCTGTATGTACAGTTCAAATGTTATGTAAAATGAAGTCTAGAACATAGTCAAAATCGCCAGACTCTATCTGGCTGTAAAATATAAGTGTTTTCCTCTTGTTTACCAACATGTTGTTATCCTAAAAAAAAGTCTTAATCTAGACCCTGAGCAGACAGCTACAATTACAATTTACATAGGCCTAGACTATTTTCTTGTATTGTTGTATTTTTTATTTTTCTTTAACTAGCACCATGTACTTAACCCGTTGAGGACGGACTGATTTTGCTACAACACGCATTTCCCATAGACACCTGCCCGAGTATACTCGGGATTCGTCCTCAACGGGTTAAATCTGTTAATACACACCCTTCATACAGGCACTTGCACGTATGAGAGTGCCCGTCCATTTATCTGTATGCACACACAAGTCATCTGTAGTAATCTTCAGGACTGAAGGAGCAGAATAAATTAAAGGCATAATTTACCATTTGTAGATGAAAGCGTTAGTGCTATAAAATAGTTCTAAAATGTGAGTTAGGGATAGAAACAACCACTGTCAAAATTTGAATCCGTATAATCGATGTTAAGTGTTGTTAAATACACAAAGTGTGAACAATAGTTACAATAAAAATTTTTCCAGACTAAACCGTATACAGTTACGGTTTATTGAGAAAAACCCTGATATCTCCTTATATTTTAGGGTTTATTGCAAATATTTCATATGGTAGGATGTTTTATGATACAACAGACCTACACATATGCATCAAATATGATATCTTGAAAATTTTTGAAATCACTGCTCCCAAAGGTAAACTGGACCTTTAAGAGAAGAACGAGAAGAAGGACCAATTTACTAAGTTACCAGCTAGGAATCATTGTATACCATTAGGATCTTTTCGGAAATTGTATGGCAATGCCAAACCAAGGAGGTATGAGACCTCCTTGGCCAAACCAAGAATGGGTCATGCACACTCATGACCATAAAATTACATTTAAAAAAATTGTAATTTATGTTTTAGAATTTTAACTATCTTTTGTGCTTCAGCTCCTCCATGAGATGATTCATGATTCTGCTTTGGCTCTGAATAATGGGAATGTGTATCATAAACATTGCTAGATGTATAAAATTCACATACTACCGGTACATGGACAATTGTCATAGAGGCGTAGTATTCTCAGTACAATGTTTGCACAACTGTACATGTGCATGTGTGTACATGTACATTGTACAGTACATGCTGAAATTTGCCCCTTGGGAGATCATCTATGCTGTAGTGGCTTTCAATACTTTTGAACTGTGACTAGTGTGAATGAATTCAGAAGTTTCTCCTTTATGTATACTTTTTTTTTTTTTGTCATTCTGACAGAGGGGACCACAGAAATGGATCATATCAGTCACTTTATATGACTCCCAATTAAATAGTCTGTGTGTTGAATAATTTTGATGACTGAGAATGATTTAATTATCAAGATAATTTAAACAACTAGTAGCCTCAAGGATCTATAATTTTCTTGACCTATTGATATACAAATGTAGTTTCAGAGAGAGAAATTTAATTCTTGTTGAGTTGTAAACACTTCCTGGCAGTTCTTCCTTCAAAGAGGAAATGAATAAAAAATTTATTATATGCACATTTGAAATCAGTAAATAAAGAAAGAATTGAGGTATGTCATTGTCAGACCACAAGTGAAACTAGTGCATACGTACTGTTTACAGAATTCTGTGGAAGAGTCATTTGGCATACAGCTTGCTAGAGAGCTACTGTATGCAGGTACATTACTCATTGATTTAGTGTACAGTGTAAATAGTACTTAATCAGTTGGCTTGTTTTACCCGAACTGCCACAATATTTTGTGCAAATAATTGAAATGTTTTGTTAGTGTAAATTTATGCTATTGGTGCTAGAATTGGATTGCAGCAATTCAGAATCAAGCAATGGGCTTATACAGCTGTAGTATATTTGTCATTATGAGAGATTATTTAAAAAATATGTAGTTTATTCTTTACAATCTACTGTCTACTATCATTCAATATTACTAATCATATGTTGTTGTTTTATAGAAAGAAAGAAGAGAGAGAAACTAATCATAAACATGTAAATATTGAGAAGGCGCTGGGACATATACAATTGAAGAAAAGGTGAAAAATTATAGAAAAGGATGAAAACAATATCAAGCTCTGACAGTATACGACAATTGTAGTCTTTAGCTTTGATAATCCCTGTCATTCAGAGATGGTAGCCAGTGAATATTGAAGACTGGAGGAACTTTAAAGGTTCAAAGGTCAGGAAAGAAGTTGCACTCATCTTGTGAAAGTTGTGCTGAATATTCATTTACAAAAAAAAACAATAATACATAAACAACAATGATAACAAAACAAAACATGTCACTATGGTTATAGTACAATGAATCTACACTATGTATGTATGCATTTTAAAGTTTCCAGACTCAACAACACCAAAACTCATTCTTTTGTTCATTCATTCAGTTAGGTCTTGGAATGCTCTCCCAGACAATGTTGTGATGGCCCTCTCAGTCAATGCTTTTCATTGCTTGCTAACGGAGGGAACCCAGCAGGTAGTTCTGAGGCGGTTTTTACTAGCACCTTATATAAAATTATTGGCACATGCATCCTACCCCTATGAGAGACAGTGCATCACCAAGTTCTACAAGAATCTTCAATGTTGAAGGAAGCAGACTACCAAGAAGAAGAAACAAGAAGAAGAAGAAGGAGAAGAAGAAGAAAAAGAAGAAGAAGAAGAAGAAGAGGAAGAAGAAGAAGAACAACAACAAAGTACTGGTCTGGTTACATTACTGTGACATGATTTATGGTGCAAACAGGATGTTCAGAATCGATTTGACCAAGAATGTAAATTTGCCCGCTTTGAAGTCTAACTTGTTTTCTTAAGTACTCAGCTTTTTTATCAGCCTGAGAAGCCTTGCGCAGCATGCTGCGTAAAGTTACGGTTGTGCATGTATAGATTGTTATGAATATCAAAAATCACATTAACAAATTTGTGAATTTCGGGATCTGAAATAGATTGCATACCAAGTAAAAACCTTTGAGACAAGCTGATTTTTTTTAGTTGACATTAGATTTGTTTGTGTTTTTGTTCATCGGCTTGATTCTTTTTTTATTCTAGTGAAATTGCATGACATTATAGTCCATTGTTTGTTTGTTTTTTTCTTGAGTAAATTATTGTCCAATTTGAATTTCAGTGAATATAAAGCAGAAAGTACGGAAAAGGCAGTTTGCTGGTTTGAGGTGCAATTTTCCTGGTGTCGCATCACAATTTGCAATGCATAACTGCTGTCGACCAACTGTCTTTTGTATAGCAGTTTTCTTCCATAGAAGTGTACAGGATACCATTTTGAAATATGATTCATCAGCTGAAATTGCTAATTGAATTCAAGTTGGAAAATTTTTCCCTGGAGGCACATGTACATGTAGTAGTATAGCTTGTAGTAATATTAATACAAGCCTGTTGATTCATTTCCTTCATAGGCCAGTGGCTCACAAAGTTAAGTTGAAGAGTTTAGATTTTATGCAAAAAAAAAAAAAATAAATGAATAAAAAATAAATAAAAAATCCAGTGTTGTCGATTTGAGATACATTTGAGATGCAATCAGCTATGAAGAACAAAGAAAATACTAATATATTGTTGAAGATGAGTCCTAAGAATACTCGGGCAAGTGTCTATGGGAAGTGTGTGTTATAGTGTAGCAAAATCAGTCATCCTCATCAGGTTAATTCTGTTTTACTTCAAAAAGTATTTGTTATTAAATGAGTGTACCGGTACACATCCATGTAGTGCCATTAGAACAATTGTATTTTTCACTTTTTGATGATGATCTTCCTTTGAAAAATCTAAAAATGGCATTTAAATCTGTTCTTGCTTTCAAACTCTTCAGTTATGCCATGTAATCCTCTAGTAATTTGTCATATCCTCATTGTTTTCAGCAACTGAATCAGTCACTTGCTAGTTGTCTTTGATTCCAATACAGTGTACTGTGACTGAGGCCAGTATAGGAATATCATTAAGTGTTTAATCTTTCACTAACGATGATGATATTGATTAAAAACACACCAACATGCATCAAATGACCAGTGCTTATCATGTGCAGAACAGTCATGCCATTGTGCATTAACTATTGTATTTTTACAGCAATGTACAGCTCTACATTTGAGTTGTTCTGAGACTTGTGTTTGATTTTAAATGTCAGAAACTATTATGAAATAGGGCCCTGATGATAATAATTATATCAAATGATGAGAATACTAATAATAATCAATTACACTTTTACCACACTTACTCTATAGGGTTTATATTAAAAGTACTATACACATACCATCATATATTATACCATAACATGCATACAGTGGAGTCTTACATTACTTAACATTTATAGACAAATAATGGTAATAATAATGGTATTACATTGAATTGTTATTATGATAATTTATCGAAGACAGGTATTGTAGATCACCACTGCTGTGACCTTACCATCATGCTCAAAGCACAAAATCTCTGTGGATGATACTCATTTGATTGTATTCATGTGGCTTTTGATAATAATAACTCCAATTGTGCCGTTTCCATGAATGAAATGCTCAAGGCACACAATGATGTCATTTTTTTGGTGTTTTTTTTTTTTTTTTTTTTTTGGGGGGGGGGGGATGTGGGGGTAGGGGTAGGGGGCAGTTTGATTTACAGTATATTTGTACCAGCAGTACAATGTAACTAGGGCCTGCAACACAAAGTTGACATTTTTCCTAGAAGGAAATTCACCAGACTAAGGAAATAGGTTTGCATGATAATGATTATTTGGAAATAAACATTCTGCAAAAATTTACTGAATTTAAGCAAATACAAGGAAATTCATTGTTATTTCATTGCCAGTTAACCGTTAAAGATTGCTTCCGTACAAGACCTTCAATTAATGTATCGAGTATCAATGAATTTCTGCAGTTACTTGCACCTATCCTTTAATTCTTATTCAGCATGACTTGATGTACTCTTATAGTCTTTCCTATGATGAGGTTAAAACAAACAAAAAATTGTGTGTGTGTGTGTGTGTGTGTGTGTGCGTGTGCATGTGTTTGAATATGAAAGTGTCATAATTTTTTTTTCATGAGAAAGAATGGAAGTAAAAGGATTTTCTTTTTTAACACGGTCATGACAGGAATTTCAAAGAGGTAAAAGGAGATTCAAAAATATATTTTTAAATTTGTCATTGCTCTAGATAGGAGAGACAGTTAGATTTCCGAATCTAGTTTATTTTTTATTTTCTGTATATTATCAGGGTCCTCTAGTAAAACTGTTTAAAAAAAAAAACCCCCAAAACAAACTACCATGGATAGATGATCAATGGATTTATGCACTTAGAAATGAATTCACACAACTGTATGTATTAAGCGCTTTATAAATTTATGTTTATAAATCATGATTGTTGTGGTTACAGTTGTAGATACACTGTATGTCTGTATTGTCATTATGAAATGGTTGTAAAAGAATTATCATTTTTTTTGCTTTTGTCCGAAGGCAAAATTCATGGAAGCTGTGAGAGGCGGTAGAAATTGGGACCTTTAAAGCCAACCTTGGGAGCAACCTCTACTTCCTCTTCCCTGTTTGGACCACATTGTTGGTCGGTAACCATGGCAACTAGGAAGACTTGCTGGGGGGGGGGGATGCAGGATAGACCATATGACCGCGAGCACTTAATGAACAAGAGTTAGCTGTGGGGAGAGAAGGAAATTTATAATGCGTTGAGTGCATCAGGCTGGCTTACAGTACATTGTATTTGTATGTGTCACTTAAATATGATCAAATACTGAGGTCACAGTTATCCCTGTTACAAGGATTCTAGAACACCTGACCCAGGAAGATCCACATGTCCTTCAGTGTTTTGTTTTGCTTTCTCCTCATATCTTTCTTTTTATACTCATGATTATCTTTCATTTTCTTTATCTGAGCAGATTTATTGCACTCTCCAGATAAGTTAGCCATTTGATATGCAGTCCATCATGGGTCCAATCAGACCGATAAATCTGCCTGTTGTTTGGTGACTTCTTGTAAACTGTATGGTCGGTATGAATACGGTCAGCCCAGGCTTACAACAGACAGGATCTTTCATTCACTCTGCTGTGTGGACTGTGTGTTCTACATGTACAAATGTATCTGCGCACACGTGAATTCAGCAGTTTGAACGCGGTTGCTGTGTCTTGTAGGCGAACAGATCTTGAAGGCCATTACCTGATAAAGCACGCAAAATGGTGTATAGTAAGAGAAAAAACTCATGAAATTTGTGAGCTACACATGTTCCTCGAGTATATAAAGATATATGCATGCCAAGTTTTGTGATTTCTTATAAACAGAAAAGGAGAATTCTACCCCATTTCCTGCTTGCTGTTGTGTGGCAAGTAAGTCTGCACAGCAGAGTGAATGGAAGCTATCTATCTGTTGTATGAAGGGCCAACCGTATTACTGACAGTTCAGTTTGCAAGAGGCTACCAAACAAGAGGCAGATTTACAACATTATGTATTGGTCTGCGGTCCAGTGAAGAAGTTCTTTGCCACGAAAGGAATGGGCGCTGGATGTACTGTATGTGTGCCTGATTACAAATAGTACCATGCTTTTGCTAGAAATTTAGGAATTAAAGTACTGTATGGGAGTATGGTAATGGAAGCGGTGTGATGAGAGCAACAAAGTGAATGCTTTGAATATGTGTACTTAAAGGGAAGATAAACCCCAAGAACAATGTGGATTGAGTGAAAGCAGCAACATTAGTAGAACACATCAGTGAAAGTTTGAAGAAAATCGGACAATCGATGCAAAAGTTATGAATTTTTAAAGTTTTGGTGTTGGAACCGCTGGATGAGGAGACTACTAGAGGTTATGACGTATGAGTGGACTACAATATCAAGAAAATATAAAGAAAATACTACAAAAATCCATTTTTCATGAAAATTACAAATTCCATCAACTTGATATTGACATATGTTAAGGGTAGCAATTATTCCCCCTGCTTTCTGAAAGCGGTTGGTCCACTGCTCTTTCATGATTCTAGAAAAGTGAATTTTTGTTGAATATCCTTTATATTTTCTTTGTATTGTAGTCCACTCATACGTCATATCCTCTAGTAGTCTCCTCATCCAGCGGTTCCAACACCAAAACTTTAAAAATTCATAACTTTTGCATCGATTGTCTGATTTTTCTCAAACTTTCACTGATGTGTTCTACTAATGTTGCTGCTTTCACTCAATCCACATTGCTCTTTGGGTTTACCTTCCCTTTAAAAAATTTGGTTTTGGTCAAACAATGCATTTACAGTAGATTTCCTTCCTTTATCTACAGTGATAGAAGAGAAGCATCAGTCAATAAATTGTTCATTCATTGACTGTTAAAAATCAATCCGTTATTGTATTCTGTATAGACAATCCGCAGCGGAAGGTGACCCTGCCCAAGGCACTCCATGACCTGGAGAAAGTGACCGTCCTTCCCAAGAAACAGGACCGATGGAACACCAATGAGGTAAGGAAGTCATATCCCTAGAAATTTCCTTGATCCTTCATAACCTTAGGCAAAAAAAAAAAACAAAAACAAAAAACAAAAAAGGGTGAATAGGCATAATGGGCCATATGAAAATAGGGTTGGTAGGTCAATTTTTGTTTTTTACCACCGCACTTTGCAGTGAAGCGAACACTGTAGGACTCCATATGGTGATGTACAAAATAACAACAACAACTTGTGAAAACAACCAAATGTTCTAAAAAAAAAATCATGCTACAACACACGCAGATTATTACAAGCGGATAATCACACACTCACACCAAAAAAAGTTGAAAGTTGTGAAACTCGATGAGAAAAGATGACGACTGCGCCACAGCGATAACGATTGCACTATCGATATCGAAATATTGTGCTATCGTGATTAGCGATTTTTAAAAAATCTCTAGGGTTACATTTTAGGGTTGGTTGTGTTAGCCAATACAACTTTTTTTTTTTGCCTTACGAATGAACGAGCAGTCTGCCCTAACACTAACAGTCTAGAAATGATACATGTATGTCAGCCATGGAAATTTATCTGTGGTCTCGCTGTTGCACTCCTTTGGCTGTAGCTCTGCCCAGATCACGAGTTTTACTCAGTGCATATTTTGGCTGCATATATCAACTCTCCCATGTTTTATAAATGTGTTTCAATACCCACTTTCAAGATGCATTTGCAAACGCCTTTCGGATCATGTTTATCAAGTTGTTGAGTTTGTCGACTGTCGTGAGTTCATTGGGAGGCCTTGTCACTGCGCAGCTCCATTGCGCAGTTTGACCGAAGGAGCAGAGATGTGTACGTGTAGTTAATAGTGCTTGCCATGGGCAGGTTTGATTTTACTATGATTTTAATTCACCACTGGGTGCGTAAAATGCTACTCACACCATTTAACTTAAAATCTTATGGACTAGTGATAATGGGTAAGATTTATGACCCTAAAACACTTCAGATTTTCAGGGCAATCATTCATATTAACTCACCTTGAGTAGCAGCTTATACAGTACCAATATAAAATTCTGCAAAACAGTTGTAATCACTATCATTGCAATTGTTATTGTTTTTGTTATTGTTTTTATTAAATATTGTTGCTGTTATGATGATGATATCTTATTGTTCTTATCATTACAACTCGTTACAATTGTTTTTTTTTTCTCTTTTCAATCATAACCATCTATATGATTGTTGATAAGGATGCTATCGTCATTACAATTGTGAGTAAAAGATTGGCTTCAATCTTGTTTTTGTCAAACATTCCAGCAATTCCGAGTATTCATTTATTTTTTTTTGTCCAAGGACAAGAGGTAATCATCTTATTTCAAAGTGCCTGACTGCTCTTTCCTCCCACCTAACTTTTGCAGATGATGTTTAGATTGATAATATTTGGAGATGTGAAGCACATTATTATTTTTATTATTATTTTTTTTTTAACCATATGGCGATGTCATCGCACGGTGTGGTACTGTCGTGACGGTAATTTGCAAAAAAAAAAAAGAAGTGAGATTGGGCTCGCATTGTATTTGTGCGCCTTCTACTGGAGGACCGGCGGCAAGAGAATGCGCGACGACGGGGGATAATGAGTAATGACATAAACACAGCGACTGTAGATTACCTCCAAAATTTCCTCTTCAGGAGGAGTTGATGAGATTCCTCTTGGACGGTTTTCGGGGAGTTAGAGCTGCATGTGAGTTTACGGAGTCTGCCATTATGACAGGCATCTATGCTGAAAGAAGATGCCAGTGGTATTTCATTGTAAATGTCCTTATTTTTCCGCTGAGTGGCTCAAATGCGTGTTTTAGGGTTCTTGAATTCATGCTGCACAATTTCCTTAGAATTGTACGTTTTCTACAACTTCACCAAATTTTTTTTTGACATTTTTTTATGCATGAAAATCAATATTTGTGTACTACTTTACTGTGTAACATACATATCAATTTACGCACACCCACTGTCAACTTCAATTGCACAAATGCAGACATTTGATTACAGAACACACACAAATGATCCATTACAGAAAACTACTAGCATATTACACATGCCTGTAGTTACGATTTTATCAGCTGACAAAATTCAGGATTCTTCTCATTCAAAATATCACTAGATAGAAAGTTCTGAAGATATGTCCACTAATTTTAGAATTTGTGCTCGCCAAAAGAAGCAAAAAATCCACAATTGTCTCTGCATATGGTTATGTACAAATAGTATAATGGCTGTGATATTATAAAGGTTAATACCAGCAAGGTATAGTAGCCCACCTAAAGTTTACCTTGCTGCCCCCCCCCCCTTTTTTTTTGGGGGGGGGCAATAATTCTTGTGTGGTCTGAAGACCTTCCTTGTTTATTGTGAGTGATTCATTTGAGCTATGGATATATAAAGAATGTGAAATTATGCATTGTGGGATTCTTCGTGACAAATTGATGTACATGTAAGGTAAGGTGTCTTGCTCTTGTTGTGACATTGTTGTTGTTATTGTTGTTATTATTCCTGGCAACCAAAGTTTGGATTGTTTTGTTTTGTTGTTGTATTTACAGCCAGAGTTATGAAGTAAGAATGATGTATAACGGTCACACAACGTCAGGGAAAATGAAGCGAACTGCAATCAGTGATGGTTTATCTATAATCTACATAGAGCTATACACTCCCCGGGCACAGCGTAGTCTCTTGCTCACATTGCCTTAATTTCTCATAACGACACTTGTTTAATACAAAGCATCCAGCCTGTGTATATCTCACCCAGCATTCCTTGTTAATGAGATCACTTGAAGAATCTGAGGGGACGGCACTTCTTGCACAACCGGGTTCGTTCATCAAAGCGTGCCGGACAGACGTCAGAATGTTAATATTTACCCGCTGGTGTCGAGACGGGGGAGCTGATGAAGATGAGTTGACGGCACGCACGGCGTTGATGCTCGCGGGCTGGAGACCTCGTCACAGTGTGTGCATGTTCCAGGAACAATTTGTCAGAGGGTGAAATGATTTCCTTGGAGACACAATCATCCAAACAAAGACATTGAAGAAAAGAGTTTCTTTTTTTTCTCTCTCTCTTTTTCTTTGTAACCTTGAATACGCATTTTTGGTCCAGTACATTGTATGTGGCCTGTCTAATTTTGTGCTCAAATTTTTCAAAGTAGTATTGCAAAACGATAAATGTCACGGGGTGAAATGATTTCCGTGGAGACATGATGATCCTAGCAAAAGAGTTGAAAACAAAGTCTTCTTTTGCAACCATCAAACATACAAAGTACATATCCATTCAACACATACCTTGGTCCAGTGTGTGACCTTTCTGGTTTTGTGCCTAACATTTACAAAGTGGTGATGGAAAATGACAGTGTTCTGATTTTTTTTTTTTTTTTTTTTTAGGTACACAGACAATCATTCTTTCAAATTACGCTGTATGTCATAGATTTCTGCAGAAAAGTTTCACGCTATTCTATAGCGATAGTCTTTGAAAAAGAATTACTGTCTAATCTCTAAAAAAATGATAATAATAAAAAAAAAATAATAATTGCCTCTCAGCATGGGTGTAATTTGTTAGAATTACTGTTGGTTTTAAATTTGTCTGTTTGTGCATTTCTAAAAAAAAGATGCAAAGATCAAGTTTTCTTTACCTTCGTAAGTGGTCTGCATGTGATGTCCCAAAGCAGAAAGCTGTTTTTCAAGAAAATGTGTGGCCTTAAAGCGATAGGTTCTAATTATACTCTTTTAGATCTTGTGACAGCAGCCAGGTTTGATATGAATTGATTATTTGAATATAAATGAATGTAAATGTCATTGCTGTGTGATGCAGTATAGTGGTCACTGCTTAATTAATGGGCTACCACTTAAATGGTCACTCCTGATATTGTATTGGTTGGATTGTCCATAAACATCTTCAGTGAATTTAATAGCATTGTGACCTTTTCTGGTACTTCAAGCTACATTTTGAATCAATGAAAATCTTCCATTTCAAACCCTTTTCAAAAGTGGAAAGTGCCGTGTTCAATGAATGGCATCACTGAAGATGAACCTATCTGATATACTGTACAAAGTATATAATGCAGGCTAGTTAATCAGTCATCAAATGAAACTTTGTCAAACTCTTTGATCTGCAGTTACATTGTACACCCCACCAACCATATCAAAACTTGATTTGCGTGAAGGACGGCATGCTGCTGTCTTTTGAGTGATAGATTGAAAGCACTTCCAAGGGGGCGTAGAATTTCTGCGAATTGTGAACTGTGTTGATTTTAATGTGAAAAGGAAAGTAAACAGTCTGGAAGGGCAACTGATAAATTAGAGAGATATAAGAGATATATTTATTGTACCAACGCAGAGTAATGTGCAATTACAGGAGTTTGATTTAGGTTCAAAGTTCGTCAGTGCAAATTGGAAATGAGAGACACTTGACAAAAACAGTGATAAACGTCATTGTATGCCATTGCTTATATGGAAGAGATTTAAAAGTAGAACTAATGATAAATGGATTATCTTTTCAGGCAGACACATGTTTGTTGAAATAAATGATGATTTTTTTTTTCTTTAACATCGAATCATTTGAAGGCATTTCTCGCAACAACTACAGTAATAATCACCGGTAGATTAAGAGCCTTGGTGATACAATTTTCTTAGCATACCACAGAGGGAAGAACACCACTAATGGTATCACATTGCTGTTTCGGTCCAGAATTAGATCTGTGATGAACTTGACCTAAAATTCCTCCAGTAATCGGACAGCAACAATCAATGAGCGTGCACTCCGGCTCGACTACCAGAGCCAAGGAAACGAGCCGATGCGCAGCGTGCGGTCAGCCAAGGCTAACACGTGAGCTCACGGGGATTACTAATTGTGACCCACTCACATTCAGCTTTTTGCCGGCCATGCGAACATTTTGTCATGCGACCCGGGGATTAATTGCTTGTGCTCATTGCATGTCGTCCCCCGAGCATATGGTGCATTGACTGCCCATGTCTGGGCACTGCCATATCTATGCATATGTACATTGTGTACACCTCATGAAGTAAAAAGTAATCCGCATAATGTGATTTTAACGCAAGGGCACATTTCAGCATTGCTGCAAATTAAAACGTCCATTGATCTTTATACATTGGCCCATCAATACTTTTATGTGAAAATGAAACAGTAATCAAACAACTGCTTTCAACTGTGTGTATGTGTGTGTGTGTGTGTGTGTGTGTGTATGTGTGTGTGTGTATGTGTGTGTGTGTGCTTTCAATTTGCTCTTTCATATGGGTACCTTGTACTGTAGTTGCTACAAGCATGCATATTTGTTTTTGTGTTGACATTTAGTATGTATTGACATTGAATTATAGATTTGTTAATCTTATGATTAGAGGGGAAGGGGAACAGCAAAAGAATGAAAAAAAAAACACAAACAAACAAACAAACAAACTTGGATACAGAAAGGAAAGGGGTGGGCTGGGAGCCCAACTTCTATTTGATTGTCTATATTTACTCTTGGGCAATTCCGCAGTTAGGTGGACATGACATGGGTAAAAGAAATGTGCCTCTTTATCTTACCCTTTAATCTAGGTATCAACTAATGCCATGGATGTTCACCAATCATTAGGGTCTTTCAAATTCAGTAGATTTTATTTTTCGTATTCATTGATTTTGTGAGATCTAAAACCATCATTTAAAATGTACATGTGGGACTGGGGACGCTGAAATTCACTTAAATGCAAATTACAGTGGGTTCCTTTGAAATTTTTTCCTCAAAGTTTTGCTAAAGGGTAAAAGATGAATACATTTAAATACTCCAGAAGTCATGTGACATTTTGTCAATTACAAAAGGGTGAAATGACCTGCGGAATTACTCTGGACAGATGTAACGTTACTAACCGTAACGTTACTAACCATGCTTTTGGGGGTCTAGCTAAAAAATTATTGGTCGAACTGCTAAAAAAATTTGCATGAACATTTGTCATGATGCAATAATTGAAATTAATGCAACACTTTGTTTGAAGTAACTTGAATTTTTGCACACTTTTTGTTACAAGACATTGATTTTTTTGTCATGTCCTTTTTTCGTAACGTTACTAACCAGCCCTTTAAGTTGCTATAGCAATTCTAATATTTCTTGGATTGTGTTCATTCTTTTCTGTATCATAAACCTGGGAAGGATGAACATGTTTTTGACATAATTTTGACTTGAAGTGAATAAATGGTAATTTAGTGGTAAAAACAAATATCTAAATTTGTTCAAATGTAACGTTACTAACCGCGGAATTGCCCTCCTCATTTTTTATCTGTTTTGATCATGAGTAGTTGACTCTTGTAGCTTTTGGTAAATTATCTACATTTATTCCACACCTTTTGTCTGTTTCGATTATGAATTATCAACTCTTGTAGCTTTTGCTGAATAATCTACATTTTCACCTCATTTTCTGTCTGTTTTGACCATGAACTCTAAACTATTGGGCATACATGTTTGTACAGCATGTAGCTTCTGGTGAATGACATGTACACATATGTAAGTATGCCAAGACAAACATCACTATGTCATGTCCTATTTTCTTGTAACTTGTAAGTTTCAAGAATTCCAGTCTATTTACAGTGTAGATGACATGCAAAGATATTGTCACTGCACATATTTCTCAGGTAGGGACATCATTGAACTAATCAACATTTGATTCTGAATTAACATGTATGAGGTAGTGTTCTTGAAACGTTATTATCATTTACTGCTATTGAAGGCCTGGGTCAGATGGAGGATTAGGTTTTGAATTTGATTGCTCCCTGATGAGTTGCTTCATGTTAATATTGCCTGGCCCTTTGATTGCCATTGGCGACTGGCTCGTGTAGAAAGACAATGATATTTTGGGGATGATGGTCCTTGGAGACTTATCAGAAAATGAGCTGCTTGGAAGAATGGCTAGCGTGCATTAAAGGCACCGTCCTTAGGGCCCAATCATCAGGTGGTGTGCCCTGAATTTTGAGGGACTTCATTTGTTCTCTCGTATTTTTTAATTTTACCACCAGCAGAATGGAGTTCATTAGGATGCCACACGCAGGATGCCATGCAACAGTAGAGCGAGCTGCGAGATACGGCCCACGGGACGTACTGTTGCAATTTTAACATGGAGCTGCCAGGCCTACTTTCGGCCGCCAGTCTTATGACACAACTGTACATTGGGGGGGGGGGGATGTGCGGAACTCTTTGCAACGGAATGGGTTGACGCTGTGACATTCAGGACGTGCCGTAATGATTAAAACACCTTCCATCCCCTCTGCCCATGTTCTCTGGTGTGCCGATCTGTTCCTGAATGTTGGTTCTCGTTCCATTGCTAATTATACCAGTGAATTCAGCCAGACACCGATTATACAGAATACAGTCATATCAGTTGTACGCCAAGTATTCGGGACTCTTGAGACAATTTCACAAGTTGTGATATTGGTGGTCGATAACCATGGAGATGAAATGAGAAACAGACGTACTCCTTTTTAAGATGCAATTGCAAAGATTGCAATTTCTCACCGTCGCAATGATAGTCAAGGCAGTGGTGTTGTGGGACCCACGCGATGTTTATGTATTGTGATTTCATTCTGTGCTTGTTAATACCAGTCAACTTCTGAAAATTGCAAAAATGAAACTGCTGTGAAATGGTATGTACATTGATATTGCCTTTTTAGAGGTGTAGCATAATGCAATCACATGAGTAATGCAGCTGGGATTGAAATCTTTATCTACAATTGTCTATTGCAAGCAGTGATGTCACATCAGATAATGTGATATAAGAATTTGACTGATTTGATCATTTATTTTGGGAAATCCTGCGAGAATGCATACTTTCCCATTTTTTGTAATTTCTGTTGAAGGATATATATGCATACACAAAGCAAAAAATCCAATTCAGGATTCCTATTGTATTAAAGATAAAAGTCAATTCCATGTATGAGTCTACTCAGATAGTGCAAAATCAATGAGGCAGGGTATTAGAAGTTTCATGAATATTGGATCTCAAATAAGGATAATTTTTGTTTTTAATTATAACCTATTGATTTTCCCTTTCTACTCATTCTTGCCCTTTCAGACCTTTCCTGTCCTCTTTCATTCAATTTTAGCCCTTCAGATGCTCTGCATGTCTTTCCACACCCTTCCCTGCCCCCATCACCCCTTGTCACCCCTTGTCACCCCTTTCCTTCCATACGTGCATTCCCCTCTCCCTTCCTACCTGTATCTCTTTTGAACCCTACCCCTTTTCACCCCTCTCCCCACTTTCCTGTCTCCTCTCACCTTTTCTCTTCCTCTCTTATTAAAACTTTCCCATCATTTCCTCTTCATTTTCCTACCTCCCTGCCTCATTCTACCACTTCAATCCCTATCTACCCTATTACACCCTATCTCCACCCCTTCTATGCCCCTTTCCGCCCCTATCTAGCCCCCTTTTACCCTTTGCTTGCCCCTTTTCACCCCTGCTTGCCCCTCTTTCCACTCCTCCTTTCTCTCTCTCCTACCACCCCTTTTCTTACCCCTTCCAACCCTTTCTTGCCCTTCCCAGACATCCTCCACTTTGTCCCAAAATAGCAAGCTATTTCGAGGATAGGGAGGAACCCTTCTTGGAGGCTCTGTACCAAATTGTACACATGTACATCACAATTATACCCACAGCCAAGAAAGTGTGTACAGCATGTGTGTGTGTGCGGGTGTGCAAGAATGCCGATAGAAACAAATTGGGCTGTAATTACCCTGTTAATGACAGTGTCGGTGTTGCTGGCCATCAGAGAGTTGCCAACAGCCCAGGCCCAAGCCATCGTGGCCGCCGTCTGCTCCCGTGCATGAGTTCAAGATGCCAAGTCGCAGACGTAATAGCACTCAATATAGGTGTTGAGGAATTTTGAAGACATCTGCGTGAGAGACAACACGTCGGAACGTGTATTAAAGGGAATTGAAGAACTTGTTGTAATCGCGCAGTAGAACAGGGTGCATTAAATGCTATTGAACAAATAAGACTTGCAGCGAAAACAAGAATCCAAACAAAATTACTATCGTACAAAAGGCATGACAGTATGAATTTCACCATTTCTAATCACACGTTTTTCATGGGCATATCCAGATGGTATCTTTCTTCTGTGGAATACCGCCTCAGAGTGTTTATCTAGGAAGAAATGAAGAAAAAAAAGATAAATTTGTCATATACATTCATTTTTTTTTTGGCTATTTAAAGGTGAAGCTTCTATAAACATATAGGATTCAGCATTTTAGTAGATCACTTTTATTGAGTTTGAGAAAATCTGAACTGTCTGTTCAGAAGTTTGGGAAGTTTTACATTTTTGGTTCAAATTCCACACGCTGCATTTGGATCTTCAATTTGTAATGTTACAGTAGTATAGCGGTATAAAGAGACTGAAAAAAACCCCCACCAACTTCACAATGTGGTAATCATGTCCGTGTGAACCCGGCTACAGTTCCCCACATGTCTTCTGTAGGAGCTAGGCCACGTGTTTTGTCAATGTCCTACAAAAGTGTATCTTTGGAAATAGAATGGCATTTCAGTTTGAGACATGTGAGGCTGTTGGTGAGCTCAAGCGTTCTGCCACAAAAATTCAAGCAGCCCGGGGCATGTGTTGAGTTCATATAACATAATTGGCTGTTGATATACATGAAGCAGTCAGTCCCCTTTCTTGTAACCATTAGGTGGGTCTTCATCAGCTTGAGCTTGAAGAATAGCTCGCTAATGGGTGATCAGAGAAATAAGCCCAAAGTCAGCTGAAATGTACAATCGCGTCTTCACCAGCTCGAGCTTCAGGCACAGTCAGGTTTATAAGCTCAATGCTAACACCCTCCCACCCGACTGCCTACATTCCTGCTTGGTACGCAACGCATGCAGTGCCCATGTTTAAGCTCGAGCTGATGAAGACGCGTTAAGATTAGCCCGCTATTCTGCAACTTAGGTGGCTATTCTGCAAATAAGTCCAAGATTTCTTAGGCTTACTTTCCGATAGGAATAGCCGGCTATTTTGGTCTTCATTGCAAAATTAGCGGGCTATTTTCTGATCGGGCTAATTCTTTGGATCAGAAATAGCCGGCTATTCTTCAAGCTCGAGCTGATGAAGACCCACCTATTGAGATTTGGTAGTTTGAAACACCAAACTGAGTTTGAAAATAGAAGACAGAGGACCAGCTGAAGATTTACTTGACTCCGCCACTTCTATTCCCTCGAGAACAATCAAACAATGCTTGTCGGATATACTGAGTTTGAATACCTAATGCATTTTGTTTGAACCAGTACGTGCCTAGTGAGGGCATAGACCTCTCCCTGTCGAGGCAACTCATTTCCCTCAAAATGTCATGCAACTATAGTAGCAAATTTTTCTCAAACCTAATGAATTCAACTGTTCCAACTTTATACCCAAACCATAGTATTTCCAATATCAAAATCAAAGTTGTGGTACTGTAGAACTTGTTATGATGTTGCTCTATTTTTATTCATTTTTTTGTAAACCAAGAATTCCGGGCATTCTTGGAGGAGGTACATGTACATTAGCCATATTTACCCAATCACGCTATCATCAAGAATATGGGCAAGTTAGCTCCTCAATATGAGTTACGTTCACACAGTGCTTGCCATCATTGATCCGAATCGTAGTTAGCTATCAGTAACAAGCTACACACGATGAAAAAAATCTGGAAGTGCAATGTGTTGCATGCAATGACCCCCGTTTCATGCATGCCTATCATTTGTGGGCGGGTGTTAATTTACGACAGGTAATTCAGCGGCTCACGGGGGTCAGGCCTAACGGCAAGCTTGTTGTAAACTGCATTCACATGGGCCAGCAACGATGCTTTGTAGGGGGTTGCGCTTATTATTGATATGTGCGCATTCAATAAACTGTAACACTCTTTGTGAGTAGGATCGTCAAGCTATACATTTTAGTCTAATACTAGTTCCATAAACTCAGATCTATTCCGACCTCCCTGCAGTATTTTTTTTTTCTAAATGTACTCACATTTTTTTTTTTAAACTTGCAAACAGCCAATGCTCACATGGGCTTGTAAACAAACAGAGGTACCAACACCAGCAAAAAAAAAAGAAAAAAAAGTAAACCCTTTTGGTGTCGATAATGATAATGATTATGACCAAGCGTATAATCATACCTTATTGTTTTAACACACACACACACACACACACACACACACAGAGTTTATGAACCGGTTTTGATCACATGATCTTGCCTAGTCTGGATATTGTGTCATACCAATTTCAGCAAGTTGTATCTGTCTGGAAGGTTTTATTATCAAAACTGTGTGTAAGTCACTGCCAAAATTTTGCCTCCTGCAGCACAAAATGCAATTTTTATCATCTCTGAGATGGCGAGTCTGTAATTTTGCTTTAAAAAAAAGGAAATGGGCATTTCTCATTCATTCCCTGTGTAGGTCTCATTCATTCCCTGTGTAATTCTCAATTACAGAGTCGGTCACTTGTGAAATTGTCTCTGAGTCCGGATTCACAAAGTACTTTGATGGCAAAATATGCGGTTCACATGGTGAACTGTAGCAATTGGTTGTGGTGGGAGAATGAATTACTTCTAACTGACATCCCATAGGTGGCAAATTGAAATGGCGTAATCACTTCACCCCTTTTTGCTTATCACGTGCTGACATTTGTATCAAATTATAATTTAGAATTGTGGCTGTATAGTCATGGTCAAGTAAAACTTTGTTTCAATGGAAAATTGTCTTTTATTTGAGTACAACTGCATGACTCCATTTACCCTGGTATTTCCTCTTGTCATGGCAAACTGATTTGAGCTGCATTGGTCAACTTAACCTAGTTACAGATTGCTTTATAATTACATGGGCCAAACTTAACAACTTTTTCAGAGGCAAAATGATTCTTTTTATAGTATATTGGCAGAGCTCTGAATACTTGCATTGGTAATCAGCCCAAATTCCACCAGGCTTACAACTGTACTGTTCTTGATGATGAGTCCATGAAAGTAAAAATGAAACCAACAAAAATTTGCCCCCGTGTGCGAGGCGAGAAAAATAATACACGCCCAGGATGACCCTGTTGTCAGTAATGCTCTCTCGCGGGGAGGCTGCTAGCCCCCGCATCGCATGCTGATCTGTCGTCGAAGGAACTCGCGGCGGATCAGACACGGAACCTGACGGGAGAGAATTGACAGGCGCACAAATTTGACTCGCCGGCTCTCTCTCTCCCGCCAATCGCTCAAATGGACCCGCTCTGCAATCAGAGTGTAGACTGACCTGCCATCTCAATTCAATACTCCTCTGTCACTGGGAACACTCTTGAAGATGTCTTAAAGGGCAACGTCATCCTGCTATTATGTTGCTCAATATGAAAACAGAAAAAATCAGAGACGAAGATCAAAGAAAATTTTGGGGAAAAAATTGGATGCAGAAACAAGAGTTATGTGTTGCCTGAATGCTTGCATTGCTTGAAGGTTCATAACAGGAGTTATGATCTGTTAAACTTTAGAAAGTAAGGCAAATTGGCAGCTCTAGCCTGTGCAACATGTAGATGTTGAGCAGCTGTCCGTCCATACATAAAAAGTCACCAATGTTTGTTTTCTTCCCAAGAAATATACTGCCAAGAAAAATTTGCTTCAGACCTATTCTTGATAGAGTAATATGTTTTTGCATGTCTTCAGTGGATAAGTTCTGTCTGCCAAAATGTTTGAGAAAAATCAAAATAAGTGAAATTTTGTGTCCATTGGAGCAATCATAACCCCCTTCCATTGGCAAACTTGTTTTATTCAATGCTGCTGGATTCATGTTTAAAAGAAAAGTTTGTGAAGATTCATCGGGAAGCAAATTAGAAACTTGTTATACCTAGATGTCATCAATTCATCTTATTTTCATTTTGTGTAAATATGACCAGTATGATAAATCTTGATAAACTGCATGAAACCACACAAAAATTCAATATCTTCTCCGTGTTTTTTGTGTTTTTTGCGTGTATGATTTGAGTTAAGTTTTCAGTACTTATTTGCTTGATTTGTTTTTCTACTTGTGTAAATCGAATGAACATAAGAGTTGGATAACTTTGTGAACATTCTTTTTTCTTTTTTTTTTTAAAATCAATTCCTCTGTAGTCTGTTATCCATGTGAGTGCATATAAGACATGAGTGAATTTATTCAGGTCACATGCCTCCCAGATTGTCAATGACAAAAAGAAAAAAAAAAAGATTGTGAATGGAAGTTCCTGCAGATTTTGCGTGTGTGCATTACATCATCATGCTGTGTCTTCTAGTATGCAAGAACATGACTTTGTATCGATCTGAGGAATCGCTGGAGTTATTGCTTGCAGCGTGCCATACTGTACTTCTGGATCTTTTCATTGAGTGGGGCTCATTGCTACCCCCCCCCCCCCTTAAGAAAAAGAGCTTACATGAGATTTAGCACTGAAGATAAGTGTCATCTTCTGAACGAGCTTGTTTTAAAGAAGCCATTTCACCTACTTCATCAATTACATTGTAATTAATTAATTGACAGTACTTATATAACACATAACACAAAGTGATAATGTTCCTACAAACTGTATGCGCTCCAAAAATGGAAAGATTATACAAAAACATACAATTCCTATTACAGTGATAGTACTGAGCCTCATGTTTGCTTACACTGTAAACAAATGCATTTTTAAAGCAGCTATCATTTATGGTAAAAGTTTGCGCGTGAACATACTTTTTGTCGACTGGCGACTCCACTTCAGAGGATGTCAGTAGCGTACACATGGAAGCACACCAGCCCTCAGGAGTTTAATTGGCAATGCTATCTGTGATACCCTGTTGACAGTATTAGGTTATTGTGATTCAAATGAACAGCCTCATCAATTTAGCTGTCAAATCATTGCCTTCATGAGCATAATGTGACATTTACGGAAGAGAAATGAGCCCTCTATTGTGTTTCTTCCCAGGCAAAATTGACAACGCTCACTTCCATTTTGTTGTTGTTGTTGTAGTCCCTGCCTTAAAGGTCGCATATTACAGAGTTACCTGGACTGCATGCACTTTGTATTTTATTACAGTAATGGCTTATTGTGGTAGCTTTGTTCTGTGGCTTAAGTATGCCTTGACTGGGTTTGTTTGTTTTTACAGTGCCAGAATGATGTTGGTAAAGAGTTGAACTTTGTATGAGAGAATCTGTCAAGCATGTTTCCCCAAGAGTTTGATAATGTTTAGATGTCTTAACATTCAAAATCAAAAAGCTGGTGGGCAATTCCATGGGAATGTGGACATGGCACTAAAATTTCAAGTTTATTATATTGCAAAAGAATTACTCATTATGTATTACCTATATATTGAAGTTGAAGAAACTCAAAGAATTATATCAATCGGTCAAATATTTCCCGAGAAACAGCTACAATTGTTCAAGACAATTTTTCAGTCATTCAAATTGCTAAAATGCATGCTTAACTTGATATACATTTTTTTTTAAAGAAAAATTCTGCTAGCTCTTCAGTTAATTCATTTTAAAGAAGCAAATTGGTTCTACTTCAGTCTCCCATGAGAAAATTTCTATACCACCTTCAAAAAAATTTTATCACCACCTTAAAGTTCAGCCCTTGAGCCATGTAACGCGAGTTACCGAAACAAGAAATATTTTTCATACTGAAGGAAGCAGTGGAGGTAATTTGTTGGGAATCATAATTTTCTAAATTCATCACACCCTGATACTGTACACAGGATGTTGACTTGAATAAACACTGTCATCACATTAAAAAATGTCAATGAAAAGTGTAACGCGAGTTACCATGTAACGCGAGTTACCGGTATGTAACGCGAGTTACCGACTGTAAACACAAGTTTCCACCAACGTAAGCAAATTTTAACACTTAATTGAGCTATATTATGGTGAAAACAATCAAATCCAGTGTTATACACACTATGCTGGACTGAAACAAAGGAGAGTAGCCTAATAAACTGTGATTGAATAATACTAGTATCAAGGCCACTGATCACATGCCACACTGAGGAGTCTAGCCAGGCTTTCACTACATGTGTACATGTACATCCAGCAGTGAACGAGGTTAACCCAAAATTTATCTTCTGAAATTCCTGCATTAGTATTACAGACTTTTTATTACAGAATGCTATAAAGCAGCAAGTGTTGGTTCTAATCCTTATTCAGTGGTCTAGTGAAAATGACGCCTGTCCGGAGATTACAGGAGGTTGTGGCCGGTTCGAATCCGGCCTGCTCAAGTTTGTGTGCCCATGATTTTTTATCATGTCTACTAATAAAACACTGATCAATTCAGTTTTTATTATGTTGATGTAGGGCAATTTGTCAATTAGTTGCAATAATAACATCTCAACGAAAGAATTTCATGAATTTGAATATTACGCAGTACCCGCTGCATGATATAAGGATTAGAACCAACACTTCCTGTCGGGCGGAAGTTCGGTGGTCTAGTTCCGAGATGATGCCCGTCCGGAGATCAGGAGGTCTTAGTTCGAATACTGCTCGAGTATGCACGCCCATGACTTTTTTATCATGGCTACTACTAAAACACTGATCAATTGAGTGCTTAAATTTAAGTTGATGTAGGGTAATAAGCCAGTTCGTAATTACACTGTAGCTCATGTACACATTGGTACAAATGACCTTTCTTTTCTCTCAGTTGATTCGGCACTTCACTCTTTTTCAAAGCGGAATAATGTATAAAACTTGCCCGACATAACAATTTATGGAATTCATGTTCAAAAAAAGAATGATCATTTGGATCAGGGGATCAGAATACTCCCATCAGTTTACAATTTAGCAAGCATCCATTTCATTGTTTTGTATTGAATGCAGTAACAGCTTATTTCCTTTTATATTGCAAAATACCATTCTTGCTGTCAGGTGGATGTGCTGGCAAGCACCATAATAGATAGGATCACATGAATAATCATCGCATCACAGATGCTTATATCAGTGAATTTACAAACCAAAATGCCTGTTGGTACAAACGAACTTTTTCTGCTCATGCGCAAAGTGGAATTACGAACTGGTCTATTTGTCAATCAGTTGCAAAGAAATTAGAGTTTTCAAAAAGACAGGATTTTAATTTTTGAAAGATTGTAGGCTTTTTTGTAAACTTGTCAATAGGGTTTGATACTTTTATGTTTTGTTTTTTTAAAAATTTCAACATCTTTCATTTTTACACTCTGAAAATTATGTACTTATACACCTAAATCATCTGGGTATATATTGAAACATATTCAGGGTCTCTATGAGGAGTGAAGCTCTGTTTAGTCTTAAACACATTCTTCTCTATCAATTGGGTTGATTAGTAAAATATTTGTTTAACATTTATTCATTTTACCATGTACTAAGCATCTCTCAAAATATTCAACACAGGATTCAGTGCCATCAGAACAGTTGTATGTCATCAATTTGTGTCACCCTGTGTTAGTGGACATAATGTAACGCGAGTTACCGTAACGCGAGTTACCGATATAAAGGCTCCCTACATTTTACCAGGTCATTGTTACTCAACTTTGATAGTGTTAATTCATGAGTCCTAACCCACTATCAATTCAAGGTAGGAAAACTTTTAGCAGGATTGTCTAGTATGAGGAGACTTTCCAAAAAGAGGCCTTTATAGAATTGACCATGTCCTTTTTGTGTAACGCGAGTTACCAAAATTAAATGATTCAAGTATCCCAACATGTTTGTCCTTTATTTTTCTTTTTGGATTCATTTAGTTGGTGTATGTCTACTTAACCAATGATGAAAAAAGTAACTTGTGGATCCTTCCAATTACAAAGATATTGGCACATTATCCCATAAATGTACCCATTATTTGTAACGCGAGTTACCGTGGAATTGCCCTGGTGAGAGGCATAGGATGCCTTAATCACTATCATTGACATTATCAGATTGAAATGAAAGTACAGTTGAGCTTTCTTTGTTTTTTTTTTTTTTATGAATATTTTTCTTGCGGCAATATTTTGATTTTTGAAATATTTTTCATGTAGCTTTCTTTCCTAATTTATCCATGCAGTCTCAGCATGTTGCCTCTTTTTTTTTTCATGTCACTTTGAAGTTAAATTAAAAGCCTTGCAAGAAAATGTTACTGTTTCCCTCAACAGTAAGCAGGCTACACAGGGACCTGATTTAAAAGCACAAAGACAGAAAGAGAGAGAAAAAACAAAAAAATATATAAATTCTCTACCAGTTTAATCCTGTTCACCTTTTCTGTGCCAGGGACTTAGGACAGTGTGTACAATTGTATGGGATTTCTGTATCAATCGGCACTCAAAGCACATAAAGGGTTAATACTGCTTGTGTTACAGTGAGAGAGGTACAGTGTAGGTAATGGTGTTGCCCAGAGTGATACACACAGTCATGAAAGATTGTAGTGCTTGTAATGGGTGTTAGTAAATTATGCTTGCAGTCCTTACACAGGTCAAATAATTCACATAATTGATGAACCTCTATGACCGAACTTGCACAGATAAGTATGTGCATATTGTGCCTTCTTTTTTTTTTTTTTTTTTGTCTGTTTATATGATATTTATCTAACAAAGAAAGTATGAATTCATCTAACTTCAATCTCAGTTTGTAGGGCATCATTTGTTTGGAATTTTAGGAAATATGCAGTTATTCGTCATTGTTGGACATTTTAAAGCTGTGCAACCCAAAATATCACAAATGAATCAACCGTGTACACTCATGTATTATACACAATCTGTCAAATAGTTTTTGATACAATGGTAGTGTTCTCAAGTGTGAGAGTAATTAGTACAAGAATTTGCCTCTGAAATATCAGAAAGCAATGGAAACTGTGCTATGCTGTTGTTGAGGTATGTTTGTAGAGCTGTGTGCTGTAGATACAGTTGAACCTCTCGTATCCGGACAAGTCGGGACCGGGGCTCATCCGGATAAGGGATTTGGCCGGATACGGGAGACTCAATGCTTTATACATGTACATACCGTACAATAGAGCTCTATGGTACATACACATACACATGTACTGATGTAGCCCATTGTAGTACCACTTGTAGTAATGTGTATACTGCAACCTTTTCATTGTTACACTCAGTAACAGACCCCAAAATAGAGGTTCGTGTTTGCAAGCGGAAATCATTTTCTTTTATAAATTCTTGGGATGATTTACCTAAACAGTTATTAAGAAATGTATCAAGTATATGTAATTCATGTGTGTTTCCTCCCGTAATTATTAAAAAAAGATAAAAAAATCACGGCGAGATTGCGTCCGGATAATAGAGAGATCCGGATAAAGGGAGGCCGGATAATAGAGGTTCAACTGTACATGTAATTAGTAAATCATAATCAATGACATCAATTTTGTTTTTAAATTACCACCAATTTGTATCATTCAGTACCTCTGTCTGCCCTGGATCATGGTATGTCTGAAGTTTTGTTTTATTTTCATTTAAAAAATGAACATTGTTGCAGTAGTTGTTAGCCCTGGCTCAAGTAATGCTCCAATGAAGCTTGAAGCGGTTCTGGGTTGAAGTAGATGAGCTGAGACCAAGGACACGTGGCAGATGCTCTGAAACATTGATGAGATGTCAAATCAAGCTTCAGCAAGAGAATTTGCACTCAGTTGTTGCATGGATACAGTACATCACATCCTAGGCTTCCTTCTCTGGGTGTGCTCAATTGTATTTTGTGTAAAATTCTCTTAATTCATTTGCTTGTTTAACATTTTTAACTTTTCTCGCATAATAACAGAGCATTTGACCTGCCTGTTTTAGACAGAAGGCGAATAATATTATCCTTAACACCACACATCAGTAACAAGTGGAGGGAATATGTACTTTAAAAAAATGAAATTTTGTGGAATTTTCTTTGTATTTTCTTTATATCATTCTATTCATGTGACATCACAAACTGTAGTACAAATAGTCCTATCATCCAGCTATGGTGGCACTTAAACTTCAAAAATTAATAACTTTTGAATGGATTGTCTAGTATTCCTCAAACTGGCAGAGATGGTTTCTACTGATATTGCTTGCATTCACTTAATTCACACATGTATTAAGGTGAACTTGTCCTTTAAGTGGCTGCCCTGTGCAATTTGAGCTAGATATATCATGGGAGTCTTGTAGGATCCATTGTCCCTATTTATGGATTTCACAACGTTGCTCTCAAGAGGCTGATGGAAGGGGACACATTCTAGGTTGAGTTATTGGTTGCATCAAATTGATGAGAACTAGGCTGGTTCATTGTGATGTCACACATACATCATAATGATTGACAGATTAATATTAATTGAAAATTGTTGGTGCTTCTGGTCTTGAAAGCAATGTCATTTCATATCGTCAGTCTTCAAATGGGAGTCCTTTTTTTTTCTTTTTTTCTTTTTTAAACAGCAATCATTTAGAGAGTGGAGGGATCATTGCCGAGATGCTCCTATGCAGTCACTGGGTCTTCATCTGTTTCCATGGAAACAAGCATCTGATCTGCTGTAGATGTGAACATAGTGGTATTGTCTGCCTTTTTTTTTCAGGGTAGCTCAATACAAAGGCAGTATACCATGTAGTCAAAATTGTACTGATTGATTGCTTGATTATGTCACTGAGAAAGTCGGTCATTTTTGTACCTCTATAGATGCTCTGAAACAGCACTTTGAAGTGGTGGTGTTGTGAAAACATGCTACAATTAATATGATGACAGGGTATCAAGCATTAACTTTCAGCACACTTTGTTTGCTGATCAATGTGTGTACTGGCATGCTTCATGCGCCAATTTGCGCCGATGTCTGGAAACTAAGTTTCAATGAATAGGGATTAACTAATCCCCTTCTAATCCCTACTGCATCACCATGGCCTTCCTGTTAGACTTGGGAACATCGATGCACCTGAATGAGCTTGCTAGCTTACATGTACAATTAGGTCTAGGTTGGAGGGATTTTAAACTGAAGGCTGATGGAGAAAGCTTGGCAAGTTATAGCCGAGTGCCTCGGCACGTAAAGAGTTGAAATGACAAGACTGCAAGTTTAACCCGTTGAGGGCGGACCGATGTGGGTATAGCACGCATTTCCCGTAGACACCTACGCGAGTATTCTCAGGACTAGTCTTTAATGGGTTAAGAATAACAATATACAAAGAGAGAGGAGGCAGAATCCCAAGTTATTAGTTGACAACCCTTTTTTTTCAATAATTTCTATTTTTATGGAAAGCTTCCTCACCATGTTGATAGCAAAACAGCAACAGCAACAACAACAGCAACAACAAAAATGACAACAACAGAAAAGTAGAATAAAGAAGAACAGAAATTAGAGACTCATCCAAATTCTGGTGATTGAATGAACAGCCCTTGCTAGTCCATATGACGTGTTATAAAAAAAACAGTGAAGTATGCTCCCCAAGCTTGTTAGGTGGACAACATCATAGCCCCACATACTGTTGATGAGCAGATGCATTATGTACATTGTGAAAGAAAGTGGGGAGGGAGGGGGTTGGCTATCTCATGAATTTACATTACTTTGCCACAGGTATAATGCAGAGAAAGTTTGCCTGTACTCTGTGCCCGAGGGGGCAGAGTAATTCCTGGTAGTCATGAACTATAGAAGAGTTCCTCCATGTCCTGGCGGCAGCTGGAATATGCATTAGATCAAGGTGATGCGGTCCCATAGAGTTGTGGTTGCATCATGATTGAAATGGAAATTGTTTTTCCCCCTCCCCCCTCTCCAAATGAGGAGGCTCCTACACGGATGGTCGCCGTGCTGTGGACTGCACGAAGTGGAGCACTGAACGAGATCTTGTTGAGCTGCGGCAATCAAGTATTTCCCAGTCTAACCGGGGGACCCCGATGACAGGCTTGGATTCAAGTCTGGAGGAGCAGAATTCTTGATCGGTAGCACAGGGCATTACATTGTTTGTTCATCAGCTTGGCACAGTTTCATCCCATCAAGAATAATCTCTCTTAGATGTGAAGTTTGTCTGTAAATGTCAGTATAATGGGTGGAGATTGTAGTAATGAAAAGACCTAGCTAAGCATTAGGAATGGGGATTTCAAAGTTTTGAAAGTGGAATAAAAGGGATGTGGATTTTTTTCATCAATTTAATAGTTTATATACTTATTGCTGCTTGATTATAGTTATCTGGTCAGTAGTCAGAAAATATGTCTGGACATGATGAAGAAAAAACACATATTCCACACTGCCCAAGAATGTCAGTAGAAGGTGGAGATTGGAAATTTGTTGAGCTGAGAAGAGTTTGTGTGCCTTAATTTTATGTGAGAGCATGTTGCTCTGCGTATTTGCATATCTGGAACTTGTCTCTTGTCACAATCAATTAATGGGGGGGGGGGGGGTGGATTCCTTTATGCTCTGCAAACATGGAAGATGAAGACTGCTGTTTCTGTCACTGCATGTATGCTTTGTGTGAGTGTGAAAGTGGTGGGTGGCCGCGCAGCGAGCAAACGACAAGCTTAAGATTGTCTCGTTCACATACAGGTGCAATAACAGTTTTGTTCGTGATGTTGCATTCCAACGACAGTGCCTCGGGCAAGCCTCCCTCTCCTTTCTCTCTCCTATTCTGCTGTATGTTTGTGAAAACTTGCCTACGATAATTATATACGCAGACATGGATTGGGCTTAAATGAAAGGAAGGCTGTTCTGTTGATATGCCCACTCCATTACCCCTTTGTTTTTCTCTTTTATTCATGCTGCGATCTTCATTTGTCACACAATAAATTACCTGAGCTGAAGGGCTGTAGACAACAGGTCTCTCCCTGTCTTGCCTGAAAGGCTGCTTTTTTTTTTGAGATATTTTTTCCCCCAGAATTTTCCTGTCATTATTGTCATGGCAAACTTTTATTATTGATAATTGCATCCAGACACGACACAATATCAAAAGTGATAATGTGTTTTTAGAGGCGTCACCATCACCAGCTCTGGATTGTTGAGCTCAGCCGAAGAACGAGAGGGAACTGACGCAGACAATTTGTCGTCACATATTTTGCAGGGTGATCTGCGAAGGTTTCAACATGTTTGCATTGTCGTGTGTTTGTGCGTGTGTATGTGACACTCACAAGCTTTTATACACATTATGGATCAAATGTGTCTGTTAACGAATGAAAAAAAATTACTGAAGATTTATTACTGAAGATTTCATCCTGGTCTTATAGCACTTCCAGTGCTGGCAAATGTTAAACACCCCACTCCCCCCCCCCCAAAAAAAAAAAAAAAAAAGAAATACCAAACAAACCACATACACAAGGCTTTTAGAAGAAAGGGAATGCTGGAGAAAGACTTAGTATTTACCTGTACCCCCGAACACCTTGTGGACATGTTTCACTACGTTCAAAGGTGCATATTTGTACAAGAAACTTTAAGTGTGTTTACTATTACAAAGTGACTTTGCCATTATAAATTCCATCAAGCCTATTGTATCTGTTAAGGGTTTTTCTTTTGGCATGATGTCACTGGGAAGTAAACTTAAGATCGATGCAAATATGTTTGATAGTTAGAATTTTTGGACTAAAAGCTTGCTACAGAAGACTGAAGATATACATTAATCAGAGCTTTCAGGTTTCCAAGATTCTGCAGGGGGCTCCCTGAAAAAAAAAAATCTTTATCTTCTGACAAAAGAATGTTTAAGAACCTTTCTTATTGGGAAAAAAGATCTTGTCTGTTGAGATACATTTCACACAAAAATATATCTCTGGTTGCTCTGAGAAATCTCCCTAATTTCAATGTCAGAATTTTGGCAGCCCTGTGTTTGTTGCTGGGGTGACAAGACCATGTATCTCAAATTTTGGTGAAAATCAATTTTGTAAATTGAATTGTCAGATAATCAGTTAAGTGATGTCCTGTCCAAATCCTAGCTGTTTTACCCCCAAAATGAAGGGATCATGGTATGTCAAAGGAAAGGTGATCCCATTCGTAAAGTGCTTTGGCTGTCATGTTTTTTCTCTCTGTGTGAACAATTGACATTTTTGATATATGAGGTTCTGTCACCCCAACAGTAATATAAGTGTGTGAGTGTGTGCTCAAGATCTTAATTGATTGTACCATTGTATGTCACTATCTTTTTCTCTACAGATATTGATACTATCTTATATCAACTGAACATGTTGATAGTAAAATTGAAAATGGCAGAGGAGAATTACCAGCACTGTACCCCTAACCAATAGAGTTTAGAGTGTGAAGATTAATTCCAAGTGCAAGGGAGGTTATTGTTTCATCCGAGAAGTTTTTGAATATTGTCAATAACGAGGAGGCCAGGGACCTCTCATGTTAGCGTTTGTCTCCCATCTGTATTCATTCCTCTCTGTCTGTCTCTCCACCTCTGTTCCTCTCCCTCTCCCTCCTTTCCGCTCTCTCACTTTTGTGGAAACGCTTTGGCAGCGGTCCCGGCAGCAGCGTGGCCAGACCCGAGGAATGCGATATGCATACTGGCCATGCCTAGCATATCTCCTTAGAGTGTGGAGTCTCGCTCTATGCCTCTCCGATGTGTGTGAAACACAAATAGAGCGAGAGCCAGGGGGGGCTGGGGCCAGCGGTCGGACCGGCGCCCACCAGAGAAGGGGGGAAAACAGTGGACTGTCATACTCATCTAGTGTGTGGACTACTCTCTCTCCCCCCTTTCCCCCCTTTGTCTTAATCTGCCTGTTTCTTTACTGTGTTTCACCTTGTCTCGCTCTGTCTTGTCCTGTTTTTGTCTCCCTTTGTTATTTTCCGTGAGCTGTGTCTGTCTGTCTGTCTGTCTGTCCTTCTATCTCTACCTGAACCTTGTTTTTTCTCTCCCTTTCTCCGTCTCTCCCTCTTGATTTATCTCTCTCTCCTTTTCTCTGCCTCTCTATCTTTTTCTCTTTAGTACATCTCTTGCCATGTTATATCTCCCATTATCTATTTATCTTTCTCTCTGTATGATGTTTCTCCCTCTATTTCTCTTTCACATCTCTTGCTATGTACCTCCCTCTATCTATTTTTCTCTTTCTCTATTACATCTTTTGCTATGTACATCCCTCTATCTATCTATTTTTCTCAGTGGCTATCATATATCTTGATATATACCTCCCTCTATATGTTTTCTCTTTCTCTATCCCATCTCTTGCTTTGTACCTCCCTTTATCTATCTGTTTTTCTCTGTCTCTATCACATCTCTTGATATGTACCTTCTTCTATCTGTCTTTCTTTCTCTATATCTCTCTATCACATTTGTCGCTTTATATATATTTCTCTTATGTCCTATGTCTTCTCTCTATCACATTTCTTGCTATATATGAAGCACATCAGAAGCTTTTGCAGTGCAGAAGAATATATGTCTATAGGTTTTTGCGCTTTATAAATTAATATATTATATTATATTATATTATATTATATTATATTATATTATATTATATTATATTATATTATATTATATTATATTATATTATATTATATTATATTATATTATATTATATCATATTATATATATTTCTCTTACTTCCTATATATCTTCTCTCTATTGCACCTCTTGCTATGCATCTCTTGCTATGCATCTATCTCTTTCTACCTCTATTCCCATCTCTATCACATCTCTTGCTATATACCTCCCTCTCTTTATCTGTCTCTGTGTGTATATATCCCTTCCCTTGCTTTGTTTCTCTTTCTCCCCTTTTCCTCTCGTAGATGACAAAGCTGTTGATTTTATCTCTTTGTGTTTCTTGTCTACGCCTGCCAACATTAGTGTAATCAACTCGCAGACCGCCCGCTAGTGATGGACTTGGCCGCGCGAGAATTTTCCTGCGGTGAAAGCGAAAGGAAAAACAATTGCTGCCCCAGTACACATATCATATTATGAGCAGTAGGTTGAAGAGTCAACATCCAGAGACACACATTGTTCAGGGTTTTGCAAGACATCTCTGTTGAATTTGTCAAGAAATACTAGACATTAAGATATTTCTATTTTCCTCATGTTGTTGTTGTGGCTTTGTCTTCATTTGGAACTTTTCAGGTGTTCGAAATGAAAACAGAGAGAAAGGAGTGAGATTGGAAATGAAGGGTATGGAAGTCATTCTCATTCCTCATTTAGGAAAGTGAGAGAAGTGTTTCATCATATTTCAAAACATAACAATCTCTGGATTTTCTTCCTTTTTTTCTTTTATTTACTCTGCCTTATCCACTGAGAATTCTAATCAATTTAGAATCCCTGCTGTAGACTCAAATACACTTACACTTTTCCTACTAAAATAGACCCTTGTACATGGGAAGCATTGTGACAAAATATTAAAACATTCTGTTTGTATGTTACCCAGTAAATACATGAGAAAAGTAGCTCTGGCATTAAGTACCATTTTTAGGTTCCGTGTTATGTGCAATATGCATGGCCCCTGTTCAATCTACTGTGAAGTGTATACACACTTTTCACTTGGACTGTCTTGTACCTCTGGGGTGGGCATGTAGAATACAGATTTTAACCTTCTTGTTTGTTTGTGTTTCGCTCAAGTAGGCATTCAAAATCGTGTGGTATTTTGACTGTAAAAAAAAAAAATCCTCAAACTCTTGTTAATCTATGGTAGATGTAAACATAGTAGCAGATCAATCCATGCCTTTGCAGGTAGGTAAATAGAACTAACCAAAAACAAACAAACAAAAAATGCACAGATGTTGCGTTTGGTCCTTTAATCACATGATGCACCACGCGCTACCCCGGGGTATCGTAGTAACCCGGGGTACCACGTTGTGTAGCGCCATCTCACGTTCACTCGAGTACAACCGCAGAGTTACTGCGTTACGTATGCGCACTGTACTGACCCGTGGTACGGTGCGATACTCAGTATAGCGCTTCATGCACTGACTACACGCACTATTACAGGCCTCGAAATAGGATTTTGGAGGGGCAAGGCCATTTAGAAAAGGGCACTTTTTCCAAGAGGCCAGGGCACTTAAGTCAGTCAGAGGGGCACCAAGGCCACATTGGAAAGGGCATGTTTGGTGTTTATGAAAAAAGAAAGAAGAAAAACAAACCGAGAAAAACAAACAAACACACACACACACACACACACACACACAAAGTGCAACACACAACAAAAACCTCTTCCCTACAGCTGTAACACATTCCCGATCTCCGCGTTTCTATCAGGTGAAACAACATTTTTTAAAACAGGAATAAAACAACAGTAGGTATTGATTGAAACTCGACACCCTTTCAGGCCAGCCAGGCTGCCATGAAACTCAAAGCACATTCCGACAGCTGGCTGGCAAAACCACAAGGCAAAGGAATTTGCGTGCGCGTGTAGATTGCTATGATTAGTCTGTGACAGACAGTTAATGACCTCCAAGAATGCGCCAGTACGCGCGATTTCTTCTGTTGATTGGTCTCTCTCTCTCTCCACCCCTCCCCATTCCCCAGTCTGGCACACCTTGGCATCGTGGGATTTTTCTTTTTTCTTGGTGAACTTGGAGTTCACTCTTCACTACTCTATCTGAATATGCGCTGCCTAGCTATGTATACTCGCGGCCGCTGCGCTGCGGAGGCAGTCGGGACGGTAAAAGCCGGTCGGGCGTACATGTACGTACACGTCGTCTCGTAACTCGGAAAGATACTTTGAGTTAATAATCAGATATATCGGGACGCGAGTGAACTGAAGGTATGATATTTGAGATCAGGAAAGTTGTTCAAGCTTATTAAAGAGACTTTGAGAAAGGGCATATCATATGTCATAAATGATAACTTTCATGCTAAAAGGGCACCACGGCCCCAAGAAAAAGGGCACATTTTTTTTGGCCGTAACTTTGATCAAAAAACAAAAGGCATTGCGGCCAACGAGAGGGGCACCGACGGCCATGGCCGTCGGTGGCCGTCGGTTAATTCGAGGCCTGCTATTATAATAGCCCGCTAGCTGTGCCAAAGTTACGATCTCGTAGACGTAGTTTCGATCCCGTAATTTTGTAAGCTTTGTGCACTTTGTGCCGAACAAAATATCCTTTCGCAATTAGGATCAAGCTGCAAAAATGCCAGCAGGTGATGGGGGCTATGCCGCACTGAAAGGAAAGGGCCGGAAAAGAAGGAAAACACAGTACACAAGATAGCTATTTCATGGGGAATCAATATAAATAATAATACAGGGTGTACAAGTATCATAACAGCATGAAACAATATCAATGATACACTGTAAAATAGTTACTCATAACGTTAACAAGGGATTAATTGAGAAAACTACAGGATGAAGAGGGTTTTTTTTTACAAGAACAATGGCCATAATTGAATGTTGTAGAATTAATCACACACAAAAAGATTAATTTCCCACTTTTTGGTAACCCAGGGTACAGCCCTAAAAAAAAAAAAATAATTCAACAAAATGGCCGATTTTTTTCTGGTACCCCGGGGTACCATTTATGTCATCACATGCTCCTTTGGTCAGCCTTTAACACTCATTTACATCAGGTTGTTCATGTGATTGGACAGTGACACAAGTGTGTATGTGACTAAGGCTGCAGAGTTGCCTTTAACTCTGAGATGCATTTTCACACTTTACTTAGCTGGCTTTACTGGCTTTGCATTTTAATGGGATCATCTTGGAGCATTCGTCCACATTTCAAAGCACTTCAACTTTGTTCCTATCTTCATGTCTTCCCTGCTGATATACTTGTAACATGTGACAGTAAGCCAGTTCACATTTCTAATCTGAGCATGTGCAGAAAAAGGTCATTGTAGAACTTCTCTTGAAATGGATTTGCAACTGAGGTATTCAAAACCTAGATAGGGCTTCATTACAACTGTGTTGTAAATGAACCAGGTGCAGATTGGTATTACAGGTGAATGTGCATCTTTTTCAGCAACATTAACAAAAGCCATTCATGCAGCACTGACATGTAAATTATCACTTCCTGCATGGCTGTTTTCAACTGCTCTTGAAGACTATTCCATGTTTTTGCAAAGTAAGTGCTAACTGTGAACTGGCTTATGGTCTGATTATGCAAAAAACTGATGTTTGTGTAAAACAATGGGTATTGAAAATTAATTGAACAGTATTCATTCATAGTCTTTGAAGATAGGAAACTTCACTAACTTAATTCATCCCATTTAACATTTTATTCAGGATAGTTGTGATCTTGTTGTATCTAATAATCAATTCTCGCATTGCACCAGAAGTGCAGTGGAACTTAGAACAATTGTGTTGAACAAAACACCGTAATCCCGTTCCATGTGACTTGTTGTGTACAGAAGGAATGTACATGTAAAAATTCTTTTCAAGAACCATTACATTCATGTAGTCAAGACAGCTGCGTTATCATTCCTCACAGATAACGCTCTTGACGTTAAAGTGAAACGTGAGCGAGTCGCATCTTTTGTGTCATTCATCAAGCTCTGTTCGAGTCTCATTTCTGATTTGTTACCCACTGTGTCACTGCCCGTGTTTCCAAACAATTTTTTTTTTTGCTGTAAGGTAGAAGAGCTGGCAAGTCTCCCCAATGGCTCCCAGGAGGCTCCCGGAGAACATGAGGTATCTCTTCATGTACGGATAGCAGAATATATTACAAGAATATATAAAAATCTCCATGAATCAGGGCTTATTTAGGCTCGTTCAGATGCATGTAACTCACAAATTTCTCCGTTGTTCCTCCTTGGAATCTTCATGATTCTAATGGGTGAATGTTGGCAGCCGCGGGGCAGACTCTCAGTCAAATACATGAATGTGTATGATTCAAATCAAATACACGTGCCCAGACAGTTGTTTGAACACTCATGTATTGGGGTATCTGCTGGGCATTCTGTTCAAACAAATATACTTCATTTGCATAAATTTGCATAACAATACCAAACGTATGCTTGTTGTAAGCTTTTGTATGAAAATAGATCCATGCACACTTTTGGTGCCTAGTCATTCTGTGTGTCTAGCTCTATGGTTAGATATTTAATGCCACAATATTGAATTCTGAATTTGTAAAGATAACTTGTTCCACAAGGTCGGCACTACACATTCCAATGCACAAACTTTTGTTGCTGTGTTTCCTTTTGTGTCATTACGTTTGCCGAAGTAATGTGTCTTGGGAGCCGTCGATTCATTAAGGGACTTAATTGCGTGCATTAAAGAAAGAAAGGGAAAACGCTCGCGGTGTGCTAATCAACCCGCCCTCCCCAGTTAAACGCACCATTACATGCCAGATGAAGCTGTGCCATGATGGAATGTACAATCTGAGCCATTTTAGTACCATTTAGAGTGCCACATTTTTTACCGCTCTGCTGATTTCCCAGATTACTCGCACAGAGTAAAGAAGATAACTCACCCCCATTAGTACCCCGCCATTAAAATCATTAAAGTATTGAATTTCTGGCATCAATATAGGAAAAGGTTTTGCTTGTAGGGGTTTATTTGCCATTCTGTGTTGGTTTGTGTTACATCAGAGGATGATATGAATAGTTTGACTGGCTCATAGACAAATTTATAATGCTTTTTTTTCCCTTGGTGTAAAAACTAATGCATGCCAGCAAGTACCTCAGAGCATCCAGAAGTGATTTAAAAAAAATTTCTTCTCTTTCCTGTTTCACTTTTAAGAAGTTAGCACGTATCAATTCTGTCTTCCCAAAATGAAGAATCAGGAAACACAAGATGCAGCAGCCCAAATGATTGATTTGACAGACGGAATGGTTGCATCACTGGAAAGAATGCCTCGGGAGCATCAGCAGCATATTCAACAGCTAGCTGTCCGTTTGTCTGTGTGTATGTGTGTGTGTGTGTGTGTGTGAGTGTGTGAGGGAGGGTTGACTGCCAGGCGTTATCGAGAGGTAACTAATTTGGCCCCTGGGTGACGTTTGGCCGGGGCACAGCTGCACACGAGACCTCCCCTGCCCTCCATTGCTCGTGAACTCTCGGTACGCGGAATGCGGTGACCCTGCTAATTCGCGTGCGACACACACACAAGTGTGTGCCGGGTGTTGTAAACCCCTCCGTGGTCATCGAGTGCGAATGTAATGTGATTTGTCTATGGTGGACACCCCTCAAGTGTGAGCATTACTGTGTATAAGCTCTGTTGCTGTCCTTACTATGTTCTTTCCACAGTACGAAGGAGTTTAGGTTTCAAATGTGTACAGTGTTTGGTGAAGAAATCACTTGTGCGAGTGCAACTCAATGCACACAATGAAGGGATTTTGACCAGTGGTAGAATTACATAGAAAACATATTTGTGAGAACATTAGAGTGTGTGATTCAGTACCTATACAAATTTGTAGAATCATGCAGACCTTGATTAGGCCTTTTTCCTTTTCCTTTTTCTATTATGGTAATGATCAAACCTGTAAATTGATAGAAGCTCAAGTTACTATCAAGAATCAGAATCTACATCCTCAACAATGAGTGTAAACACTTCTAAAAGAATGTTACGAAGTCAAATTCTAAAAATAATTATAATGTATAACAGATTCTCTGAAGCTGAAATTTGAGGTCAAATTTGCTAATTCTATCATTTGCACCATCGAGATTACTAGTAACATTTGATGATGGTCAATAAATTGAGGTGCAATAATAATTTAAAGCAGGTCAATTTACTATTGCAATGTAGACATCAGTCTGGTGAAGTTAGGATTGACTGTCAAGATCAAATGATCAACTTTGCCACAAACTGACATTTTTAGGCCCAGATTTGTCAAATGATGGATGTAATATTTCTAGGCAGTGAAGTGGTCATAGTTTGGACAACATGTTGTGATAGTTATACTCTGATGTATGCATCAGCTATAAAAGAAAAAAGAAAAAACTTCTTCAGTTCACTGGCGTAGTATTTGTGAACATTGTAGTCATCATATCAAAGGGATATTGAATGTTACATCGCTGTGAAGCTTGACTTCTATACATGGTATGCATGTGTGCATGTGTTTCATACCGCTCTCAGTTAAAGGCATAATTTACCATTTGCAGATTAGACAAAAACTTAGCATTGTGCTTTTAAATAGTTCTAAAATGTGAGTTCGGGATAGAAACAACCACTGCAAAAATTTGAATTGGTAAAATTAATGTTAAGTATTGATAAAATATATTATACAAATGTGAACAATAGATATGATAAAAATGTTTCCAGACTAAACCATCTACAGTTACGGTTTATTGAGAAAAATACAGGTATCTCTTTATATTATGGGCTTTATCGCGAAAATTTTATATGATAGGATTTTTGTGGTACAACAGACCTACACATTTGCATTAAATGTCATACCTTGAAAATTTTTAAAATTACTGTTCCCAAAGGTAAATAGGACCTTTAAAGCAACCTCCGTTAGATGCTCTGCTTGCCTTTAAAGTTTGTCACCGCTCAGTTGATAATGCTGGTTGTCACGAAATCTGTAACACAGGGATCTCGTGTGAGGTGAGTTACAATCTACCTGCACAATGATGACAGTGATAAATCTCCATAGGAAGGAATCAAGACACCCAGCCGTGTTTGTTCATCTCTAAATCGGTATCAAGCCGGATAACTCCACAGAGATTTATGCTCTAGAGTTAGACCAGAATTGCAATTTAGGGTGAGTGGCTGCTGCCACCACTGGTACACCAAAACATGCGCAGAATTTTGCCCAATGGAGGAGGCATTGGGCTATCGCGAGGCTCCGATCCTCATTTCCAAAAGACCATCATCATTCGGGGGAGGGGAGAGGTCTCAAAGAAAGATGGGCTGATTACAGTGCTCAGATCATACATGTCAAGTACTTGAGTCCTTAGAGACTATTTTTCAGCATATGTGACATGGTGTTTACTGTGATGAAACTTAACCACATACATCTTTAGACAGTTTGTAGACCTTTGCTAGACCTTTGTAGACATTAAAAAATAGAATGCGTGAAACCAGAGGTAAAGTCTTCTTTTTATTTTGAAGCTCAACACACTGGGCTAAAAATTATCGCCTGCTGTTTTGACTCCAAACGCCATCTCTTAAAAAAGGCATCAATAACTTCAACTTAGAATGAGTGTTTGCTATTTTTGCACAGAATATCATGTTCTTGGGCAATCTTAGCTGGAGCTTAAATTTGATACCTCCCATTCTGGCTAGGATTCTTCGTGCAGAGGAGTTCTGGCTAATATTACAGTAAGTGTTATTCTTGCGATGATGCAGTTTAAATTCCCAAATTAAGTGTCACCCATTTCCATCTATACATGTGTAAAACAGAAATACAGTGGGATTCATGTTTTTCAGTAATTATTTTGTTGAATTTGGTATTGTTGCTTGACTGTATTATCCAGCTCTCGTCTAACAATGAATTTCTTTTGTAAGGAGCAGTAATTGTAAGCTTTAAGTATCCATGCTGCATTTTAAGCCACTTTTGTTTGTACATTTTTTTTTTTTTAACCAGTGCACACCAAAACGTTAAATGTAGCAGTACAATCAGAAGGATACAAGGCATTTCAATATTTTTGCTTGGAAACAGTCTCCAATTTTCTCATTTTTCATCATCAATTTTTATTTCTTGGTCCATGGAAGTGATGTATATATAATCCAAGACATATCCTAGCATTGACATTGTGTGTTTGGTACAGTACTTGGTAAAATCATCTATACCCCAGGTTCCCTTTCCACTGGGGCACACAACTTGTTGTTTCTGCAGCTGGCACCATGCATGGCGTTCTGCATCTAGTTTTGAAAAAAATAAGGCCTCATATGAATCATGCATATTCATGTACCGTGGGGACCAACACTGCGTACTTGTGTAACCGGGCACCATGAAATATTGATTTCTCGAATGTGGTATTTTTAGATGCTCCAGACTCTACGTACGCTTCCTCGTGAAATGTGTTTTTCCCACTTTACCTCCAGAAACTGTGACAGGAGCGGAAAGAAAGCCGGGTACCAGATAAACACCACTCTGAGGAAATCGGCTTTAAAGTTGAGCAGTCAGTGCAAGAGTACACTATACTGTAAACCAGAAATTTTAGCATGCATGAAACTTTCGTGAATTTTTGCAAGGATCTCAGACTAGCGAAAGGAAAAGTGCAGGCGCAAGTTGCTGTCTACACAATGTATTGAATGCCAGTGCCAATTTGCAAAAGTTTCATGCTGCAAAAAAGGCTGTTGCCTCTTATTCTTGAATGTCTGTGGTTTTACAGTACATACATCAATTAAAATCATCTTACTGACATTCAACATTAAGAACATAAGGAAACTTGAAATGATAGGCTATGATATTTGAACAGAGTGTCAATAGCTTATTTTGTTTTAAGGAAGAGAACAAAAAAAAAAAAAAACTTTCCTATTTTCACCCAGACCACTCCTTAGTTATGTAGTTTTCTTGACTTTGACAAGACCTGCAACCTTTATCAGAGTGACATGGTGGCTGGTTCCATGCATTAGAATGCAGGACTCATGCATATTTGAGTAGTGTAAGGCCTGTAGATATGAGTTTGAGGAACAACTTTGGCATATTCTGAGTATAACACTTACGGAGAAATATGGTGGTATTTCACCTGGTATATTGTAATGTGAACGCAAATACCCTGCAAAGGACTGCAATATGTGCGAATCATGCATGTATCATATGAATGTAAATCCTGTCATGAAATACCATAAAAGTGGAAGTTTTTGCGTAGTTGAAATTTGTGTGCATTTTGTACAACCAAAAAATAGTGCAAAGATAAAAGCATGCGAATATTTTTGCTTGCAATATGTTCCAGTAGTTGATGTCTTGATTCCTTGGAAGTGAAAACACGCGAAACTCGTCTTACCCTGCTGAGCGGCAAAAATTACTCGTGCGAAAATATCCACTTTCACAGTACCCCTTATTTCTGGCATGACCTGACACATTCCCTGTCTTCTCCCAGTATGCGTGTGCACAGTGCTATACCTCAAAGAGATGAACTTTTGGGCTAGAAATACCTCTGTATTTCATAAGTGAGAACAGTACCAACTGAAATAGCGAGGTATCTATTTCTGTGGTATTCCGCCAGTGAGAACAGTGACAGCAAGCTACAGTACCTTGGTATTCAATACCATGATAATTCTAGTGTGAACACACCCAGTGAGAACCAAACTGCACAGGAAGTGTGCCGCTGAGATATGAAGAGAGGATGGAGAAGATGTGAATCTCATGGCATACATGAATTTAACGATGAAACAACAGGGCATATTTAGCCCATATTTTACTGAATGCAGAACGATTGTAGTTTCACAATGCTGCTGCCTCAGCTCTTGTGAAAGCGTGACTGCATTTTGTAATATGACCTGCCAGGGTTGACTGTAAAGTCATGAGTTTTTGTTTCATGTAATCATAATGGGATTATATTCTACCCTGACAAAAGGCAAAAGAAGTCACACACGCACACACCAAGCACAGTAAAAGGAAACTAAGACATTTAGCATCTTTCCTTTGTGTGATATTAATGTCGGAGGACTTGTACCGCATGAGATGCAGACAAGTATTGATTAGGAGTAATGGATTTTTACGTTTTACGACATCAATATAACAGGCAGTTTCACTTGAAAAGTATAAATTCATGGTGAAATATCTTTCCCTGAGGTCGCATAAAGTAGTCGCAGAGGAATCATTTTTGTCTGTCCACTGTTGCATACATGTCCACTGCACTTTTGCATGCATAACTAACTGCCTTGTAGGGCAAGCTGTGGGCAAGTCGTGGGCAAGCAGTGGGCAAGCCACAAGCAGGCTTCCTGATTGTTAGGGACAACATCTCTCACAAAGAAATGTATGAGTGCATTAGTTGTTGCTATGTCAGGCTGATCTTTGGATATGTTTCCTGGCTATCAAGAATATCATAAATTTGTGATAGAAAGGTGTGCATAAAAGTTCATTGTATGTGTGTGTGCCTTTCTTTTTTTTTTTTTTTTGGGGGGGGGGGGGTTATAACTCGCCTATTTGTAGAAAGTCCTGTTATGGCAATGCTTTCCTTCCAGCAAATGATGTCTGATACATGGTGGTCTTTATTTTTATGTATGTGTATTGTAGTTGTGATATTTTCTCTGATTATAATGGTGCCATACAACTCCAAAGTTATGTGTTGTGTTCTTTTCTTCTTTTCAGGAGCTTGCTTCCTGGTTGACTCAGTTTGACAACCACTCACAGTGGCTCTCATCTACAGTCAAGATAAGGTGAGATATAACACATAATATCAATAAGCCTTATGACAATCAAAATGATGACAATAATAAAAGTGGTAGTAGTAGAAGTAGTAGTTGTAGTTGTAGTAGTAGTAGTAGTAGTAGTAGTAGTAGTAGTAGTTATTGTCATGATATTTGTCACTATCATTGAAAATAGTTTTATCATCATGGTAGTGAAAGTGATGATAATAATATCAATGATAAAGATATTAACAGTAATATAATATACGATATTCATTACAATTATTATCATTGTCATTTCATCATGTTAATTTCTGTTAATTCTATTCAGTATATAAAACCGATATACTTTAGATTTCTTCCATTTGGGGCATTGTCAATATTATTTTCCCTGAGGAATCTCAACTCCATGCTATTGCTATGACCCTTGGACCAAGCTCTTTGAGTCATAGTATGGCACTAAGATCCCTCAGGGGGGTCAGTAATATTATCAATGCCCCCCAAAAGTGGTCCATTTCTATACATTCTCATAAGAAGTGGAAAGAGAGAGAGATATATTTAATGGGGGGGGGGGGGAGAGATGGAAAGTGAGCAAGGGTATACAGTGAAAGATGCAAGAAGACAACAAGGAAAAGGATGTTGAGAAATTGCATGCTTTCGTAGATCCCCTCATTTACTTCCATACAACCTTCGGCTGTGTTTGTTTGAAAGTATCAGAAGAGAAAGTTGGTAATTTACTTGAGGGAAAGCAGCGGTGAGTCCCAGAGAGTATTTCAGTGTGTTTAGATTAAAGGTTAGTCCTGGCTAGAGAGATCATCTACTTCAAGCTTATGAAATCATAGTACTGTACCACTTTTCCTCTCCTTTCTCTCCCCACTGTAAGAAGGTGACTTGTGATTGATATATACATTGCACATAGAATATCACCACTTTCATAGAATTCAGATCTAAGAGAGGCATAGTCAATGTAATATATCTATCTTTTTCTCTATCTATATCTATATCTATATCAATATATCTATATCTATAGCTATATCTATATATCTATATCTATCTTTATCACTATCTCTATCTCTATATCTATATATCTACATCTTCATATACATCTTTCTATCTACCTATCTACCAGTCTATCTATCTATCTATCTATCTATCTATCTATCTATCTATCTATCTAAAACATTAGATCACATAGAGTCACTAAAACATAGACGCAGACCTGTTCTTCACTCATGTACGGTACGCTCATTATACCTCTTCCTCTTTAACGTCCTATGTGCCTAAATGCCGGAAGAATAATGATCGTCAATAATGATGGGTTGTTGCACCTGTGATCTCAAGTATTCCATGAAACCAGAAGGCATTTATGTGATATGTGCATGATGTTCATCTATCTACGTATGCATGATATTGACCACATGGGAAATGAGACATACTTTCTTAATTTTCTCTTCTTCTTCCCCGCATCTACATGATTAATTAGTAGGAAAATGGGGGATTGGAAATAAGAATACATTGTATGCATTAAATTTCATCATTATCGCACAAGATTTATACTTTTTTTTTTTTGGTGGCTGGGGTGTTTTCTGTACAAAAATGGACATGGGAGTTATTCCAAAATATTGTGCTAAATACCGCATTTCTCATTTCCATGCATAATTTGATGCCACTTGCATTTTACTCAGACATGCACTTTCAGACACACACACATACTCACACACATACACTTGCACACACTTGGCTAGCAAAGTGGTACGTTAATCTTGGCGATCTTCGCTATGCAGTGGCTCCGAAACCGTGCGCCATGATTGGAAAATTGCCGCGGCCATTTAAGGTGCTGGTGAGAAGCATCTGGGAATTGGGCAGGAAGATGCTGGAGATAGAGCCAAGCGAGTCGATCCTCACGAACTAGTCAATTCTGCTTCATGAAGATGTCCAGAGCATCACAAAGCCCAGAGCGGAAGGGTCATTTCACGCTTTAGCGCCCAGGATACGATACGACATTAACGCTTCAAACCAGCATGTGACGCGACACATTGAAATTTCTTGCCTTCTGCAATGCAGTGTGTCAAGAATGCAAAGAAGTAGCGGATATAAGTACTTTGCTGACTGAAGATAAACAGTGCAGTGCAGTAAGGGTTCAAGATTTAATCAGTGTTCTATGGGCAAAGAAAGAATTTCACAAGAGCCAAGATTTGAGAAATTAGAATGCATGCAAAAATTTTGTCTACACTATATGAACTGAATACCAGTAGCAATACGCACAAATTTTCATGCAGCAATAAAGGTCGTCAGCTCCAATTAGTGAAAATTTCATGCTGCAAATATTTCTGGTTTTACAGTAAACTCCCTGAATTCAACCATCTAAATCAAAATACAATTGAAAAATCTTGATCCACTAAATGCGTCCATATACCCCAATTATACTATTACTGCACTGGCTACCATTTCAAGATTCTATTGTCTTATAATGTTGTTGCTTGTTTGTCACCGCATTCAAGATTCAGTCCTCAATATAATGTTTCTTTAATGAGTTCTTATATACCTGCTTGAAAATTATTCTCAAGTTTTTTGTGCCTGCATTATTCTCAGATCGTCTAAAACATGGAGAAAAAGAGCCTCTGTACATGTCAGGCCATCCCCTATGGAACAGGCTTCCTTGAGACTTGGAGGAATGGTCTTGATTCCTTGAAGAATCACCCAATAAACATCTGTTTGCTTCTGAAATAATTGAACCAATTGTGTATGTTCCTTGATTTGTTCTTTGTTTTCTGCACCTTGACCATTCTATAGACTGAATTTGGTGTAATATAAGTCACATAAAGAATTATTATTATTAGTAGTATATTGTAGCAATAATCAAATCTCCCTTCCCCCTCCCCAAGCAATGCCCCTTCCAAGTTTCTCATCCACAAGAGTTCACACATGTACTGATGGTACTGATGTACATCAATGTAAACCTCCCATAGACATGCAGTTTATCCGGCTCATGAAGATGATAAACACGGATGGAAGGCCCACTCCTTACCTCCCCCCCCCCTCCAAAGTAGACTTGCCATTTGGAGGTGGGATTAACGGAAATGCATTATGGTCTGGCGGGGATCACATCTCATCCCATGTGTTCTCCATGTCACGCCTAGACGAAGGTACTGACCCCCGAGGAGGGAGGGAAGGAGGAAGGGAGGGAGGTGTGGGGTATACGGTGGAGCGTGCCCTGGCATACAAAGTTGGTTTGTGGTTAACTCAATAAGTGGAGGACCCTCCCAGGGGAGAACATGACATTTTACAAGTCATCAGTCAGCGCACATTGAGAGAGGGAGGAGAAAAAGAAGAAGATGGAAGAGCTTTCAGACTTGAAAAGAACTTTCTGTGAAGTTATTCTTCTGACATGTGTTAGTAAATGTGTTCAGACAGTACTTTAATATTTCGTTTAAATGGTGCATTTAGAGCACTCAAAGAACACTCTTAAGAACCCTCTTAACTCTGAATGAACAGACAATTTGGTCCTGGAATGCTCTAAAGTTCTGCCCCTCTTGAGGCTAGGTTCAGGAGTGCTCCTGAAGCACGCTAAACTTTGTATAAATTGTCACTAATGTTCAGAGCACTGTGTAAATGGTATGTGGCATACACTGTACATACAGTTTGGATGTTCAAATTCCCGACGCTCAGAGAGGTTACCATGGCAGTGTACATGCTCTTCTTAGCCACTTCGCGTGTGATCTCGAGGGGCAGCATTTCGCTGTATGAACAAACTTAAAGAGGCATTAAGTCCAAATGCTTCGGGAGTGCCCCTGTGCTCAGCTTTGTGCATAAGTGGGATATAAGTCCACTCACTCGCTAGCTGCGGTCACCCTTTGTGAATTTACTCATGTAGTTTACTTCCCAATAACTTCTAGAAGTTTGAGCACGCAATCTAACTACAGACGAAACTTGTGAGAACTATATTTTAACTTTAACAGCCTGTGGATGAAAAGCAAGTCATTGTGCTACATGACTGTGATTGGCCCAGTAACTGTAACTAACAGGGTGTTCCGACGCAAAAAATTTATACTTGAATGGTAGAATGGTATGGCTATACCAAAACAGTTACATCTTTATGATGAATTTACACCACTGAGCGCTGACTAATGAAACAACGGTCAGAGCATCGTTTCGAACTAGAACTTGATAATGAATCAGCATTCCATCATTTCCATTGTGCGTCTGAACATATGGCGACTATAGAATGGTATAACTGGGCGGGGCTTAATGGGAGCCCACATGAAAGATGACCTCATAGCTGTCACTCACAACTATAACAACATGTGCAGTGGGAAACTGCACATCTATATGACGTTTCCCAGAACAGTCGAGATTAGCGTCTGAACGGTCTGTCGGCTATATGATGATTGTTTATACATCGTTTCTCTGTCAAATTTGGTATAAACTGGCTTGCGTCTGAATAGGGGGAAAGTGGGATATAAGCCTGCTCACTAATACAAATAATATGAGTTACCAAAAGTTAAATGCAGCATTGATATCATGATGCCACTCCATTAGTTGCATCCATCTTCTTTGTCTTCTGTATTTTTCTTCTAAATCGGGGTGCTGAAATTGTGCTGCGACGCAGATGGGGTTAGGAGATGAGGGGAAGGGAAGGAATGGGATGCCCCGCAGATCTACATGGGTACTGCTGTCAATAAACCTAACTTACGAGCCTGCAGTACCCCCCCCCCCCCCACAAAGCACTAGTCTGCTGAACCACAGACCCTATTGCAATGCAGACATAGGAGGTACAGAGCCTGTTAACAGTTGGGGTGCCTTTAGTATCACCGATTATTGGATGCAATTCGTAAACGAATATTGTTTAAGATTCTGTTGATTGTGTACAAGTCACTCATCGGTCAAGCCCCCAGTTAATTTTTGAATTATTAATGCTTAAATCTCACAAGCACGTTCGTAATCTGCACAGTTTTAATAAGGACACTCTTCTCTTACAAATTTCAGCACACAAAACAAACATACAAATGTAACATTGAGAGACTGAGCATATATTCCTGTGCAGCTCCCAAACTGTGTAATGACCTACCATTAGAAGTCAAGATATTCCCAATTGTAGCAGTCTTTAAATCATGACTCAAAACACATCTTTTCATTTAACTGTCTATTATGATCAAGTACATCAGAATTTTTTTGCAGCACAGAAGAGTATGTGTCTATAGGTTTTGCACTTTATGAATAGATATATTATTATTATTATTGGATCAATCCATCCCTTGTAAGCATAAATTGGCACCATGTCTCCCCTAAGCTCCCTACTGCTCATGACTACAGGGTGGGAACTTGAACGAGTTAAGGCTGCGAGCTTGTGTGCAGTATTCGTGACCGCAAGGGAGAACCAAAACTTGTTACCCTCCTGCATCGACATGGAAAGATTGGATGGGATTTATCATCTAGTGCACAGGTGCAGATTTATGCCTGGTGCCAGGGATGATGTATTCCTATCATCTTCGTATCTACTCTGGACGACTCTGCTTTACGAGCAGGATCTGGGCAAAATGAAAGTTTAGATCTGAAATTAAAATAAATTAGACACCTATTTTCACTTATTCATTGCAATGATGAGAAGGACTCTATGAAATTTGTGACAATGATGGTATAAATTAGAACATTGAAGATCGGGTGATATACATCAATGTACAATCATTCCAACCTAAAGTGCAAACACATTGTGTTCTGCATAATTAAAAGGAAATCACTGAAATTTCTTATGTTAATCATTGGCATGGGTCTGATACCACATGTCTCTTATAATCCCACATAAGTTTGGTCATTCAAGTGATGATATGATGATAAAGTGGTTCTAATAACAGACTGTTGCTGTGTGAACTCTACTGTCTCGGGATGGTCCACAAAGGGATTTATGGCACATCCTGTATTTTATGTCCTTGTCCTGTAGCATTCATGTATTTGCTACCATAGTGAGGACCAGTTACTGTGGCATTAGCTGCCAAAACCTATCAATGCCATGGCAATGCAGAGTTGTTCGAAGTGCTCACACAATCGTCATAACCCCATGTGGAATAAAAAATGCACAAAATTTGTCTTATCCATCTGAACAGGAGAGATTACTCGCGCAAAAAAAAATTCCCATGGTCACAGTGATTGGTTTAATGTCTCAATTAACCCATTCCATACAAGAACCTGGTGGTCTGTGTATTAAGTCTATGGGCATTTCAGAATTCAATAGGGAAAGGGTTAAAAGACTTGTACATTGGATAGAATTTGAACCTGCTATTCTAAGAGGAGGAGTCCAAAGCAGCATCAAGCATTGATGGGGAGGATGGTGTATAATGAGGTGCGTTCACATTAGAACTATCATGGTATGAAACACCACAGCAATTTGTTGGCATTGTTCCCATTGGTGAAATACTTCCGGAATAGATATCACATTTATTCACTTGGTACTGTTCTCATTGGTGAAATACAATGGTACTGGTTACCATTGTGTGTCTGCATATATTCAATGGGAAAAGACACACAGGTGCCAAGGCATTTTGAGAAATACAGTGTTCACTACTTTATGAATAGCGGTATTTTGTGACATGATTCATACTTACATCTCGTCGGCGAATTTCATTCAAAGTTTGAACTACCACCCTAAATACTGCAGTATTTCGCAACATATTTGGTATCACATTCTGTAATACTGTGTGAAATATTGCAGTATTTCACCTGGAGTGTGCATTTTACTATGATCAGGTGTAATTCAGTGTTGGTCTGGGTTTTGTTGTTTTCTTTTTTCCTTCTGATGCAAGTACAGTGTGCTTTAATAAGACCAAATAAGCAAATGAGCTAAGCATATTCATACATTTATACACCCCATTCAATTTACTGATACTTAGATGCAAAGAATCAACCACTTGGTATAGACTTGATTGAGTCGAGTAAGACAAATTCGTGCGATTTAGAAAGAAGATGCTTGAAATCCGAGAGATTGGTAGAATTGATCAACTCGAAATTTGCATTATCTCTGCAGAATGGCAAAGCTATTGGAGCCATCTGTATTTGTTCAGTGTGACAGGGACAGCCCAGAAACATGTCCTCAGTGAATTTAAACCGTTCTACCTCCACCCTATCCCCCCACCACCATTGCTGCCTCCTCCCCCCCCCCCCACTCTACCAGACATTATGAAATGTATGTTTGATACTGCTGTCGTGATCACATTTTTATTACTTTGGCTGTCCGAAATTTGGGAGAGAAAGATAGGCTTGGTGATAAAACCAAACACACACACACACACACACACACACACACACATGCATGGAGAGCAAGGGATATATATATATGGGCCGTGACGCGAGAAAAGGGCCCTTAGAGGCGCTGCGCGCAAACGCCACAAAACGGCGCGGAAGTTTGACAAAGCAATACGCGCAAAAAGAGATCAACAAGCTAACCGTGCGCACATGCATAGACGCATCAAAAAGTGACAGGATTTAGACAAAACATGTTTTTTCAATGTCGTAATTGGGGCATTTAGGACTGGAATTTTAGAAAAAAGTCTGCATATCTAAATTCCTCAGAGTTCCTTCTACAATGTGGAGGTGAAAAATCATTTTCCGTATTTAATACCCTAAGGGCCCTTTTCTCGCGTCACGGCCCATATATATATATATATATATATATATATATATATATATATATATATAGACACATATATTGATAGAGAAGGGAAGAGATAGTGAGAGTAAAAAACAAAAGAAAACTATGGAGGAAAGAGTAGAAAGTGAAATGGGATGATGAAGAAGCAAGAAATGCCCTGGAGTAAAAGCTGACATTTATCATATAGCCAAGGATTGGGATAGATTTTCTGATTTTCCTTTATCAAACATCATGGAATAGAATTATAGGAACAGTGTCTGTCTGCTGAGTAGTTTTTTTTTTTTTTTTTTTCAGGATGTGCTGTATAAGTCAGGCAAGTATATCTTACTTAATTTGATGGTTTTCATCGAAGGAATTTTTTTTTTCTTGCACTCTAAAAATAAATACAGGTTCAACTTTGTAACTTTGTCTCACTGGGAGTACCTTTAGGCGTGCAATTTTGTGCTTTTCAGACCAGAAAGGTGCAAAGTTGCACCTTTAAAGGTGTTAAGTAGTCTGAAAGGGGCCAAGTTACACCTGTAAAGGCATCCCAGTGTGATACTGGTAAAGGTGCAAAGTTAAACCTATTTTTCTTAGAGTGTAGCATTATTGACACTGTTATCATTATTGTCATATTACAACTGTGATTGATACAGGTGATAGAAGTTGTAGTTGTAACAGAAGGCCCGTTCACAAACAATGAAAATCGAAATTTCAATCGCGATCCAAATTTCGATTTTTTTTCCGACCTTTCATACACAGGGAAAAATCGCACTTCGCAGCAAGGAAAGAACGATCAGTGGCCAAACTGCGCATGCGCGAATCTTGCATGACCGAAGACTGACCCCGCAGTCCCAATAGAGTTTCGCACACGCGCTATGAACGATGGGATTAAAAATACCGATTTCCGAATCTCGATCGCGCTCACACACACGACGCTTGGCAAAATAATCGCGATTATTCTGAAAAATCGCACTAATAGTGCGAGTTGGATCGCGATAAGGATCGCGGTAATTAGTGAGATTTTTCTGTCCACACTGGAAAAAATTTCGAAATTTTGATCGCGATAAGAAAATCGATTTTTAAATCGCACTTTTTCCCTTGTGTGTGAACGGGCCTAGTATCTGCAGTAATGCAAATTGAACTACATGGTAGTCTTGAGTAGTATTATTCTGTGAGCATGGGAGTGTCATATAAATACATCAATGATAACTCTAACCCTAGCAGTACTGTTTTTAGAATATAAACAAAATCCACCAAGTAGAGGCAAGTCTAATTGTTTGTCTTTTATTGCATTTTCTTAACAGAATATGCCCATTTATTTCTTGTGATTTGTTAGGAAGGGTGTATAAATAATGCAAATTTGTGGGGTATTGAAATTTGATGAGATATGATGAAAAAATGATTGCATGCATATCTGCTACAATTTTTGCCCAAGGTGTTTTTTTTTTTTTTTTTTTTTTGGACATCATCTTTGGAGCATCATTATGAATAGTGAATGTACTCATGACAGGGCACATTCTCATCAAGTCCTATGTTTTCTCTGCAAAACTGTTAATGGAATTTCTCGGGATGGGAATTCACAGCCCTGCGGATAGGAACGGGAGACCCAGGAAATGTACAAGGGGAAATATACAATTTGTGAGTGTTGATGAAAGAAATGTACACCATGGAATGCCATAGCCGATGGGAAGGAGAAGTATCCCTCAGCAAGTCCTGGGGTCCCCCCCCCCCCCCCTCCCACCTACACACAATTTAAAACACATGCTGAAAACATTCATGACATTTCTCTGCGTGTTGATTATCTCCTTCAGGAGTGTAGCAGCATTGTCCATGTACGTCTGTCTGTATTTATGATGTCTTGTAGCCTCAAAAGAATGTCATGAAACCAATTCAATTTTTGCTTTTTCTGACGGAACTCTTATACCATCGGAGCACTTCCTTCTTATTGCAGGTATAGCCCATTATCATCCTGACTGTTTTAACTATTTCATGGGATTATATCATCCTGACTGTTTTAACTATTTCATGGGGTTATTTCATAGTTTTCTTCACTAAATTCAGTAATACAGTAATAGCAGTGGAGGTTATGATAATGATTAAATGGCATTGATTGTGATCTATAAAGCACACAGTGATTATAACATAAGTCTTTGCGCACATGTAATAAAAACACATGAAATAAAAATATGATAATTGCCTCTTGCTGGGTAAAAAGTGATAAGCACAATGGTGATCATTTGTCACAATCCTGTCACTATTCAGAGTACATGTATGCCACATGGTGTAGCATGAATTATGAAAGAAAGATATTATTCCAAAGGGTGAAGGTTCAGGTGTGAGTTGATTCAGTTTGTCTCTCCCTACTAATTGAATTTGTTAGGATCGCAACTGCTGATTTGTAAGTTAACTACCATGTCGGAAAAAAAGGAATTATGTTGTGTGTACAGGCTGTATGTCATAAACATGCAGTATATTTCAGCTATAGTGGTGGCTTCTGGTAGCAAGAAACATCCAACAAAAATGAAAAACCCTCAAATGCTGGGGGGGGGGGGGCAGGGAGGAAAAGAAACATATACCAGCAATTTCATCTTTCCACTCAACTTGTTGGACAGGAGAGACTCTGACATTTCACATTTTTTAGCGGAAAATTGACCTTTTACTTTCCACCACGCAGAATGTCAGATCCCGCTGTGTTTTGTGAAAGATGCTGTATACCAGCGTCGACTGCATTATCCATTACTCGGACATCCGAGATGGCATCGTACGGCAGTAAACATAAACAAACGTAAATGAAGACACATTTCGGCAGCATTTCCACGACCCCAGGATGTTACTTGTGGATAATTTTGGATCCTGATGACAAAATGATGTCTGTAATGACAAACTCTGTGTGCTTTTTATTTGTATTGTCACACTTGGAGTGGATTTGGCTTAGTAGTATTAAAAAAAAAGGCAAATGGTGATATGTCATGTTAAAGGTGTCAGTCATCTATTCTGAAATGCATACGTTATTTTTATACATTAAAGGTATTTACATTAAAGGCACCATTTAACAGGGTTTTCAGTTTGAAAAAAAAAATCTGAGCTTTATGGTCCTACTACTGCTACTGTGCATGCTACCAGTATCTCTGAAATTGTGTAAATATGAAGCTCATAAATATTATAGTTGAAAGTCAATAATACTGAAGTAAGTACTCTTCAAGTGCTGTTCAAAAATCTAAGTGCTGTGGGACACAGTTTGACAGTTGTAGTGATTGCAGCTGAAGCTTAAATTGTGTTTAGCCATAATGTAAACAATATAACCTATGCCTACTTCCACACATGGACCGATGCTTTTGCTGGTAGTTGGTACAAGCTGTATATAGATAGCCATTGAAAGCAAGAGAATATTGAGCAGAGGGATAAAAATGGGGGGGGGGGGAGGGGGCAATTTATCTCTCTCTACAAATGAAATAATGTGTAAGATTGCAACTGCTGATCTGTAGATAGCCATTCTTGGTCAATTTTGGTAATTTTGTAAAGCATCTGCTTGTCAGCGTGATGCTACACAGTAGGGCATTTGAGAATAAACACTATTTTACATCCCCAATTATTGTCTTTGCTATGAAGGCAGCGTTATTTCCACATCTGGAATGTTGTCATATCTGCACTCTTAATGTAATGTTTTTCAGTCTACCATTTATAAAGTATTTAAAAGTACAGTAGGTATCATGCAATGTTGTCAAAGACACTTTCAAGACCGCTATGTGGCATGAATGACATGAAGCAAGCTTCTAATTTGAATTCCTGAACGTTGTAGATGGCAGGTGCATGGTGACATAATATTCAGTGGTCAAGTGTCTGAGGATTACAATCTCATTCTGCCCTAGGATGGTCAATGGCTTGACCATCACCAAATCATGAAATCAATAATTGCTGTGTATAATGTATGATGAATTTTTATGCCTCCGCCACGAAGTGGTGCCGGAGGCATTATGTTTTCAGGTTGTCCGTCCGTCCGTCCGTCCGTACGTACGTACGTCCGTACGTCCGTACGTACGTCCGTACGTACGTCCGTCCGCATTCGTTTACGCGATAACTTGAGTAATATTGACTGGAATTTTTCCAAACTTGGTCCAAGTATAAAGTATGATGGGGCAATTAATTGATTAGATTTTGGGTGAAATCGGCCAAAGGTCAAAGGTCAAAGGTCAAGGTCAAATCATTAAATTGTATCTGTTTACGCGATTACTCAAGACTGGATTCAGCAAATTTCACCAAAATTTGTCTGAGGATGGTGTATGATGGGACAATTACTTGATTAGGTTTTGAGTGAAATTGGACAGAGTTCAAAGGTCAAAGATCAAGGTCAAATCCTAAAATTTATCTGTTTACGTGATAACTCTAAACTGGATGAAGCAGCTTTCACCAAACTTGGTCCAAGGATGATGTATGATGGGGCAATTAGTTGAGTAGATTTTAGTGATATTGGCAAGAGGTCAAAGGTCATAAGGTCAAGGTCAAATGCTAAAAACGTTGCTATTTCCCCCATATCCATGCAATGCCCGAAGGTATTATCTTGAAACTTATTGTAGACATGTACTACTGCATAAAGATTCTCCAGAGAGAGTTTCATGTCATAAGGTCAAAGGTCAAAAGGTCAAAGGTTAGGTGAATATGTTACAATTTCACTTTTCTTGCAAATGGTTCAATGTATCTTCATGGAACTTGGTACAGACACATGTACTGACTGGCAGGGAATTTCTAGGGAATGGGTCACCAGTCAGGGGGTCAAAGGTCAAGGTCAACTCCTCAAAATTTTACTATTTCCCTCATATACTAGTATATGCAATGCTTACATTATTATTTTTAAAACTAAACTTGATATATACATGTATTCCCTAATGGAGATTCTCTGAGAAATTTCCAGCCAGAAGGTCAAAGGTTAAGGGTCAAAGGTCAGGTTTAAATGCAAATATATATTTTATACTGTAATTACACTCTTTCTTCATACCTTGAAAATTACTCAATGCATAAACTTATGAAAGGGTAAGTCAGAAGTCGAGTAAAAGTTCTCAATTCCCCAAATACAGGTACCTGCACTCTTAGACAATTATAGCAAACCTAGTTAAAGGAAAGTGAACATTCAAGATATTTCTGACAGACCTGTCATTTCAATATTTTGTCAGTTTTGTGAAACTGTCATAACACATTGTGAAGACATTGTACCATACACCTTTTGGGAGAATCATGCATTATGGCGGAGGCATCAGTTGCCATAGCGACATTTCTAGTTTTTTTTTCACTTGACCACTTGATTAGTGGGTTAGGGCCCCCACCCATCATTAAAACCCAATCAACATGAAGAGGATTAAGAGGCTCTGTGGTCCCCCGCCCTTCCCCAGGCATCAGATAATAGTGGTCCTAAAGCCTTTTGCTGGAAGGTACTTCCCGGATTTTAAAGGCATAATTTACCATTTGCAGATGAAACAAAAACCCAGCATTAGTGCTTTAACATTGTTCTAAAATGTGAGTTAGGGATAGAAACAACCACTGTTAAAATTTGAATCAGTATAATCGATGTTAAGTGTTGTTAAATACACAAGATGTGAACAATAGTTATAATAAAAAATGTTTCCAGACTAAACAGTATACAGTTACGGTTTATTGAGAAAAACCCTGATATCTCCTTATATTTTAGGTTTTATTGCAAATATTTCATATGGTAGGATGTTTTATGATACAACAGACCTACACATATGCTTCAAATGTGATATCTTGAACATTTTTTAAATCACTGCTCCCAAAGGTAAACTGGACCTTTAAATGACAATAAAGGGATAATGGAACCAGACATCACTTTGTATGGGGGTTAATTTATTTCATCATGAAATATTATCAAATCTACAATTTCTTTCTCATATGATATACCATTATTTAGCTGAACAAATCAGGGAGGTGACTTCGAGGTAGATATTGTTATTATTAATATTACTTTTTTGTCATGCTATCCACAGACCAACGAACTTTGTCTGAATATAGTGCCAGTACGTACTAAAATAATGCAAGTAAATTGCAGCTCAACTCAATCAGTTTTGCATGAGAAAATGTTCCTTAAGTTCTGTCTCTCTAGAATGCTAATCTGTCCTTGAGCTTTTTGTGGAATGACTTGAGATGAATATGAAATGAAAATGAAACGAAATGTGATATTATTCAATGCAATTTGTTAATTTGCTTGTCATCACTACCAATCGATTATATTTAGGCAGTTCAAAAAAAACAACAACAACAAAAAACGGTTGGGGGGGGTTAATGTTTCACACTTATTTCATTGGTTCTTATTTACTTCTCTTTTAGACACTCTCTTTCAGAAATATATTGCTTACTTCTAATGTGGCTGTTTCGTGAATACATGTGAAACTTCTAAAATTTTACCTTTTCTCTTGTTTTAATGTCTTTGGCAACTGAAGGCATTTTAGCCGTGTGTGCTTCACTCGTGGGCATTTAACCGGGTTGGAAGCGCAAGGAGGAGGTTGTTTACTCTAGAATTGTTCAAGCTGATGATGTCAACTCCGGGAGTGAGCTTAACGGAGCCCAGATCTCGCGGGTCGAGTGTTTCCGTAGTTACAGATCGATACGCAAAGCGCATTAAGGGCAAGTTCCTATTTATGGCTGCAGCTGCATGTACTTGTTTTCAGTTGCAACTTCTTATTAAAGGAAAACTACTGTCATTATGTTAACAAAAGATGACAACACTATTCATAAGAAATATCTAAATATGGCATTATTGTATGCATGCAGTTCTGTATAGAAGCAATGAAAAAATATATAAGTAGTTCTGAACAGCAGAACTTAGAATTTGTGAATACTGAATCTTTTTTGTTGTTGAAAATTCATCTGTTCCTATGAAACATACAAGTACTTCAGTTCATGTATTAGTTACTAAAAACATGAAATCACATGACTGTTTAATACGACAAGAAGATGATGGGGAGGATTAGAAAATATGGGTGTGTGTCACATGCACAGATCTATTTGCTGCAAATAGAAGAAATCAGTGCTGTACATCATTGTAACCATGACAACATAATGAACTCCTCAGAGCAATAAGCGGTATGGCTATATATTATCACTTCTTGATTACAGATTGATAGGAATATTCATGAATAGCAGAGTAGGGCATCAATAATGGTAGATATCATGGGTCTGTGTTATTTGTATTGAGGCCCCGAGCATCTCCAGAAATCATACCTTTCTTTTAAATCCCTGTTTGATTTTTAATTTTTGTTTCCATTTTCTTTGTTTTTTGGGGGTGGGGAAGGGGAGGGGAAGGGTATGGAGGGGCATTGGCAAGGGAAAGTGGGGGAGGGCTCCAATTCTATGCCTGCTCCCAAGGGGTTCTCACTGCCTCGTTATCCTAAGTGTTGTCATGGCAACTGCGATGCCGTGGAAGTTGTAAACAACATCAGGGGTACGTGTGGACGTGAGTGTCAAGAACTTTGAGGGGAGGGGGGCTGGTATAGAGGAGAGATGTAAAGGCATCTCATTTCCTTCTTTAAGGGTACTAAAATCAGCTCTTTTAGCGGAGAATGTACACATATTTTACACTTCTCGATTGATGGATATGAGGAAAAAAATGTTCCCGCTAATCCAAATAGACACAAATTCATGTACAAATGATACATACATGCATTGTCTATCACCTATCTATACAGATATGTATGTGTTTGTGTTTTTGTGTTAGTTTCATGTTTAAAAAAAAATAGTGTATTACATGTACTATTGTAGATATTTTTATGTAGTCACAGGTGTAATTGTATTGAATTTTGATGAAAGCCCACGTTTGGTTGCAAAAAAAAGTGACAGAAAACCAATTAAATATTATTCCCTGCGGCACAGACTATTGAATGAACCAGTCATATTAATTGTTAAAGTGAGGTTTAGCCAAGGTAATTCCCTTTAATGAGAAACTCAGGACAATATGATGACAACCCATTAGTGAAATGATTCCATTTATAGCAATCTGTGTGTGTGTGTGTGTGTGTGTGTTTTATTATTTTCTTTTTATAGTATATGCAGTGTTCTTCAAGTCTTCATAATTTGCTGCAATGTAGAAAGTACTCATGATCAGACACTGTAATAGAATTTGTGTAATCACCCCCATGGAACAAATTCATCCAGTTTCCATGTTTTACAAACTGTCACCATCAAAGCTTGCGTCGGGGCTTTAACTGAGCGTCTGACATTTCTGACGTCACAAGATTTATTGGTTGCAATCCCCTATAAGAAGAAGGGCTAGCAAAAAGATAGATTAACAACTGCACTCTTGTAGGAAACCTAACTCTACCTGAGCAATCAGTGTAGTCTTTGCCCACCTGTGTATACTGGTACGTTTGCCTCATTGTATTTGCCGGAGCTGCGGTTTGTTGGGAACCCGTCCCCCTTTTCTTTTCTCATTTTTTTCTTTTTTTCTTTCTTTCTCTCTTTCCTTTTCAGGGTGCTGAATGTTGTAGAGTTCATGTAATGCAAATTGGAATTTAATGCCTGCCAATACAGGCATAAGTACGGCTGACATTTAGGGCCCTTCCGATAAAACGGATTGCATTGAAGCTAGGAGTAAAAAAAAAAGCTGAAAGATACGGGGGGGGGGGGGGGGGGGGGGAGTTGCATCGATTTTGCATAAATGATGTTATGCTGCCACAACCAACATTTTTTTTCTATAGTGTCCTCCTTTCTGCGGTGTTTAAGTGTATCCGAAGGGGAAGAGCTTTTTAACTGGTAGCAAATACATTATTGGCTTGTGTGATTTTTAACATTTTTAACGATCCTGAATATTTCAGGGATGTCATCCTGCGGCAATTGTGCAACCTTGTCATAATGGTGAATAGTCTGAAGGCTCAAATGCAGCAACAGATTCTCATTAACAGGCTTTTCTGTCAGAAACGTGGGTATTTAATTATTCAGCGGCTAAATTTAGCTAGTTTATCACAAAATAGAATCTGTCATTCTCCACTTCCCCCAGCCCCACCCCCCCCCCAAAAAAAAGAAATTATCGGTCTTCCAGAAGAAATAAACAACTGGTGTCTTTGTTGAAATGATATGAAATTATCATTTAATGCTTAAGATGCTGACACGATACATCTAAAAGATGCAAGAATCATTTTCTTTGAAAAGAAGTAAGGTTGTATTCTCCAGTAATAATTTGAGTGTCTTAGCATATCACGTCACATTAATTTCTTTTTTGTCGTTTTAAGATGTGGCTTTATACTATGATTTTTACTGATCATTGTTTGTTGTTTGTGAGGAAGAGTAGAAGACACTTGTGAAGTACATAAAGGAAAGCCTTCCAAAGCCTCTTAATTGATAAATCTGAAACCAAAACATAGATTGACAACACATTTTGAAAAGAAAAGAATTTCTTTCCATCTCTCGAATTGACATTTTTTTCTTTGTAAATGTAAAGTAGTTTGTGATTTGTTTATAGTTTCAGTGACCACAACAATTTTCAGGTAATCTTTCTCTTATACAGTGAAATTTGTAGGTTCCAATATGATAATAGCAAAGTGATAAAGTTCGGCAGCAAAATCACTGTGGGACGTGATGGGTTAAATGCTCTTCCCTATATGGACTCACTGTAGCATTTGCTATCAAACCCATTTAATGATTATGAGAAAAGGATGGTACGTGCTTGTAGTCGTGATGTTTATTCAATGTAACAGTGTAGCCACTGTTTCAGGCATTCAATATGATGTGGTAGTGAGTAGACAGAGTTCGTTTTCATTTCTTGTTCCGAGATGCTGAGGTATCAGAATTGACAACCGCATGTGTCTAATCCCGAACGAGATCCCCGCGCATGGATTGTTATTCACAGGGATTGGCGAAAAGCTCCCCAGACAATGGGCCGTGGGACTGGCTGGGTGGGGGAGGGGGGGGGGGGATGAGATGGTTGTTAGGGGGATAGGAATTCAAGGGAGATGATGAAAGTGAAAATTGATATCCACCAACTTTTGACCCGGTTTACCCTGCAAAGGATGTTACCATATTTTGAAGGCCTCTCCTCTCCTTTCGCGCCCATCCCAATGCCTTCGGATGAAATCTCGTCGAAGGTTTGGGAGGTGATTGCAGCTGATGCTGTCAGGCGTGAAAATTGCTAATGAGCAGAAATCTCCTAGCTTGTTCATCAGCAGAATTCGCACCTTCTCTTGTAGGAGGCATTTTGTTCCATGCAATTAAAATCATTAGTTTTCTCTTTTTTTTTGGGGGGGGGGGGGTTGGGGATAGAAGGTATTGGATGTTTATCATGATAGATAATGAATCATCTAGAATAAATTGGTATACATTGGTATACTGTAAAGTGTAAAAAAAAAATGACATTTTGATTTGTTTAATATTTCAGATATAGAGTAGTTTCCAAGTTATGCAAATTCTCTATTATATCACTGGATTTCTTGAAGGTCAGTAGACAATTTTTGGATTGATTTTTATCTGTGATCCATTTGCAAGTGAAGTGGCGATTATTGCTCCGAATTGCAGTTAATGAGGATAACAATCTACTCCAGATTGGAAATAGATTACACAGCTACCGAGTTTCACTGATTCTAGTGGAGGCCTTTGTGCAAACTTCAATTTAATATCCTCATGTCTAGATGAGAAAATTTAAAAATCTCCCAGATTCAGGAAAATATTTTACTTATTGAGATGTGGTTGTAACTGTGAGGCCACTTCATAATTGTTCTTGATTCTTCATGATTTTGATGTTGCAATTTTGGCGGCCTGGAATTACACTACATATGTTACATATGTTTCATAATCAATCATATTTAAAAAAGAAAATATTTTTAACAGACAGATATGCTGTTATGATTCTATTTTTTAGGGGGGGGGGGGGAGGGAGAAATTAAACCTATGTGAAAATTGTGTAGAATTTAAATCTTGTGAACTTTGCACAACCTGACCTTTTCAATATCCACAGTGATATACTTGCAGAGGACAAAATGTCCCTCTTTGAGATTTGATATGAGTGTTTACAAATGCTGTTGTCATTTTTTTAAAATAACAGACTGTTGGATGCCAATACTGTAAAAGTGGAAATTTTCGCGCATTTCGCGCAACCCGAAACTAGCGCGAAAATAAAAGCACGCAAATATTTTTGCTTGCCATATGTTCCAGTAGTCGATGTCTTGATTCCGCGGAATTAAAAACATGTGAAACTCTTCTCAGCCCGCCGAGCGCAAAAAATTAGTCACGTGAAAATATCGACTTTTACAGTAGGACATTCATATGCTTGGCAATCTATCTCACGCCAGCTGGGAACCATAGCTTGTGTGTTATAATATAACAATCTTCCTTAGATGTGGACATACCAAATGCTAAATGTCTCTCTTCATGCCTTACCATTGGCTCAAAGATTTAAGGATACATTTTCAAAATAAGGAAGCTGATTTTAGAAATGACCCCTTAAAGAGGAATGACATCCTCAATGTCTTTAAGTTCAGGTCTCCTGGTTTTCATAATGTGTGTTCAGTAAGTAGGTTCAGGGTTCATTACCTGACAAAGGACTTGTGTTTCTGGAGAAAGACAATTTACCTTTAACAATCTAATACATATTCATACTCATATGTAGAAATCATTTTTTTTTTTTTGAGAAGGTAGAGTTTGTTTGTTAGGTTTAGTGTGTTGGCCAGGACAATCTTGGCCGATCTGGACCCCCCCCCCCCATTCAAATAAAAGGAGTGATTGCAAGATAGCTACAGGTTTGATTTTATATACCAAGATGATATGTTGTAAAGTGCCTTGAGCACTGCAACCAGATGAAAAGGCCCTTTGTAAAGAAAATCTACATTGTACCATTATTACCCAAGGAAGTTATATTGCAAGCTTGTGTGGGTTTTTTTTTTTTTCATTGTCTGCTAGCAATGTTACTTGAAAAGTTGTAAAAGGATTTTGATGAAATGTTCAGGATTGTTCTATTGTGGTAAAAGGAAAAGCTGATTAGGTTTTGGTGGTGATCTGGATCGTGATCCAGATACGGGATTTTATGTTAACCTTTTTTTTTTCCCCCCCTGGCCCTTTTTTGGCTCAACTCGCCAAGCCTTTTCATCAGCATTCAGTAACCACTCCAAACCTGACCTCATTGTAGATTAGCAATCCACACTTGAGTGTAGCACTGTGCCTCAAGAAGGCCATGGTGTTAAGATTGGGATTAGAGGGATTAGTTAATCCCTTTTCATTTACAATAGATTTCCAGACATCTGTTACAGTTGGTGAAGGAGGCACTCTAGTATGCATGCCATTTGGCGAAGAAAGCACAGTATGGCTTAAAGAATGCGTACGCAATTCTATCGCTCTCTGTAGTCACTTTGTGACCTCGGAGGAGGTTTGTGCTCTTTGGTTGTTGCTTCAAGCTGTGATTATTATAATATTAAAGATGGCAGCATTGTCAAGCAAGAAAGGTCATATTTAATGACAATTATAATGCTGATAATGATAATAGAAATGATTATGGCAAGGATGTTGATCATTATGTCAATGATAGCATCTCCTACAGAAAAGCCTTTTATGTACATGGTCATGATACTTGAGTCAGCTTTCCTCTTACTTATCACAAGGATGTTGAACATTATGTCAGTGGTATTAAATATGTAGTGTACAGAGTTAGCCTTTTCAGGGAATAATTTTCCTGGTATTGCAATTTGCCATGCATTCTTCATGCTGCTGTGGCACAAACTATACTGTAGCTATTGGGTAGCAGTTTTCTGACAAGGCTGTGTACAGACTACCAATTGAAATATTCAACAGATGAACTTGCCGATCAAATTTAAGTTGCAAAGAATTATTTCAAGCTTTATTAAATACCAATACCTGATAACGGAGTTATCTTTCTCTGCCAAGCATGAAACACAGAAAACTTCAGTTGGATGCAGTCTACCACGAGTCCGAATGCTGTACGTCGAACCTAGAGACAAATATGAAATATAGGAGCTATTGGACAGAAGTGTAGTCATCTCATGATATGTCAAGTTATAGTCTGTTTTGTAATTGCTCTTGCAAATTACAAACAGCTGGAGGCAGTGATTACTTATCTTTAAAACCATCAGGATCATTTAGTCATTGGGCCAGTCGAAAAATATGAGAAACTGTCTGCTTAGTTTGATTAATCTTTTAGTAGAGACTAATTTGGAAACTTCTTTTTTTTAAACATATCTTTTAATTGTATCAACTTTGGCACATTTTCATATATTAACACACCTAAAGAACAAAAATAATGAAACTGAGTCTAATCTGTGCATGATAATATCAGCGGGAGTTTATGAGTATGGTATGCAATGGAACAAAACCCCGGTTTAAAGCTAGCCATAACAGAAGGAAAGGAAACAGTTGAGCACATTTGGAGTTTGTAGGGAACCTGAGATGAGAAGATTGTTATTGCTAATATAATCTCTCACCAAGTCATTTGCTCTCCCACACCTCACGGCGAGGCTGCATTAAAAACCAGGCGATACCAGACTCGTTAGCTGCAGCGAATCATGCAAGGTGCGCGTTCCCAAGGTCCGGGGGCTGGGGTCTGCAGGGATGATTGTGGATGTGCGCCGGTAGCGTCGCGGTGCTCCTCAAGGATCCAGCTTCATTAAAAATTTCCATTAGCTGAAGTAAGGACTTGTTGCTATACACCACTGCACCATCATTGTTGTGATGCTGCGTCACTTGTGTGCTATCAGCAAACATCTCTTGTCAAACAATCGTAGCATATTTTAAAGGGCCCCTGAAATCCAAATGCATGTTGATTTGTGTTGATTTATGATGCCCTCAACATCACTTTTGCGGTGAAATGAATATCTGCAAACATTCCATATATTTTTAACGATTTTTTTCTTCTATTTTTCTTCAGATTACTTGGGAACGCCAACAAAAAAATCCTTCCAAACCAATATTCCTCAGATGACATCATTTGTCAATCATTGCTAAAGTACTGAAATGTTTAACAAAAGACATTAGAATGCACCTTCCCCTTGACTCAGCATAACTTGCATGTTCCCTCACCATGTCTTTTGTTAGTCACATTAATATCACAGAAACATGCAAGTTATGCTGAGTCGAGAGGAAGGTGCATTCTAATGTCTTTTGTTAAACATTTCAGTACTTTAGCAATGATTGACAGATGAGGTCATCTGAGAAATATTGATTTGGAAGGATCTTTTTGTGGGCATTCCCAAGTAATCTGAAGAAAAATAGAAGAAAAAATTGTTAGAAATATATGGAATGTTTCTAGATATTAATTTCACCGCAAAAGTGATGTTGAGGGTATCATAAATCAACACAAATCAACATGCATTTGGATTTCAGGGGATCTTTAAGAGAGCAAGAGTTTTGGTTTTGGATCCACTCAGTGTGGTCCCCACACTCCTGGATGAGTGTCTAGTTGATATAGAGTACCAAATTGGAATGTCATAGCCATTCATCTCCATGTAAACTGGTTCCAAACAACTTCACCTGGCCCAGTCCGTAAACACTATTGTTGCTAACCATGCTTGCACCTGGTTCTAACCCAACCTATAACAAAAGACTGTGACATCATCACTTTGGTATTCAAAGCACCTGTTGATAGAAGTGAAATACATTTTGCTACAATAGTGTTATTCACACGTATACAAATTAGTTGTGGTATTGATGAAATACCCCAAGATATTTTTTTTTTCCTTCAGATCAAACCAAGACAAAACTGATGGTAATGGCAAAAATATCAAATGTTATGTTGTTGCATTTCCCAATTAATGTGGCAGAAACCAGTTGTGATGTGAAATTGTTTATTTCTCAGCCACACACTGTGTTCGGTCACATGAAAAAAAGAATGGCAGGTTGCAAACACAGCATTGGAAGCAGACAAGACAAAAAATTAAAAATACTGATTAAATGTCAGCATGTTTAATACTTCATATGGTGTATGATAGCCTGTTCAATATAACCATCAGATTCATTTTGCATTGACAGGGGGGAAAAAAAATCAGACTATAATGGCAGATCTACTGCACAAAAAGAATTGACTGCTATTATCATGGAAGATGTTTTGAATGGAGTCGTTGAAAATTGCTCTTTTCTTCGCAGAAGAGTGGGGAATAGTAATTTCTCATAAGAAAAAAAAATAGAAACAGGATTGTACAAATGCCTGCATAGAAGTTGTAAGCATGCTGACCTATTTCAGATGCTGCCTGTTCACTATGCTACCAGCTTTAACCCTTCAGCATCCGAAGGTTTTTCACAATGCCAATCTCCATTAGCGCCCCGAAGGAAGGCAGAAAAAATGGTTTAGAGGAAAAGAAACAATCATGTATAATGACAATGTGGAAAGGATGAAATGTTGATGACATTGGCAAGGCAATGAAATGTGCACAGTTTTACACAGAGCATTCCACACTCACCCTCACACCCACATTATTATAAGGGAATCCGCAGGCAGATTAAATGATTTTAAGGATGCAGCTGCTGATGATTTGGAAGGGTTAAGCTTCTGTAAATGTTGTATGATCATAATATTTCAGGAAGCCTTGTTGTTTTTGGAATCATTTTTCAATCATTATTTCTCTTTGAGATTATTATTATTTTTTTTATTAGGAATGCCATGGGATGATGGGTATTGTAAGATGGTGATACTATGGTTCTAACTAAAAGAGAAAGAAAAATGAAGACGAATTGTAAATGAAAAGATAAAGACTGTTTCCATGTTACCAATATGATTTACAACAAACATTGCAGAGAAACATGCAAGTTATGTTCATTCGAGGGGATGCAGCATTCCAATGACTTTTTGTTTGTTTGTTAATGTAAGTATTTCAGTAATGATTAGCAGATATGTCACTGGCAGAATCTTGGTTTGGAAGTTGTTTTTTGTGTGAGTGTATCCAAGTAATCTGAAGACAAATGGTAGAAATGATATCATAAGATATATTGCACTTATTTAGATATTCATTTATAAGTGGTATTGAAGGTATCATAAATCAACACAAGTCAACATGCATATTTGCATTTCATAGCTCCTTTAAGCTGGCTGACTACAAATATGCTCTACCTTGTCATGTGCGGCAAAGTGGCTACGTGGTGTCGCAGAGATTGAAATTGGAGTGTCAGGGCAAGGAAGGGATTAATTGCAGTGTCCTTGCATGGAGACTATACCACCTTATGAAGGACTGTGTGTAATTACTCTGCAGCTGATCTCACCACTGACGTTTGGAGGGGACGCCCCACCCCCACCACCCCTTGACATGAGCGATGGCGCTAATTAGAACACACACCTCTCACGACAGATTTCTGGTCGGGAGATGCACGCAGACAATCCACCAGGATTGGCATTGAGATGATTTTAATCTCCGCGTGACAACAAAATAAAGAAAGGAAAGGGAGAAAAGGTCACTTCCATGACGCTTGAGTGTATTTGATTTGTAAATGCACACTGAGTCTTCGCCTGGCAATCAGGGAATATTTCATGGTGGCTTGCAATCAGTCGAGCCATGCATGATGAATATTGTAATTGTAATTTGGCTGCTATCAACAAGTATATTATGATGTGCGGTACTTCGGCTGTTTGATTTCCTGTCGTAAGCATGTCTTTTCATCAGATTGTGCATTTTTACTTAGTCTGTGTGCTTGGGCATTGCAACTTTAAGAATTATCAAAAAGTATTTTTTTCCTAATTTGTCAGCAACAGATCGAAATGGCCAAATGCGTGTTTAACAAAGCAAAATACTCAAATTTGAGGTTTTGGTGTAATCTAGTGGTAGAAGGTGTAGTCTATGTTGTGACAAAATTTTAGGCAAAAGTTAGTTGTAATTTCAGAGAAAAAGTGGCTTTGCTGGTTCACAATTGATGATTGATCTTGCAGAATGTGAAACTTCATATGTGTATTTTTCAAACGTATACTTTTGCGCTCTCTGTGGAGGACTTTGGTGGCCATTTTGATTTATCACTGACTGATGAATTATATAATAGTTACGTTCAGACGACAAGCCTTAACCTCGAGGTTACGAAACCTCGAGATTAGAGCTTGTAGTTAGGGACCATGAAGACGCACTCGTAGTTAGCTATTCTCGAGGTTAGCTTGATGTTAAGAGCCACGAGAAATCTTATGGTTAGCGCTCTAACCGCGAGCCGCGGGGGGGGGGGGGGGGGGGGGTCCCCACTCGTAGTTAAGCACCGTGTGGACACAAAAATCAACGCACTCAAAGGGGAAAGAATGTAACCTCGAAGTTAAGATTCGTCCTGTGGACACACGTCACAGTTAGGGCGCAAGAGCTAAACCTCAAGGTTTCCTAACCTCGAGGTTAGGGCTTGTCGTCTGAACATAACTAATCTTTCTAACTCTACTGACGCCATCAAGACATTTTGATTCTCTACGGCTGCATTTATCATCTTTCCCCAGTTTGAGATGGCTTTCCATACCCACTATCAAAAGTCATATCCAAAGTCCTTGGCAAACACCTTCCAAAATAAGTTGCATTTATCAACTCATCACCAACACAAAAACTGGCCTTGTCACTGCGGAGCTACCTTGCACCGTTTGGCCTGGGAGAAAGGGGTCTTATATAGGGCCCTTATATAGGGCCCACAGCGTGCGCAGTATAAAGTTGTTTCAAAACAGCTTTGCGTTTATCTCACTTCTAGAAACATGTTTCTTGCTGAAACCTGTTTCGGAAAGCACAAATTTGTGGTTTTTAAAAAGGCTTAGAACTCAAACAAATCAGAACAGCTTTGCATTTATCATCCCCCCAAAAATCCCTGAAAGCTGTGTGGAAAACATGTTTCTGCCGGAAAAAAAAGAGTTGATAAACGCACCCTACAAGGGGGAGGGATTCTCAATATAAAAACTTTTTTTTTTCAGTGATATTCAATGATGCACACACACACACACACACACACACACACACACACACACACACACACACAAACGCACACACATACACACACACACACAAAATCCCCTATTTCTTTATTTTTTAGGACAGTCTTTGTGCTGTGTTGTCCTCTGAAGGATGGCCAAACCAGAAGGGTCATGTGCATTGGACTTCTTGATTTTTTTTTTTTTTGATAGACAGATGGGTTTTAAGAATCTCTCCTCACACATTTTTCCCTCCAAAGTTAAGCCAAGGAAATCAAAGACATCTATACACTGTACACATCTGTGCTCCAGATGCACAAAGTAATGTGCCACAAACCTCACACATTTTTCTTTTCTCAATAATCTATATTTGACTACATTACATGCATGATTATTGCATGAATTGTAAGTGTTCACTTGAATATGTATAAAACAGGCAAATTAAAAATTTCAGTATAGCAATTAATCATATGAAAGCATATGTACATACATTGTATACCTCATAATGCGAGGATCATAAAAGAAAGCAGTAATTTATCTAAAATGAAATCATGTGCACATTTTCACTCAATTCACTCCCCTTGTACACTCATACACTGACCCACACACTTGCATTAAAGGGCATTTGTGGAAAGATTAGTAATTTTCAAGAAATTTCATTGATATTCTATGCACATACATCAATGCATGCACACACACGCACACACACACACACACACACACACACACACACACACACACACACACACGTCACACAAGCACACAGATGCACAAACCCGCTGTTCTCCATCTAATGGAAGGGGACTCGTGGTGATATATCATGCAGTCAGAGAACGTTTTGTGCTGATGATTCAAGGCATTAATCTAAGATATGCTCATATTCATAGTCGAAGACTTGGTTACGGTTTGCGGTAATACCTTGTTTTCACGAAATCTTTATATAGTAGCCGCATCGTCCCCCGCAGCAAATGCATCGGAAATCCAATCTATCCCGTACGGCAATCAATAAATTCATCTTCAGTCCCGTATACGGTTACATTTTTATCCATTCCAGGTGACATACTATCGCCGAGCAGTTCTAGGCCGCCGGCAATCGGATAAATGGGAGACTCAATCCGTGTTTTGTTTTCTTTATTTCAGTTTTTTTTTCTCTTAGTTTCGGGGGGGGGGGGGATAAAAATGGTGAGCAACAAAATTTTTCAATGCACACATTGTTGTTTATGCGGTGCAGATAATCCTCAGTATTACAGTGTTTTTTTATTAGTTTTCTTTTGGCTAAGAATTTCTTATTTTAGCTGCAGCTGTCACAAGTATTGATTTTGATAGTGATGTCCATCAAAATATGTCTGTTGTACTCAACAAGCTGCTGTTGTGAAGATTGCTGTTTATATCTGTTTATACAGTGTTTGGATGTTAGTGATATTATATTCCAGAGCAGTGTACTAACTGACATGATTGCTTACAATAAAAACATTTTTTTGTAAGTTATTTTGTATTCCTGTAAAGAAACATACTATTTCTTTTTTCTTTTAGGGGATTTGTCTCCACAAATGGGAATAAATAATAGTTGGTATGATAAGGTGGGTTAGGCAGTAGCACCCAGATGTTGAAAGAGTATGCATGAAAGAAATGCATTTTAAATGAGCCGAGTACCTGTGTCATACATGAACAACCATTCCAGATGCCTGACATCAAAATGACATCACTGGTTAGGAATGGACTCGGACAATGTGAGATAATTTGCAAATCTCATGACTGTTTGAGAAAACGCATTTGTGGCTTCATCGCTTGGTTTTTCTTTTTGTTTTTAAATCACTTTTTCTCAGTATCTCTACTCCCCAAGCCTCCCCCCCCCCCCTTTTTTTTCCATGTCTGGCTCAGGAATGGTAGGAGAATGAATGAGCACGGATGTGAATTGTTGCATCTGTTAATGTGACACGCTCCTGCCATTTAACCTGAATTGAGGCAGACTCGAATGGGGACAGAGTTTTGCCTACCATGAATCCCTTCATTGGATGAAAAGGATCTCGTCTCTGCAGTCAATTTTTATTGGTCAATAATAAAAAAGTATGTTCGTATGTTTTCCATTTAGCATTGTAGTCATGAACTACAACCAGATCAATAAGCATTTTTTGGTTTAATTCATGAGTCATGCAGCAAAGAGGAAAAATACATTTTTTTTTCTTTTAATGAATGGATGCCAAAATGTTGCTTATTTTTTTCTTTTATACATCAATCAAAGCCAAATTTTGAAATATAGAGTAGTTTCAGAGGATTTGAGACAACACATTTTAACAATAAATTTTTAGAATCCTCTCTATATTTTACTTTATTTCATTATCATTGTCCTGCAGTGATGGTACCAAATGTTGCAGTCTTCTCATTCGACGATGGCAGCTCTGAAACTGTAAAAATTTGTAACTTTAAACAGATGTGTTCTACTAAATATTGCTGCATTCACTCAATCCAAATGTATATCTGGGTGAACTTTTCCTTTAGAATACAGCTAATCAAGAAGTAGCTGTGCAACTCGCAATGCACTTTTTTTCAAAAATTCTTGTAAAAAAAAATGCGGGAGGGGTGGTGGTTCTGAAAGAGGAGGAGGTGGAATACTGATAGTGGAAAAATATATTATTAAAATCATCAGTTGCGTGAAAGTAGCGAAGAAGGCACGATCTGGGCTGACATGAACGCATTGCAGCAATTACATGCGTCAACAAGGAGGATAAATGAGCGCAGTAAGTGTGCATACATAAATGGATGAAATGCAGTCGGAATGCGTGGAAATGCCGGGGAGACAACGTGACGAGGAGATAGAGATAGAGAGAGAAGAAGAGCATGCATAAATGTATGAACACGATTGTATCACATCCTTGTCGCAGGATGGATGGGGAACGCGGCCACCAGAAGGTCATTTCTGTTTTCTGGTTTATGAAGGTTTTTGTTTGTTTGTTTGTTTTTGAGGGGGGATACTTTGGGGTACTCCAGTTCTGCAGAGTGCATTGGTCGTTTACAACAAAGTAGAACAATAATGTTAATCCACAATATGTGTATGATGATGTCCTGCAGTGTGAGTTGTATTGTTTTTAATAAGTAGTGATACAGCATTATCCATTATCCATTATTTGATCCATGCTAACTTGACAGCATACCAGTGTATTACGATGTGTCAGTGGAGAGTGTGAGGAAAAAAAAATATGAAAGAATTGAAGAAAAGAGGCACAAATTGAAGAGGCTCTTGATGCAATATTTGATTTGGAGCATTTGTCATGAAAATTCTGTGAGCCCATTTTGTTATCATTTTATGAAGGTGAACTCTTAACAGGCGTGACAGAAATAGAATATTGAAATTGAGAGTTCATCAAGTAGAATGCGAGGAGATTAAAAAACAACAATAAAATAAAGCAGCAGTGGGAGTAATATATTTGATCAAGGAATGTGTTTTGGATGTCCAGTCATTCTGGGGCTCTGCTAGAAGCCTCTGATGAATATTCGGTGTCCGAGCAGAAGGTGCATTTGAAAATCAAACATTGGTGGGGGCGATGGAGGTCTTCTGATGCCAGGGGAATTTGAATTGGGGCAAAATTTGGGATTTGATGGTTTGAATGTCCCCATAATGTATGTGCCCTTGGGTAGGAGAAAGTACTGAGTGGCAAGAGTATTTTTTTTTTTTTTTGGGGGGGGGGGGGGGTTAAGAGAGATGGGACATCTTGGTATTGGAGGAGTTAAAGTGGAGTGAGTCTCATCTCAAAATATCACAGGCAAGGATTACTGTTCAATATCTGCTTCTTTTTGTTAAGTCCAGCTATGGTGTTTTATTGGTGAATAAGGGGTAGACCCTATGGCAGATACAGAATGGGGGTAGTGTATTTAGACCAATGAAGTTGCAAAGTTTCACTAACCATTAAGATTTGAGTGCGAATCGTGTTGCAAAATACCACCCACTGTACAATGGTGTATTTTTCATGTATTACTGTGGTATTTCGCCATTGAGAACAGTGACAACTAGAGAAGCACTCCGAGAGCACCGACCTCCACCAAGCAGCTTCTTTTCACCTGTGATCTTTTTCTTCCATAGAGATCAGTGATTTCCACCCATTCGTATGCATGCTGAAAATCACCCGATTTCCCAGTATAGAAGCCTTTTGATACGTCATCAGCCCTCAGCCGCACGGCGCGCCTTGCCCTAACAGAAACTAGAGCATGCACTTTAGTGCACGTATGAAAACCTCAAAAAGGCGCAGCTTGAACTCCCAAGTTCATTGAGACCCTACCTGCCAGAATATTGAAAATCTGTCATAAAATCCATGCAAATTTCCTTATCACTACCAAAATTTAATCATTTGTCCCTTGTGTCATTCTCAACCTTTCCTGCAAGTTTCATCCGAATCCGTTCACAATGTTTTGAGTTATTTTGCACACAGACAAACCAACGGTAATGAAAACATAACCTCCTCCCTTGGCGGAGGTAACAAATTACCATGGTATCTAATACCATAATAATTTTAGTGTGAATGCACCTTCTATCTGTATCTGTCTCATGGTGTATATTGTTGCTAATAAAGACATATTTATCTTATCTTTCTCTTCATTGGGCCGATTCCTTATGACAAAGTCAGCCACAATCAAATTTGTGCTCACAGCGTGACCCAGCTTATGACTGACAGCCACCATACCACGTAATTTGCTATGAATGGTGCTACAGTGGTTTCAGCAGAGGCGTGAGCAGGATCAAAGGCAGTTAAAATCAGTTATCTGTTAACGCCTCCCACTAAGTTGTGATAATGTCATTGCTCATCATTTATTATCGATGAAGTCCAGTGGCATTTGCGGCGGATGTTTACTCTGTGTTATGATTAGCTGGTTAATGATAGGACCCTATCATTTGTGATTTAAAAGAGTTAATTAGATTGAACAAAAGTTATTAGTCACTGCATTATTATGCACAAATGATTAATGACAATTTTTCATTCTATTTGATTTTTCATTTCTAGTTTTTATTGTTATTTGGGCTGGATTTTCAATATTTACCTGCAGTGGCCTTTTGTTGACATATGAGATGTTAGGTAAATAGAGATCATCCAATGATACAAAAAGGGGAGTTGCCTCTGTTATTATTGTTGGGAACCTCTTGGTACATGATATCATTACTTTTGAAGTGATGCTTGTGAGTGAGGTAGCAGCGTTATGTGTGGCATATTTTGTGAACTTATTTGAAAATTTTGTGAGTCAACCAGTGTTTGGAAATGAACAACTCATGAAAACATTGCCTACTGTAGCACAAGTGCATTGTAGTATATAAATTGTCACAAAGGATGGAAGTCATTTTCCTAGTTTTCTCCTAATAAATAGTATGGTTGCCATGGCATCTTTTATCCAAAATATCACATTTCTAATATTGCGACTTTTCACTGGCGGTGTGAATGCTCCTTGATCCAGTTTAGGAAGACAAGATGTAGAGGTCAGCATTGTCACTGCACAAAGAGCACTTAGGTCTTGTTTAGACCTGAGGCTACGACAATGAGGAGCTTTCGATGATGACGAAAATATGCACGTCAGGACGGCAGAATCGAATGTGTCCCTAGCCCTCTAAAAACAAGTACTGGTACTTCAGAAAAACTCCACTGATTATATCATACGCTGCACAGTCGCCAGTGGTAATTTAAGGAGATATGTAGATGACCGCGGTGCGGGAGGGGGGGGGGGATCCACTCGGCATGCAAGAAGGGTTTGTTCAGTCTGATCCTTGCGGTAACTATTTGGGAGCAAGACTCAACATTTGTTGTTCGGCTGCCCCCAAAGTTTGCTCAAAGTCTCGCCCTTGTTGACAGACCAAACAGCGATAAGGAATAATCAAGAATCATTTATCTTTCTTGTGACAGGTTTAGGGGAAGGAAATCAGTAAAGACCAGAGATTTGCACACACAAACAAGTCCAGACCTTGGACTTACTCCGGTTGCATTCGACCCTGTTCCTAGCATTACGAGAAGTAATCAAAATTTGTTTTTGTACTTGTCTCACCAAGAATTGAAATGTCAAATGTATTATTGTCATGTCATGCGTCACGCTACATTGTCAAGCATGTGATAAGAAAGTTGTATTTTGACAAAATGTTTAACGGAGGCAGTGTTGAATTAATGATATACAGTGTACTTTGACATGCTAGAAACATATGTGAGTGTGTTTTTGTGACTTACTGGCATAACAAAGCAATTTATCAGGTCTAATGTTTACTGTTTTGTCGCATTCCATCACTTTCATATTTGTTTTTCACAAAGCAGAAGTTTGAGGTACCAAAGCAATATTCTGCACCCTAGTAAGGTCAACAACAAGAGATGACCCAACGAAAAATGAATTCCACTGTCCCTACATCAACACACACAAACACAAATTATGCTTTTAAAAAGCATTAATCTTACCGCAAAAAAGATATCAGTAATTCAGTCGGACAAAATTTATGTGCAGCTACAATTGCAGGTGTACTGCGAAACTAGGACTCTACACTCCACCCAGAACCACATTGTGATATGTCATTGACATTGTACATAAAAATTAAGCTGACGGGACTGATAGAGTAAAAGAGGAATTACAGACCAGTTTGAAGTGAGTGTGAAAAGAAAGATTAAAATTTTGAATTGCAAGAGCTATTGATTTTATCAAAGTCAGATTAAAAGTAAGGAAGTTCTGAAATTTGTAGGATTAGTTTCTTCTTCAAAACAATTCTCGAACAGTTGATATTATCACAGTGTAACTGTTAGCTTATGATGTCATCACCTCACAAATGTCCATTGACTCTTAAAAAGAAAGTGATAAAAATTTAATTCTTCTGCTATAAAAGTGTCAAACATAATATTCCTGGCTGAATAGCGTCTAAATTACGATCAGTCAGATATATTAGGACTTGAGGCTGGAATGTAAAAAATAGTATTAAATGGAAATTTCAAGATATTGTACACAAACTGTATGGTAAGTTCTGAGATGATGTCATCAGCTGATGATTTGCTTAAAAATACTCATATTGACTTTTCAGTTCCTGTTTCATTAAAACTAGCAAAACTTCAGAATTTCATAACTTTCCTAATTTTCATCCAATCCTTGTCAAATTTTGGCTGTTGTGCTTGTAAAATTTTAGACCTCTTTTCAGATTAACTTTTAACTGGTCTGTAATTCCCCTTTCAATGGGGAAAGTCCAAGTTCACCTGTTGCCTGGTGCATACGAGTATATCCTTTTAAGACCCGATGATTTAGGCTCAATGTTCCTTGTGACTCTTGTGTCCAAAAATGTACCCTCCAACTCTGTGTGTGTGTGTGTGTGTGTGTGTGTGTGTGTGCGTGTCAGGCATTTGTCTCATGAGGGCGCTGTGGTTAATGTGTTACATTCATTTCCTATCTCTGTGAACTACCTGAAAGGGCTGGTCTCAGTTATGCATGCTTTGCATATCACCATGGCAACTTGCTTAGCAGATTTCTCTTTCTTCACCACACAGGGTGTGTCCTGCGCTGCACTTATGGTTGCAATGATCTTGTCTTTTTGTTGAGTTGTTTCTTTGTTTTGTTTATCACTGGAGTGTTTACAGATTGTAGAGCTTTGGAGTATTTTAAGCACTACAAAAATAGCCCATTGAATGTGCTGATCATGATTTATGGATGTGGCAACTTTATTTAGCTTGGCTCATCCAGTGCTTTTATGCTGTTAATAGCTTGAGATAATGTACAAAGACTACATGACAGTAATACAAACTGTAGGTCGTCATGTACGGTTGTACGGTACATAAATCCCTATAGGACTTACTACAAATACTAGGTCATTATTAAGTCATTGTCATAAGTAATTGTTGATGAATGGCTTATGCAAGAGAGCTTACACAGTGTTTTATTTGCAGACCCCTCCCCCCATCCCCCCCCCCCCCCGCCCAGAATAATATGTTAGAAAGAGAAATTCATGTTGTCAAAGATTGTGACATACCCAAAATCAAAGTAGCTTTCTTCATGAATGATTTCCCTCAGAAAGGACATTAAATGGAGGTCCTGTGTGTGACAGAGTCACAACCCATGAATGTATAAAAGATCTCGCTTCATTCATTCATCTCAGAGAGCAGGGTGCTTAACTCGGAGCTGAAGTGGCCCACCCCAAGTACTCACAACTGGACCCGAGGGAAGACCTGCTAGTACAACTGAATATGGGCTATCCAGCCATCTTGTCAGATAGAGAATGAAAATCAATCACTCAATCAATCAAAAAACAAGAGATTGTGCATTGTCACCTGGGTAAGTTGTGGCTGTTGAATCCGGCCGGGATAGGGGATCTTGAAACCATGATTTGGCCAGTTTGTGCAGTATAGTGTGGCAATCAACGGATGTGAGTGCTTGGAGTGTTTGGATGCAATCAAGAGTGATAATTGCAACCTTCGTGGCCACATCACGTTTGCATGATTAGTGGTAACCCTTTCAGAAGCAGCATCTCATCATGTCGCTGAACTTGATATTTAAAGGAAAAATTTATCCTGATATGTTACTTTGTATAAAAGCAGAAAAACCTGAGTAGGAGGTCAGGATAAGTCTGGGAAAAGGATTGGACTCTTTAACATTTTATGAACAAATGGAATGAATAGCTGCTCAACACCCTAGAACACATGGAGTTGCCACTTTGTCTGGCTCGCCTAACGTTTTTAATTCAAAAACGTTTTCATGTGTCATTTTCCCCCAAACATTTTCAGTGATCTATTTTTCTGATTTTTGTGTTTTCTGACAAATCAAGATAATATCAGGGTGTATTCCCCCTTTAAACATGTCTGCAGTAGTAATTACAGAGTTAAAGGGAACAAAAATTCACTTTTCTAGAATTATAAAAGAGCAATGGACCAACTGCTTTCAGAAAGCAGGGGGAGTAATTGCTACCCTTAACATATGTCAATATCAAGTTGATGGAATTTGTAATTTTCATGAAAAATGGATTTTTATAGTATTTTCTTTATATTTTCTTGATATTGTAGTCCACTCATACGTCATAACCTCTAGTAGTCTCCTCATCCAGCGGTTCCAACATCAAAACTATAAAAATTCATAAGTTTTGCATCGATTGTCCGATTTTCCTCAAACTTTCACTGATGTGTTCTACTAATGCTGCTGCTTTCACTCAATCCACATTGCTCTTGGGGTTTATCTTCCCTTTAAGATAACATGTACTGACAAGGCGAATGGGGGAGGGGGAGCATGATTTTTGTGGAATATGCTGTGAATCATCAAAAAATTCAGTTTTCAGTTTCGGCACCATGAAGACACCTCCCTAGCAACCGGAGAAGAGTAGAAGTGATATGAGGGGACCCTTTCGCCAGTCACAGTGATAGTTTAATATCAAAAGTTTTGATATGAGCTCTTTTTTCAATCATTAAGTCCATACAAATAATCCTTCCCCCCCCCCCCCAAAGAGAAAGGGGGGAAAATGGCAGTCGCTGTAATATATGACCAGCAGACGTGAGAATCCTGTTTGCATTACACTCGAGAATTGCGAAGTGAGAATTGATGTCACATTTCATGAGGCCAGCTCTCTTATCGTATCTTTGCTGCAAATGAAATGTCAATAAAGTTGGCAGTCGCCCAAGTCAGAAACTTTGGCCGTCCCCTGCCCCCGGAATAGAGCATCGGGGGGGGGGGGGGGATGCCTTTTGGGGAATCATCAACTGGGTTGATGCACCGACTTTGTGATGCTTCGGGGGTATTTGGGTCAGTCCATTTCGTGTCAACGGTGTTAATGGATCTTAAATTGCAGACGACTTCGGCCGTGGCTGTAGGGCGCTTTTAATTGCGTCTCTCTCGCAAAATTTCCAAAAGTTATTTGCTCCCCATCACTGTCAAATGCCTGCAATGAAAACAAAATACTGGAAGTCTTATGCATGCACCCTGTGGACATTTAAAGATGTTAGTAATTCTCTTACACTGTTTCTTAAAGGGGGTGTTTCTATACATCTTTGTACCTAAATGAACTTTGAATTGTCTCCAGAACCAATGTTACAGTGCAAATCCGTGTCATGTTCAAGTTGTCTGTAGTAAACAGAGTAAATTGAAATGAAGGTAAGAATGAAAGTTTCATTGGAATTGTAGATGTTAGAACACAGTGATACCAGTTACAACCACAGCTATGCAAATTAGATGAGGTGTTTATGGAGACTGCATCACATTCTGTCATTGGTTTTTACATTGTACATGAAAAATGCAAAAGATTTAATATTTCTGGCCAGTGATTATAAGCAACTACAATCTCTTGACCTTAAATGTCAATATTGCTCAGCTATTGTAACACTTTTGTAGTAATTTGATTCAAAGGATGCAATTCATTTTTTTCTTTTCATTTTTGGAGAAGAGAAGTTAGTGAAGTTTTTCCTGCAGATCAATGGGAGATGCATGAAATAATGACATCACATCTCCTAATTTGCATAATGATGTGATCAGTATCACCATTTCATAACACAAAACACCTCAAAGGTTTTCATAAACTCATTACTATTTGTGTGATGTTACTGAATATGTTACCTCTTTTGTTTGAATTTACTCTGTTCATTCCTCAGTCAAAGTCAGTTTGAATATAGAGTGCCATTTTATTCTAAGTGTTGTGGCTTTGAATGACTCTTTAATGTGTGAGAAGTGTTCCCCTCTTTAAATCTCGCTTCACAAAACCTCAGCAGACAACGTGGATGTTGTCCTGCGTAGTGAAAAGATGTCCAAGTGTGATGCCCCGACCACCGTCATTATTCAGATGCAACCTTTTGACTCGGTGGTCGAGGGAATTTGTCAACATGGTCAAGTTGTTGGGAATCGCTTGATTTATTCATAGGTGACATACGCACGCTGGACGAAGACAGTATTTCACTCTTTTCTCTCCCCCCCCCCCCCCCCCCTTCCCCAGAAGTGGAGTAAAGGGCAAGATCAGATATGCCAACTGTTACTTGTGTGCAGTGTTTAGTACTACTTTTCTGTTCTTTTTCTTTCTTTCTTTTTTTGGCCAAAATACTGCAGCTTTCATGGGAGATACTATTTTCCCCAAATTGTATTGTTACATACACATTGCAGAAAAGGTAGAAATACTGTTGTTTTTTTTTCCACACACAAAAAAAAAACACCCCAACCTTTTCAGCCCTCATAATACATCAGTGCTATGTACAAGGTTGGCATCCCTATTAGATTAGGTGGGCAAGAAAACAAATGCTAATAGAAGAGATTAAACAAATGTGTTAATAGGGTGTTCATCATAATTATAGAGTTAGATAATGCAACAATATATGACAAAACTGAGCTTGTATTGATAGTGCTGGGTTGAAAACAGGGGCTGTGATTTTCCAAGTGTCATTAGGGAATAGGTGGAGCTAAGAGGAAGGCTTTACAGTGATTGGAAGAAATGATATCTTGTTTGGTGGAAAGTGCCCCAACATCTAGTTCAATGTTACAACATAACATATCATAACAGTTAACAGGGTGTTTCAAATCTTCTTGTCTGCTCTGCAGGGTAATTATACAACTCACATTAGGGTCAGTGAAATGAGCGTGCACTCGCCCTTTAAAAGGCATGGGACCCTTGCTAGTATTCCCAATCAAAGAAGTTTGGAGAAGTATGCATTGTATTGCCCAGTGATATGGTTATTCCTTTATCTTACGAGATTTGAAGTCACCTTTTTTTTTTTTTAAAGAAAGAGAGAGAGAGAGAGAATATTAGTTGCAAGTGCACTAATGAAGATGATAAAACTAGTCAGTCATGTGATATCATAAGGCCTTGTGTCAGGAACCTTTTTTTTTTTACTTGAGCGTGCAGATCATTATATTTACATTTCCTGTTTTGTAGTTACAATAAGTTTATTTTTTTTTTCTTTTTCCGTCTTTATTTTGCTTCTTCACAGATTAACAGATACAGAATTTTGACATTGCTGCATATAAGTACAGTATAATGTTTTCTTTTTTTGCAATGGTAAAAACAAATTGTAATACAATGCAAGGGGGAGGCTAAAATCTCCCTCATTTATAGCAAAAACAAAGAACCGAGTCCTCTCAGCTTGTTGGGCTCAGCCACAACCCCAACATATTCTCAGTCATATTTCAGGGATGATTTAATCATCCCTGCAAAACTTTCCATCCCCACTTGTCTACAGGCCAAACAAGCCAATCCAAACAAAGTCTATAATCATTACTGATCATGACAAGTGCAGAGGTTTGAGAATCTGAGTTAAAAGTGTAATTGACTGTAATTAGAATTTAGGAATGTAACTGAGCCCAATTGCTTAGACTGCAGATAACAAACACCATTTGGTTCTATGAAATGTTAATTTTCCTTTTCTATAGGCTATAGCTCTTTCAACCTTTTCTAGATAAATTATCTCATTCTTAAACTGATCAAAACTTAAGGTCTTGTCTTGACATTTGTTACGGAAAATAAAATGTTTTGCATAAAAAATAATGGTGTTTACCAGAGTCTTCTGGGTGTCAATACCAAAACAGATATCAATACAGGTTAGAGGTGAAGAAAGTATTGCAGTTCTTTCTAGCCACTTCGTAACGTTTTGCCAAAAGGTTCGTACATAGTCACAGTAAAAAAACAGATGGAGCAATGTTTGCTCTTCAGTGTTGCATAAATTACAATTTGGGGATGATTTTATACCAATTTTAAATAGAAATTTGTTTGTTGCAATTATACGGTGCAAAAACTTAAATTGAAAGGTTCTAATTTTTGTATCTAATGTGGCAAAAAATGAAATATTGAAACGCTTTCTCCATATAATCAAACTCTCAAGAGGTTGTTGCAAATCTGTTTCCCATTTTAACAAAACACGGGAATACTCGGTTGGACAGATCTTTTTTAACAACTGTGAGTAACAAAATTTAACAGGTGATTTATGGCATACAAATGCTTCCAACTTGTCATCAAAAACTTCAGGCTGCTCATCAACATTTACATGTTCTTGTTTCAAAACTCTTTTCCACTCAGCAGGTATAGCTGATAAAATTGCAAAATAATCTAAATAGTTTGAAATAGGAAGATTAAATTCAGCCTGCAATTCTTCAAAAGACTTAAAAAAACCATTTTCTCGTATCAAGTCTCTAACGTAAGATATACTTGCATTGGACCACCTTTTGTAAAATACAGTTTTGCCTGCTACCTTAATAAATGAGTTATTCCAAATCGATTGCCAAAGTATATCTTTATATCTAGCAGGGTTGTAGTATCTGTAGTGGGCCCAAGCCTTTAATACATCAATCCAAAAGAGATTTACAGATAAGTGGTTACAATCGTGTGCACTAAAGTTTCCTCTGAAAACACTCTTTCCTCCACATTTCTCCAGAAAGAATTTAGAGAACAATTTCCATTTTTTGGTTCCTGTTTGAGTTTCTTCCTCGAGAAATCTCTTTACCCAAGATACTTTTAATGCCTGACAAAAACTTTCTGCATGTGGCATTTTCAAGCCTCCATTTTTATAATCATCATACATAATAATACGTTTAATACGGTCAGTTTTTTGGTTCCAAACAAAGTTGAACAGGAGTCTCTGTAACTCATCAAAAAAGCGTTTTGGAGGATCTTGTATGTTACTGAATAAATACACAAACTTAGGCATCACCAGTGACTTAATTATAGTAATTTTTCCTAGCAGTGTCAAATTACGGTGTCTCCAAATGTTCAGTGTGCTTTCCGTTTCTTTCAACTTTATTTGGAAATTCTGGTTAAAACAGTCTACACTTCCTCTTAAAGGTATATATATTCCCAAATAAAATAGATACTCTGTTACCCAGTTCATCTGGATATCTGAACACAAAGTGCCACTCCACGGACCAAGACAAGCGATGTTGCTTTTTTCAATATTAACTTTCATCCCAGATATTTTTTGAAAAGCAGACAGTAAATGAAATGTGTTTATTAAGTTCATTTCATTAGCAGATAAATATACAATCGTATCATCAGCGTATTGGCTAACTCTGAGTTCGACTCCATCAATTTTAATGCCAGTAATGTTCTTACTTTGCCTTAACATGATACCTAGGATTTCAACTCCAACTAAAAACAAATAGGGTGATAAAGGGCAACCTTGTCTGACACCTTTTTGCAAATTAAAATTGATTGAAGAATATCCATTGTTAATTACACAACTGGATATGTCCGAGTACATCACTCTAATCCATGTAATGAAATCGTCTTTAAAACCAAAGGTTTTTAAGCAAGCTATTAAAAAATTCCACTCAATATTGTCAAATGCTTTTTCAAAGTCTATTGACACAGCTAAACCTTTGAATGGTTTCATTTGACAATACTGAATCACATCTTTCAATAGTCGAATATTTTCTCCAATATAACGATTTTTTAAAAAACCTGTCTGATCAAAATCTATTAAAAAAGGCAGGACTTTCTTAAGTCTATTTGCAAGAACTTTTGCTAGAATTTTATAGTCATTGTTCAGAAGTGTGATAGGTCTCCAGTTTTTCAAATGGAGCTTATCTTTACCCTTTTTTGGCAGTAAAGTGATGACACCCCGCTTCATCAGTGTAGACAGCTCTCCATCTATAAAACATGTGTTAAAAACTTGACATAGTATATCTTTTATGTCTTGCCAAAATACCTTGTAGAAATCTATAGGAAGGCCATCACAACCCGGAGTTTTTTCACTTGGAATTGATTTAACAGCCTCGAAACACTCTTTTTCAAATACCATGCCTTCACAGAGGTTTGCCTGTTCTTCTTTTAGCGTAGGCATTGAAATATTATCAAAAACTTCTTTAATGTCCCTTTCTTCAACTTTACATGATGTATATAAATTTTCATAAAAATCCTTTTCCATAGTCAAAATTTCAGATGGGTCACAAACGATCTCGTCATTCTTTTGAAGTTTTTGAATATGTTTTTTGTTGTAATTTCTCTTCTCCAAATTAAAAAAATATTTTGTATTTTTTTCACCATCACTGACCCAAGAAGCCCGGGTTCTAATCATTGATCCCCTAACAAATTCTTCTTGAATTTTAGTTAATTCTGCTTTCTTGTTCAATAACAACTTTTCTAGATCATGATCATCAGGATTTTGATCAAAATCGTTTTGAAGTTTTTCTATTGATTTTGCTAATAATTGAAAGTTATGTTTTAAATCTCGTCTAATCTTTGAAGATAATTCAATACACTTTTGTTTTACTTTAAATTTAACAAACTCCCATAAGTTACAAACACTCATATGAGAGTGCAACTTAATTGTAGATATTATAACTTTTCTTATTTGTTCCCGATTGTATTCTTGTGACAAAAGAGATGTATTCATCTTCCAGAACCCTGGTCCTCTTTTAGGGACCTTCTTAATAACTATTAAGGAAATAGCTGAATGGTCACTCCTGTGCCCATAATGTATATTACAATCCTCAACATAGTTACAAATATTTTTAGAAACCAAGAAATAGTCTAACCTGCTACGTGAGAGTTTGGAGCGCCAAGTAAATTGTAGCTTACTGGGGTTTCTTTCACGCCAAACATCCACAAGATCAAAATCATCTTTTAAGGTTTCTAATGCATCATAACAACGAGGGTGATATCGAACATGAACTGGATACCGATCTAAAACAGGGTTTTGAACAGTGTTCAAATCACCACCTATGAACAAAGGTTCTTCGCAATACTCAGTTAATACATCATGTAAATTTTGAAAAACATCCACCTTATCTTTGTTTGGGCCATATAAATTTACAACTGTAAACTTTGTAGTTTCACCATAAGACAAATTAAGCAAAAGTAACCTTCCTTCTTTGTCTCTGTGTACTTCCAAAACATCTAAACCACAGTTGGCTCTTAATAAAATACAGACACCTGCACTGTCCGACTGACCGTGACAAAAATATATTTTATTACCCCATTCACTTGACCACACTGCTTCACAGTTCTCTGTACTATGTGTCTCTTGAAGTAAGAATAAATCATATTTTTGCCTTCTAAGCCAACTAAATAAACATCTTCGTTTCACATCATTAGCTAAACCTCTGACATTGAGAGAGTATAACCTAACCTCTAAAATTTCACTCATTGTTCAAATTTGTCATCAATTTAGTTTTCATAGACCTGTACATGCAATCAATTTGCCATTTTATCTGAAGAAGCAAAACTACATACATACAAACTACAAAACTCTGTAGTAAATCCAATAGAGGGTGCTTATAATTAAAACAAAGCAAAGTCTTACTTTGAAACCTTTCATCTAGGCACTTATGACAATCCATTGTTTCTTCTCAAAATTCTCAAAAAAAAATTCTGAAACTCAGGAAGACAAAATAATGCTCGCAAAATTAACTTTCCTCTGCCGTTTAAAAAGGCCCTAATCAATGTCCAGTGTTGAAACACGTTCATTTGTACGAATACCATGCTTTTCCCGCATCAACTATACTCTGTCTATAGATCGCGAATAGTCTTGAGTGGTCCTACTGCTCCCTTCCCTCCTTCCTTATACTTAATGACACGGGGGACAGACCAGGGAATAAATGCAAAATGGCCATCTTCGCGCAATTGCTTCACTTTTTTCATCAGCTGTTGGTGTTTCTCGCGCGTCGATTTGTGTACGTCGTCCGATACGAAAATACGGTTCCCACCGAATTCTGCACCACGTTTGATAATAGCAGTCTTCAGCACCAATTCACGGTCTCCATAACGCAAAAAGCGAACGTGGATGGGGCGCGGTCTTTTGTTTCCCCTGGGTTCATCTGGTCGTACCGTCATCCTCATCGGAGTGCGATGGGCACGATCCATCTCCATAGAGTGCGGGATACCAAGAGCGTCGCGCACAAAGGCATGTACCACTGCCTTACAATCTGAGGCATCCTCCTCCGCACCTTCAGGCACATTGTGTAGGACTACATTGTTCCTTTTGTTTCTATTGACTAAATCTACGATCTGTGTCTCAAGCTTGTCAATGGTGGACTTGTCTGCTTTAGAATCAATTTTACATTTCAGTTCCTCCAAATCAAGTTCAAAATGACTCAAACCATGATCCATCTCTGACACATGGTGTTCAATTTCAGCCACCTTAGATTCCACTTGTTCTATTCTATCACACAGTTTGTCAAGTTTTGAAGAGACTGATTCAAGAAGTGGCATTTTTGACCAAATGTCCGCAAGCATCGAACTTTCACTGGGCATGTGTAGCATGCGGCCGGAGGGCGCAGGTGCGGTGCCCACCGGCAGCACCGCAGCTTCAGTGGAGGGCGCGGGCGTAGAGCCCACTGGCTTTGCTGTGCGAGGATGCTGTGCAGCCATTTCACAGTCAGTCACACGTGCTTTGACTAGAACAGCGATGTACGATAGAAAGAGTACTTACTTATTTGCTTTTGAGTCCAGTGTCACTTGTTCCATCAAAGTCAATGTGACGAGGGATTTACACAGTCCATTCAGTCATCTCCAAAATAATCTCCGGGAAAAGCAAAAGTGTCAAAATAGGCCATTAAATCGGGAGAAAATTATCCAGACAACATGCCTTGGTGAAAGTATATAGCGCCCTCCTCCAGTTACAATAAGTTTAATCGCATCATCGTACTTGAACAAACTTGCCTATTAAACCGCAAGGCTCCACATTCTCCATGATGCCGTTGTACATAATGTTTCCACTTTTGCAAGAGCAATTTACAAGTGCATGCACAATGTCTGATCGTAATTTCAATTATAAACAATTAATCTACAATTAAAGTGTAGTCGTACTTCATTTAGGTTTGTGTATTTGATATCTTTTGTGAATGTTTGAATGATATTCAATACTCTCAGTGATGCCCTTATGTACATAACATGCAGTTTTCAGTTTTGCAGGTGCAGTGTTCAACTCCATGTACATGGTCTCTTCTCATAACTTCAATTATAAGCAATTAATTTGCAATTAAAGTGTATGTGTACTTCATTTTAGGTTCATGCATTTGATATCTTTCACAAATGTTTGAGTGATACAGAATTTGAAGAGAGTGCGGTGAACTCATGTTGATGTTTCCTCTTTGTTAAAATCTTTCAGGCCAGAGAGTGGGAGCATGTTTCTGTACAACCGGAAGATTGTGAAGTACCGGAACGATGGCTACCTGTGGAAGAAGCGCAAGGATTGCAAAACGACCCGCGAGGACCACATGAAGCTCAAAATCAAGGGAGTCGAGGTGAGACAGAGGCTCGTAGAAACGATATATGTTCACATTTGCGAATTTGCATTTCTTTATGATCAATTTGTACATCTTTCAGTGAAAATATAACCTGTGGTACTGGTACCTCGTATCTACTGTAAAACCAGAATTTTTTGCGTGCATGCAAAGATTCGCAAAATAAAAAATGCACATCGAAGTGTTTGTCAACACAATGTATTGAATGCTGATGTTGACTTGCACGAAACTTCATGCCTCAAAAAAAGACTGTTGGCTCCAATTCAGAAAAGTTTAATGCCTTGAATGTTTTTGCTTTTACAGTTTAATACTTGTGTGACATTATGTCAAACTTAATGTGATGAATCTGACGGCAGAGTCCTGTTTAATTACAAAAAGACTTCAAGAAGAAGACACATATCAAAATGTTTGATATTTGACCAAATTTACACAAATGTAAGCATTCAAATGTTCAAATGAACTGGAATGATATTTTATCTTGCACCCACTAGGCCCATGGGGTATTTGCTGCTGAAATTACCATTTTGTCAGCAGTAAATTGGCACAATGCAATATTTGGTACCCTTGGGTACCAAATGAAAATTCACCAATTTGTTGAAGTATTTCTTTTTTTCAGTGCTGTACCCTGGGTTACTCAACAATGCGTAAAAATAATTTTTAGTAGCATTATGCACAATGTTTTCTTGTTTGTGATTATGCAACAATTAATGCATGCAAATAATAACTAATTAGACTAGAACCGGAATTTGTCAACACTGACAAATTAGGTGATCCGATTTTTTTTTTTAATCAATGATTCGAGTCCTGATAGTACAAAGTCTCAGCTACAACATGTTAAAATCTGAGAGAAATTCACCGAAGCATAAGTAAGATAGTGTTGGATAAAGTGAGTCATGTCAATTTTCACATCTAAAAGATTCCCTCCCATAGAGATAACACGTCATAACGAAGATAGAGAAAGAAGTACATATGACCTTTGACCCCACTTTGCACAAACAAGATGGCATCTGAGCAAAATGTGGTAATTTTATGAAATGATCCCTGTAACATGGTCTTTACGTGTGCAAAATATGGGAAAGATAGGACATGTATTTATCAAGATACAGGATGAAACATCTATGACCTTTGACCCTAATTTACATACCCAAGATGGCGTCTGATCAAGTAGTTGTTATTTTGTAAAATAATGTTCGTGACATGAACTAAACATATGCAAAATATGGTGGTGATAGGGTATGTTTTTCTTGCGTTATTGCACAGAAAGTTGCAGAAAGGAAGAAATATTTCAATACATCGAAGATAAGCTTTAATTTCAACCAAGTTTTTGGACGTGATGCCGACTCCGTATGAAAAAGCGAAGGGCACACTTACCATAGCCCAAAGTCTCAGCTACAACATACTAAAATATGGGAAAAATTCACCGAAGCATAAGTGAGCTAGTGCTCGATAAAGATAGTCATGTCAGTTTACATTTCCAGAAAAACTGCACTCCCATAGAGATAACACGTAAACTGGTCAAATTTGACAATGTTACTTTTAATCCATTTTTACGAGGTGATGCCGTCATCCAATTAAAATGTTGTTATTATATGACTGAAAGACCGTTTAATAAGCTACATCATATTGAAATTTGGACGAATATTAATTAAAGAATAAGTGAGATACGCTTGAGTGAACTTAAAATTTGATGACGTCATTTTGAAAATTTACTTTTTTTACTTTATTAAGAAATTTGATATCTTTTCATCATTTTTCCAGCATCACCAACCCATGAAATAACATGTACAACTCATCAGCTTTCAGAATATGTAAAGAAAATAGGGGGTCATCGTCCATCCTGACGAGTAAAATTGGATTTTAAATTGGCGGTTTTTTTGCATTGTTGCACTGTATATCGCCATTGACGCGCGCGCGGAATTTCAACTTTGACGGGCTTGTGTGACGTCATATTGAGTCGGATTGACTTGAAACTTGGTAGAAATATTCCTTGACATTTCAGGTATCTGACAAGTGTGAAAAAACGGGGAATTTCTATTGCGTATGAGCTGTGCGTGCGTATATGTGCGCGCGCGTACGCGCCCGTCCAATTTTTTCAATTTTTCAAAAAATGCTCTAATTGGTCTGAAACGTGTGCAAAAAAAATTTGAGCTCGATTTGAGCATACAAATATTTCAACGCGCGTGTACGCGCACGTTTGAAGAGAAAATATAAATTTTGATTATATGAGTAGAATGCGCTTGACTTGAAATATATGTGACGTAAATTTCATTGAAAATTTTCATTCCATTAAAGAGATATGATTGAGAATGTGTTTTCATATAATGACGTCATAGTGACGTCACGGTCGACTAATCACTATGATTTTATTTGAAGGATCGTCTTTGGGACATGATACATGTATGGTATAATTTTGACATTGATAGGAAGAGGACTTTCTGAGATTAGCGACACACAACTTTTGCGGAGAAAGAAGAAGAAAAAGAAGAAGAACAAAGAATCAGTACAGATACAGAAGGTGATCCGAGAGGATACTCGGATCACCTAATTACGGAAGTTGACATGGAGGGAAAATCGGCATCGGGATTGTTATCGCCGAGCCGATATATGCCGGCGCTGATGATCAGAAGATAGTCGCCATGACAACATTGCATAACTGTATGATAATGGACATGAGATGGCGCTTCACAATGCCGTACCCCCATTTACAACAATTATACCCTGGTGTACGGCGTGCTGAATCAGTCATCTGTAGTTTGTGGCAAATTTTATATATCGAAGCAAATTAGCTAGGATTATTAACACTCATGAAATGTGCACATAAATTAGCTGGGACTATGTGCACTCATGAAATGTGTGCATAATCATGAAAAAATTGACAAAAAATTTGCCAATTTCACAGAGAAACAGGAAATTTATCATCTATCCTGTGCTGTCAATCTAAGATCATGCATGAAGTTTAAGCAATGAAGAGGCTCTTGAAAATTTTACAACTGAAACAAAGGTTACATATGACAGGGGGCTGTGGAAGTTTTGCAAGGTGGGGGGGGGGCTTGGGGCAAGGGTTAATTGTACTTTTGTTTATTTCTTGCTTTAGAAACCCACAAAATTTGTGTGTTGAGGGGGCGGGGGTGTCCGCATCCCCTGTATGAACGACGAAGGCTCAAGTGAATGAGAATATAGAAAATACTCTGGAGTATTATGGAACCACCAGTAAGGCCAAAAAAAAAAAAGGTTGTATTGGCGTAACATGAGATTTTCAAATAGGGTCGGTCGGGCGGACTTTTTTTTTTTTTTTTGCTACCTCCATTTAACGTGTATACCGGTAACTCGTGCTCAGTAAACAGTTACAACTGCTGCACCGTATGTGCTGTGTTCATCTATTCTAAAAATCATTTATGAGGCTGATAATACTCGAATTATACCCCTTCACAGAATTTAAAGACGTTGAAATCCCTATCCTGAATGTTTTCACTTCATATTTTACTATTTTGACTTAGATAAGATAGATGCAAATTGACCCATATGTACGATCTTTTCATCGCACACGGCGATCTCTATTACAGTCCCACATATACAGATTCGTGTAAGTTCTCTACACAAGAAACCTATGGCAAAACTGTGCACAATACATTGCAGTCTGAATGATAGAGTACGCGTCCGTGTTGGAAACAGATGACGTACTGACCAAGCGAGGCTATGCAAGGCGCTATAAATATGCTAGCGCTCCCTCGTACATACGATATCCCCAAAGCCGTTTCCACTTCCGGGTGTTTTGCGATCGCAGTCAAGAAGATACTTGATATCGATAGCAAAAAAAATAACAAAAAAACATAGGGTCGGCGGAATTTTTAGGGTCGGGGGGGTTACGCCAATACAACAATTTTTTTTTTTTTTTTGCCTAAATGATGATATACACTGTAATGAAAAAGATGCAGATCTAAACCACAGCTATATGGCCTCAGTCACACTGTGGGAATCTGCAATGTATGTGTAATTTCACTACCAGGTATTCTGCTTTGCGTGCAAAAACTGTAGTTTGGGCAGTCTGACCGCAAACTTCTCGAGAAGTACCAATCGAAATTTCGTGCAAAACTTCATGCATGCACTTGGAAATTTTCTCACTTCCCATGAAGCTATGCATGGTTTTGTGTAGTCTGACAGGGCATGACTGAAACTTTAAGAAGTTTGTTGCGTGATTAGATTGATTTCATGTTGCATCATATGGGTGCCATTGCGCATTTACATTTTTTTTTTTTTTTTTTTGAGGAGGGTGTGCGGTTTTTGCCTATGTGGGCATTTGTGTTACAGACAAAAGCAATGGGTAGTTTCGCATCACTCAAACGACGCATTGTTTTTTGGTAGTGTCATTGCGTGCTTCAACTTCCAGAATTTATAGGGAAGTAAACTGTGCACATTTTTGCATAGTGTAAACATGGCCGAAGTGGTTTCGTGGTCTTGATGGTTAAGCCCTTGAAGTCATTATGGGGATTTATGAGAGAGTTTAACATTGGTCTTGTTGGTGGATTATACAGTTTCACTCTCAGAAATCTCTCACACTATCAACTTTTTTTTAAATGAAAAAAGATTATGTGTGGGTTGCAGTCTGGATGATCATTCATTAATTTCTTCCTTGACAAAAAGAAATGACCTATTAAAGCAAGATGAGCATGTTCTACTTGATGGAAAATGTTTGAGTTTGTAAATTCATGAAAGTTAATTCCTCTGTGTTTATGTACATTTACTTCATATGACTACAAGTCATAGCAGTGCACTGCAGATTAGTTCCTGTCACGTCAGCTCAACTTTCATGCAGTAGATGAAATCCACTTGTGAATATTACCTGGCTGTCAAGTCTCCCTGAATGTGTGAGAGATTTCCTGAAAGACCCTAAATATCTCTTTGTGTTGTGATGAGAGAATATAAAAGCCTGCCCTGTTTGAGAATCAGTTGAAGAATTTCATTGCAGAATGAGTCGACTCCATTCTTGTAAATTTGATATATTTGTGATTAAAACTGAAAAAACCCAAAACAAAGGAAATAATAAGAAAGTATGGGATATTATTGATCATAATATTAAGAATATTCCTTGTTATGTAATAAGTAAGGTATCACTGCCAAGCATATATTTTGCTCTTTCTGATGATATATTCACTCTAAAACAGTATTATTGAATTGAATTGAATTGAAATGCTTCAAAATGGTGCTAAAAGATAATATACAGTTTTGGTACCTCAAAAGTTTCCCTGAATTTCCTTGTCTTAGTTTGTGTTTCAGGTTAAAGTACCTTTCATATAACTAACACCGTGAGACTTACTCGCCCCAAAGTGCTCTCATGTCATGTACTACCTCACCGCCGTACGGCGGCGCATACTAGTAAACGTCTCTGGTACGAAACCATTATTGCATGATTACTAAGACATGAGAGCACTTTGGGGCAAGTAAGTCTCACAGTGTTAGTTATATGAAAGGTACTTTAACCTGAAACACAAACCAAGACAAGGAAATTCAGGGTACCAAAACTTTATATTATCTTTAAGCCATTTTGCGATTTAAATTCTTAAATTTCACCCATTAGAATGGATGTGAAATACAGTTGACATCCTGATTACTCCTCTGAAACTCTCTGAATGTTATGGAGGAATGGTGGCAGCCGTGATGCCACAGATAATTACTATTTTGGGCTAAAATACTAAAATTTTCATATTGTAGATGATCTTGAAAAGATCAGAGCTGTACTGTAGACTCGCTGAAGAGCAAGAAAGATTTTGCACAACTGATATATCACTGTAATTGGATCAATAGAGAGAAATTTTTGGCATATGAGGCAAGAGCTCATCATAGCAGTGAACTGTCAAAGTATGTTTACCGTCTTGGATATAGTACGCTGATGCAATGCAAAAATGCAGCTGTGTTTGCTCCATAAATTTCAATTATTGAGTCAAGGTTGCAGCCCTGGTTAGGAGGGCGAGGGGTTGCCTCCAATTTCAGGCGACGGAATAAACCTCAAAGCATTTCTCAATGCCTGTTTTAATATGATTTTTCATGACTTGATTCAATTCATTTCTGGCATCATTATTGGTATTTCTTTTATTGTCATCGCAGTATAAAAGAAATCTGCTTTTACGATCATGCCGTTGCATTGCCACAAAGCCTCTAATTTGCACGGCCTCTTTTCATAAAAAGATCATTGACTTTCCATCCTTAATCATCTTTCCTCTCTGTTTCTCTTTGTCTGCTCCTCTCATCTTCCACTGGGCATCATCCGGTAGTGTCTCTATGGCAACTATGTGCATTCAGCCATCATCCCGACATTCCATCGACGCTGCTACTGGCTGCTGCAGGTAAGAGGTGCTGCATGTGATGCGAGTTTAAAGGAGCGGTTGTCATGTTACATGTTTCTAACACGGATGATTAATGACCTACGCAATTGATTATGTAATCATCGTTACCATCCTCACAAATTTTTCTTCACCAGATGGATGCAACCATGTTTTCTTGCTGGGGTGGTTTTTGTTCTTTGTGAAAAAGTCATTTTTGGGGGGTGGGAGGGGGGAGGGGGTCGCGTGCATATTTATGGTGGAACTTCAGCTTATAGCATCAATCATTAACCCTCTAAATTTGAAATAAAAGTATGAATAGGATGTTTGTTGCAAAACTTTTGAAATGTCCATTTGATTCATTCGCTGCCCACCGGGGTACATTCGAAAACCATGAACAGCACCGGTCAAGAAATATGTGCATCGAAGTGTATGCTCATCGTTAATGGTAGACCCTAGTCAAGATACTTCTGCTATGTGTGTACTTGTACAGAGATCAATGATAGTGCTGTACACATTTTGTTATGGGGATTCTGAAATATTATATATATCCGAGCCGGGCCAGCATTACACTCCACGGTATACCCGTGCTACCAAGTCTTGTGGGGTTGGAAGGGTTAAAGGGCAATAAGGCATGCCAGAGCCGTGGTGAAGGCAAGCATTGCTACATACCCAGCTGGTGGGGGTTGGTGTGCCCCAAAACTCAGGGAAGAAAGAGGAGAGGGAACAGACTAACAAGCCATCAGCATTGGCTACATGACATCATTAAAACTGACCTTGAGTGACATCAATTAACATTGCGCTGGAATGCCAAATGTTTCTTATTTAAATGCATAGCGATTATACATTGTGTACACTATATGCATTATTGCACATTTATACATACATTGTAATATATACATATAAACATATGCCTGGTAAATACATACAATCACCATACCATATAGGAGTGGTACACACATACACACATGCAAATGGACAGACATACAGTATACAAACAGATGTATGTACATAAATACAGCATTCGTACATAGATGTACGCACATACAGACACACATACATACATACTGATAGCATATCAGTAGTTGCACATTCTGACATGCAGGCATGCAGGCATGCGTGAGGCCTGTAGATATGCATATAAGCAGTCAGCATGCAAATCTGAAATGCGGACATGAACCCACTGCTCTGGTAATGCTTTATCATCGTTCGGCATGCCTTGGATAAGCCCTCTACCCCGACACTTTCATTTCTTTTAAAGATTGTTTCACAATACAGGGGTAGATTTTAATCAAGTTTATCAGGAATCGTTTGCAGTGGGAAAGAGTTTCAATACTGTCTAATAGGACTCATGGGGTTGGTACTTAATGGCAGCAGAAAAAAAAAGAAAGAAAGCTAATTTTCAAATTAGTTCTATTAGAGCTGAGGCTGCATAGAACGCTGGGGCCTCATTATTTAAGTACAGGTGAGGAATAAGAGTTGTCCACAGATGGTTGCAGGATGGTCCCATTTGGTCCTCTTTGGTTTCTGAAGGGGCAACAATTTATCCTAGGAGTAGGCGACATCAGTGAAATATATTTTTTTGCATTATCTGCAGAATGCACAGGTACATGCAGAGATACGCAATCTTTGCAAGAGTTTTCCATGGGGTTTGTAGATATCAGTAAAGGAGGGGCATATGGCAATAACTATAAAGACCAGCAAATCTCCCCAGTTGACATTTGCTGCATAATTGAATGATAAAACTGTCCTGGTCAATAAAAAGGTTTGAAACATTGTGTTATATTGGAGTGCAGTCTTTGATTTGTTTACCTTAACAATAGTGGTAGACAGAATTTTTTAGGACCCCATATATGCCAACAGGATTTCTACAATTACAGAATAATTTCTGACATCTCTCTTCTTGCATTGTTATTTGATTTATTTCTGCAGCAAATTGAGTATATGAATATAAGAACGACCCAAGTCCAATTTTTGGCCAAATTCAGTTTTTCATGGGAAATTGTAGCTTATGCATGGACTCATCTTGTGTGTAAATGATAAATCCTAATTACCCCCGGAAGTGCCTGAAATGAATGAGTTAAATCTTATATTAATGTAAGAATGAAGGACTTGGGTCATTCTTACATTCATATAATAGCGCCCTCTCTCGTCCTTCTCCCATCTCTATAGCAGAATATCATGTATATGAATCAAAGAACGACCCAAGTCCATATGAATCAAAGAACGACCCAAGTCCATATGAATCAAAGAACGACCCAAGTCCATCACACAAAATGGCCTCTCCACAATTAATGTAAATGTTAATTGTCATAATAATATATGTTCTAATTTGTATATACAATGTTGCTTTCCCATCACAGTTAAATAGAATATTATTGGACAAATAAAAAAGATATGAAGTTTTTTCTAGTTTACTCGAAATGATCCTCCATGGACTTGGGTCGTTCTTATATTCATATACTCAATTGAATCCTCAGACAGAAAAGTTTGTGTGTGATGAATACATACCCATATTTAAGGGTAAAATGTCTGTGGGGCGTTGGCAGCATATTAGCAGCCATGGGTGAACGGCACAGCCCCCCTTGCAGTCCCTGTTCTGTCTATGTTTTCATCAGTCAAGAAATTCCGACTCGGAGTTGCCGTAGAGTTATTACCGTATGATTCCACTGATGCAGCCATGCTTTTAGGGCATAATGGCCTTAATTTTGTTTTCCATGAAGAACAGAATTTAGGTATTTTAGATTCGGGGGGGGGGGGGGGAATGCAGAGTGGAAAGGAAAAAAATAGGAGAGGCAGATGCTGTAAACAATGCATTAGTTCTTCCATTAGGCCCAAATGAATGGGGAAACTCCGCAAATTCTTTCACCTCTGTTACCGCGGACAAAATCATCTCAACCTGGTCTGCTGGTGTTTATCTGTGGCCCTATTGCGGGATGACCTTTCTGACGGGATGGAAAGCGTTAAGGAGTGTCCCATTTCTGTATGTGCACGTCGAGTCCATTAACCCCTTGCATTTGAGCATCATTACCGTGAAAAAAGCTTGGCGCATTGGATTTGGCAGGCCACGAATGGGGGGGCTTGTCCTCGAGTAATTCTCGCTGGCAGTCGGAATTCACCGTGATGAATTTAATGTCGGATTCGATGAAGCTATGGCGAGATTGATGGTGGGATTGTGTTTATGCTGAAAATGTATGTGGCCGAGGGGAACGGGAGTTGGAGATGGCGACGTTTGCGGCTCGATAAAAGTTTGTCGATGGAGAATTGCCGAGATTGTGGCATTCTATCATTAAAGACAAAATGAAGAGACCATGCAAAATCAAACCAAAGACTGCTATGCATTCCTATCATTGTTAGAGTGAGGTTGTTGACTTGTTTTAAAAGTTTGTTTGTTGTCTCCAAAGCCAGAGAAAGGTCATAATAACTTTCAAGCTGGCACATACAGGTATCCAAAAAACTTGTGGTACCACAAGACTCAGTTACCCTGACAGATTTCCATGATGCAGAGCTGTGTTTGCCATTGCTGTAGTCATCCGGGATTAGAAGCCGAGAGTAAAGAAATCTACTTCCCTGCAGCTTTGAAAGATGTACTTAGCAGCCAGGAAGCCTAAATGGCATGATTGAGTCACGATGAAAATGTTAGGTCTGGATGAGGTTTACATAGATACTGACATTATTAACCCACTGAGGACGAGCTGATTTTTCTGCAACGTACATTTCCCACGGACGCCTGCCCAAGTGTACTCAGCACTAGTCTTCATCAGGTTAATATCAATAATAAATGAAGAAAGGAGATTTGAGAATAAGAGGGAGAAGGAGAGATCAATTGACTGGTAGGTAGGGGGGGGGGGGAGTGATTGGAGAAGAGACTTAACCATGTAATGTGACTCACAGTCATGGTACAGAAAAACAACAAGTGTTCACTTTTCTGTAAGTCATACGCATGTACCTCTTCAGTTCAAATTCATTGCAAAGAGCAGGGTGTTTAGACCGGTGAAGTGGTCCCACCTTACATCCAGCTGGACCCCTTGGAAGATCAGCTATTGCAGCTGAATATGGGCTATCCGGCCAAAACAAAATCTCTATTTATCTTTCTCCTTGATATTGTAAAGAAAGTGATGTGTAAGAAATTTTAATTTGTGTATTGGTGGGCACTCCTGGTGTAGTCCCATACATTCCTTTCTGTGTGTGCAACACTTTGTTCACTTTATATGAAAAGAGGAGGGCTGTTGCAAACATGTATGAATGAAAAACATAATTACATCAAAAGCTCGTATAGAGCCACTGAACTGCCCTGTGGCCACCTGTGTGTGTGTGTGTGTGTGTGTGTGTGCGTGTGTGTGTGTGTGTGTCTATATTTTGTGTACATGTGTGGGATAAAGTGTGTGAAAGTGTGTGTGTCTGTACCTGTTTCATATCAGCCATGTAATACCCTCATTCAAAGATCACCCATCTCTGCAATTTAATTTCCATGAGTGCATAGCCAATCCATATACTAAAACCATACAAAAATATCATGAAATTTGATGCTTTCTTCAATAGAGTAGAGGTTCCTACAGCAAGAGCTAGATTTGTGGGTGCCAAATGGGGATACTGAAAGCCTGTGGCTCACTTTATGTACTTTATAGGTGTGGCTGTGTGTGATGTGTCACATTAGCTTTCGACATTAGCTGTCTAAAGCACGAAAAAACTAATGATTTGGATCATACTACCATGCTGGTGTGATTGGTTTTTTAATCACATCTCAAAAGTGCAGACTGATTTATCCTGTCCCTATCTGCTGACCCCCTTCCCCACATATCCATCAAATATTCATGTAATCTCATCAGTGAATGCATGACTGTTTACTTCTGTAACCATTCATACAGTCTTTTCCTCCTTTAGAAGTAGCAAAACATTTACAAATGAAGAGTAGACACTATGGTATTTTTCAATTCAATTCAATTCAATTCAATTCAATTCAATTCAATTCAGTTCAATCCAATCCAATCCAATCCAGTCCAGTCCAGTCCAATCCAATCCAATCCAATCCAATCCAATCCAACCCAACCCAATCCAACCCAATCCAATCCAATCCAATCCAACCCAATCCAATCCAATCCAATTCATTTCAATTTAATTCAATTCAATTCAATTCTACTCGATTCAATTCAATTCATTCCACATGCTAAATAGAATACACAAATTCACCGACACACAATGCACATCACGTTTACATGGAAAAGAGAAGAATGAGACAAAAATATTCATATAGTACATGAGGGAATCAGATAAGGCCATATGAGACCTATCGAGGCTAATTCCCTCACAAATGAACAGAATGCAATTTGCAGTCAAGGGAGAGATACATTTTCAGAGCACTACAGGGTGTTCAGATGCAAGAAAAAATTATACTAGAACGGTACAGCTATACCAATATGGATATAGCTATACGTTGTATTTATACGTCTGAACGCTGACTAACGAAACGATGCATAGCGAAATGGCGGTCAGATCATCGTTTCAAACTAGAACTTGATAACGAGTCAGCATTCCATCATGTCCATTATGCCTCTGAACATATGGCAACCATAGAACTGTATAGTTGGGCGGGGCTCAATGGGAGTGGGCACGAAAGGTAACCGCATAGCTGTCACTCATGACCATAACGGCATGCACAATGGGAAACTGCACATCTATGCAATGTTTTCCGGAACGGTCAAGATTAGCGTCTGAACGGTCTGTCAGCAATATGATGATTCTTTATATGTCATTTCTTTATCGAGTTTTGGTACATAAACTGCCTTATGTCTGAACAGGGGGTTACACTCATTTTTTTTTTTTGAAAGTGCAGAAACCAAATTTATATAAACTTTTTAGGTATGAAAATCTGATTTACAATGATATCCTCAGACTGCACAGTCATGGCTGTGTTAGTTTTCCCTGTAGAAATGAAAAAAAAAAATCAACAAGTGAACAAAGTCTGGTATGAAAAAGTGATTTACAGTGATATCCTAGAATGCATGTTCATGGCAGTATAAGTTTTCCCAAGAGAAATGAAAAAAAAAAAACAACAACAAGGGAACAAAGTCTGGTATGAATGGTTCATTATGTGCCTGGATTGACTGCTCTAATTAGTTCATGGAGCAGCTTGTCATTAAAGGAACTACGCAATGCAAATGCATGTTTACTTCTGATGATTCGTGATACCCTCAACATCACTTATGTGGCCATATAATATGTGTCATATATTTCATAATATGTATATATTTTTAAAAAAAAATTCTTCAAATTACTTGGATGTGCCTACAAAAAAACAAACCCCCCCCCCCAAAAAAAAAAAAAAACACCTTCTATTCCAAGACTCTGCCAGTGGCATCTGTCCATCATTGCTTGAGTACATGATTAACAAAAGACATTAGAATGCATTAGTTTTTTCCTAGGCTGAGCATAACTTGCAGGTTTCCACATAACACTAATATGATAGACAAAAGATGTTGCAGAGAAACAGGAAAGTTTTGCTCAGACTACGGGAAAGTGCATTCCCATGTCTTTTGTTATTAAACATATGTGACCCGCTGCAACAAAAGGATCCTAAAGTCACTGACGGCTGAGCCGAGAAAATCGAGTTTGAAGTCACATCATCAAAACTGGTCAAAACAATCGGATTTCTGTTTTTGGCATAATTTTGTAGTCTAATGTTTTGTCTATTATCTGCCAAAATTTTGAAGCTAAATGATCAAAGGAAAGGCAAGAAATCAGCCTTTTTCTTGGCCATGATTTTCTGACTTTCAACGTAACAGAAACGTGTCCGCCCGTAGCAACGAGGGAGTGATCTTATTGGTCAGTGTGTGGCATCCTGATTGCTGATTGGTCGTGCATAGACCGCTGGCGCTATTAAGCTTGAATGAACATCGCGGAGGTCGCTAGGAGCATACCTTCTATTATCAAGCGGTGAAAACTGTCTCGCCTCCCCTTGATCATGATAGCGTCGGAAGGAAAACTTTGAAGGCGTTTTTCTCGAAACTCTAATTTCCACTACCACATGACAAATTAAAGTAGAAGAGTAAGGGAATAATATGCCATTTTCAGAAAATTGTCCTCCCCTGATTTTTGGATCCTTTTGTTGTAGCGAGTCACATATTAGTACTTCAGCAATGATTGGCAGATGATGTCCCTGGCAGAATCTTGGTTTGGAAGGTGTTGTTCTTTTTTTGTTGGCATTTCCAATTGATCTGAAGAAAAATAGTTGGAAGATTTTTATAAAATATATGAACATATTCAGATATTCTGATGGCCACTTAAGTGATGATCAGCGTAATAATATTATGAACAATACAACATGCATTGGCATAGCATAGTTCCTTTAAATGGCAACAAAAAACAAGAAAAGTCCTTTTGTACCATGTAGTTCCCTCTCCATCATGATAATCTGTTAATTAGGGCCACCACTTTAATGGATAGCAACACTAATCTCATGTTTGCATTTGGGTGAATGTAGAACTGAATCTCGACGAATCGTGGCCCGTGATATCGAGAGAGGAAAGCGGCCTGCATCGTTTGCAGACCAAATCCAGCCGTTAGGCAATTTTTATCCGTAACATGATTATGGACACCACGCTGCACACGTGTGTGACTTGAATAGATCCTGATGTACGAGGCACGGTGATCAGGTTTCGATTTCTCCTGGCTGTTTTGTCACATTCTTGTTTTCGGCGGCGGATCACGTTCCGGACTCGTTTATTAAGATTTTTGTTCTTCTTCACTCTTGTCTCTCTGCAGCAAGCCGTGCAAAATCTGTTTGTAGAAACTGTGAAATATATCTATATGTTACTTGGGTTGTTGTTGTTTGGTTTTTTTTTACCTAGCAACGGGTATTTCAGGTAAAGGGCATTTGCAATACATGAACTGAAATTTCCAGGTCCATTCAGGACTTGTTAATTTATTTCATTTCATTTTTTTTTTTTGCATCATGATATTGGATGCACACATCGTCGCTTTCATTGATTTTACTCTTTGCCGTCATGACAGCTAGCCTTGCATGGCTCATACGTCGATGCCCGATGAATCAGAAGTTCAGCCGAATTCTCGGCGTTAGTCGAGGGTAGAGACATGGTGGAGACATTGCATTGTCCCCCAGCTTTTCAGATGGGTTAAAAGTGAGGGCTCAGAATTGATTGTCTTCAGAAAAACAGAGGAAATTAAAATGTCAGTGAATTCAAGTGATGATATGTTCTTTTACCAGAAATTTTATTTAATCTTATGGAGGGGGTGCATGCTTTTGTACAGGACATTCTGTTTGGAAGAGATTTTATGGTCAGATATTGCCGGAAGACAAGAATGAAATGTATCATTAGTGCTGTCTCCATGGTAAGGTCATTTCATGAATTGATGTTACGCTTGTGCTTGTTAAAGTGAATACATCTTTGCTGTCAAATTGACAAGTGTGTTTATAATCAAAATTTGCCGAGCATGGTAGTGTTCACAATATGACATATTTGTATTTATGATAAATGTGAATTCTGTGTTACTAATTAGCTTGCAGAGGGCATCTAGATACTTGGATTCATTAAAAAAATAATTTGATTGGAAGAAACAGACAAAATGATAATTGAAGATAAACTTGTCAGTACCTACTAATCTAGCCCACATATTTGGCAGTTGTAATATGTTTGAAGTCATATATAAGAGCTTGAATTGCATAAATGGGTTTACTTTACCTCAGCCACAAGCAGCACAGTTGTTAAAGAGATACAACAACAACAACAACAACAACAACAACAACTACAACTATTACTACAACTACAACTACAACAACAACAGCTGAATCAAAGTTTCATCACAATACTTTGATACTGTGCCAGAAGTTGAGACTTTTGCATCAAGAAGTTTGCATTGCTAAAGTGTGCAAAGGTCTTCAAAAATTTGTTTGACACATTCTGACAGTATTATTTTAATTTAAGTAACAATGCCCATTATGATGCTCATCGTTATGCTCAGTTTTGTGTACTTGTGTCTCTGGTACAGAATCCAGACATTGTGCTCGTCCACTACCTGAACGTGCCGGTCACCGAGGATCGCAAGCTGACCCTGGAGTCTCTGACCAATGGGTCCCTCATTGACCTGCCCCAGCGGGATGGCAAGACCTGGTCAACGGAGGACATCATCAAGCAGATCACCCCCATGTGTGAGTTGTTGAGCCCCAGGCAATACTGTTTAAATCATTGTGACAAGTTTTCGAAATCGACTGCATAGAATGATCCGTTATCTTGCAGGGGATGTTAATGAGTGGTTGCGGAGGAAAGTGAAAATCATTCATTGCTTAATTTCAATGTGATTCAACATTATTCTACCATAGAATCATCACTTTTGAAGTGCTTCTTGATTTCCCATTATCTGTAAAACCAGGCATAATCACACCACACCAATGTGATCATAATTATCTGGAAGATTACTTTTGAATGGATCCTCAGATTTTCCTCAAATTTTCATGATGAGCTTTTTTTTTTCCCCTAATATTTTTGCATTCAATAAATCCACATACAGTGTACATATTTAGTCCATTGCAACTACTTCCCTATTGATAGAATAAGATCTTTGCTCTTTGTAATTAGTTGGTGTTTTTTCCAGGTGTCATATTCTATGGCTTTACTTTTACTGATGGTTTCATATTCCTGATTGATTTATTGTCTTCTTTAGCAGCTTGCATGTTTATATCTGTTGCTTGGAGATGAGTAGTTAACATAAGGTCATTGAGCATATGAAAGTAGTCATCAAAGGCATTATTGATATGAAACTACTGTGCCATAAGATGATGTCTTATTTGATTACCAGTACCAGTGAAACGGGGGCTCTTGTGCCAATGTTTAGGAGATCAAAAAATAGTTCCGTGTGTGTGTCTGTGTGTTTTCTTTAATGAAATAGGAGAGAAAATGATAATGGAAATTTACATCTGTAGGAATAATTCATATATTTAAGTGTGTTTGCTTGTTTGTGTGTGTGAGTGTGTCTGTCTGTGGGTGTGTTTGAGCGCTTTCCTAAAGCGAAACGTACTGTACAGTACCTGCACCAGAGGAGCGCTTGAATGCCCCTAAAGTGTACCGTACCGTACTGTACTGAGCCAAAAGTGGACCACTTCCCGATGTGCTCCAAAAGCGTTCCAAAAGCGTACCAAAAGTTCGCTGTAAAGCATGCGCATATCATGCGCATATGTCACAATGCAAAGACATCATTCTCTTTGTTCGGGACAGCTGCATGTAGTTCAAGCGCCAGGTGAATGACATTCTTGCTGCAAAAATGCTTGACCTCTTCTAAAAATAGCTAATGGGGTATGCTCTCTCAACAGAGCGCTCGAACGCTCCAAAACTGGCATGGTACGGTACGGTACGCTTTAGCTCAGTTTGCTTTGCTTCGCTTTAGAGCGCTTGAAGGCACCCTGTGTGTCTGTTATGTGTGAAAGACAGAGCTGCCGAGTCTCCCCGACTGTGCAGGAGGCTCTCTAAAAACTTAGATATCTTTTCATGCTCTGACAAGTGCATATTAAAGGGATGGTACAGTTTTGGTTGAGGTCAGAATTGAGATTTTAACTCTTTGCGAGATAATTAGAAACCACTTACAAAAAACTGCACATAAAATATTAAAGAGCATACAGTTATACAAGGAATTAAAAGTTATTTGATGAAAATTGGTTTTGAAATGGCTGAGTTATCCAGTTTTTTATTCCTCTGAGAATTTTATGCTCTGTAATATTCATATAAATGGTTTCTGAGTATCTTGGGAAAATTCAAATCTGAATTCCCATTTCAACCAAAATTATGCCATCCCTTCTGATTTTTGAATCATTTTTGCCTATTTAGGTACATTTTGATAAAGCACAATTATCTTCCTGATTGCTCATTGGAAACTCCCTAGTCTGATGTCTGAAAGTTGATGGTCCTGGAGAGAGAGAGACAGAGTGTGTGTGTGTGTGTGTGTGTGTGTGTGTGTGTGTGTTTGATGTGTTTTGTTCAATATCAAATCATCAATAAATCACTGGTGAAGAATACTAACTGCAATCTCTGGTTTCACTTTCAGTGCATGGGTACCAAATTCAGCTGAATGGATCAACGGAATTGACAGTAAGTGTTCTAAAGCATATATGCTTGTGACCTTCAGCAGGGATGCCCCCGACCCCACCCCATGCCCCCAAGATTCTCGGTATCGCCAAAACCCAAAAGCTTCTGCGCACGCTTCAGAGCCCTATCACAGATGCTCTGTGGGGTTCCTCGGGAGCATTGTCCGTTCCAGTTATCTTGTGCTTGTCTCAGTTCCCACGCGATTCAATGCAAGTTTTGATTGCTCTTTTGTGGTTGCTGCTTTTTTCTTCAGTTAGAATTAAGCTATATAAAAAAAAAAGAGATTAAAAAGGCTAAATTTCACTGATTTGCAGTCACTAGCATGATGGTTCGCTTATGCAAGACTTCAATGTGCTGGTCGTATGATGGAAAGCGAAGAGATCTGGAACAAAACATACCCCTGGATTAAGACGGAATGTGACCTAAGTGCATATGCAGCCAAAGCCAGTTGCAAGTTTGTCCCCTGAGCTATCCCATAATGCATTTTCAATTTTTCAATTTCAATGTTTTATTTCATTTTTCGACAAAAAAGATATGAACATCTCTTTTTTGATAACAGAAATTAAGGTGCGTAAAGTATAACATAAAAGAATGTATATACAATGATTGTACCACCTTATAATAATTATACACTATCATATAACTCAAGTTATCACTATCATATAACTCAAGCAATCAATGCTCACCACACGGCACCCGGGTATTGGTGATACAGAGAATTGAGCTAATCACAGTTTTATAAAGTAGGAAACAACAGCATTAGTGATTGTGTGAGTAAACTGATGTCCGCCCCAAGAGGAACATTGACAAGTGTTCCAAGAAAGAGCTAATTACATCGTTATTATCTTTTTTTTTTGTTATTTTTATCATTGCAAGACTGAAATGTATATGAACCAGGAAGTATATGACAGAAAAGTGCAGTGAGATGATGAGATTCTATCCCTCCATTTAATAATTAACTGTCTCAGTCAACTGCGATTTTGATTACTTTACGAGCGTTTATGCTTTTGACTGAAACTGTCGACATCCATGCAAGGACAGACGGGTTCTGGTACATACAAACATGGTCTTAGTGGAAAGAGCTGGGATTTCCCCCATGAGTAATAAACCACTTAACGTGTCTGTCCAGCTAATCCTGTGCTTTTTTTTACTCAGAGTTTAAAGATCACTAGATTGAAACACTGACAATCAAATCTACCTCTTCTCTCGGATATGCCATTGATCAACTATTTAAGAGCAAAATTTCAGCAAATAACTGTTCTAAGAAAACACAACAAACAAAACAAAACAAAACATAAATGCTCAACCCTGCATCCCATATAGCAAATAGTGGAAATGTGTCATCTTCCTAGGAAAAACACTTGTGATAGTGGTGAGGATCCTATCCATGTCTTAAAGGGATGGTACAGTATTGGTGGAGATGAGAATCGGGCTTTTAACTTTTTGCGAGATACCAAGAAAACACTTATGAAATAGTACAGAGCATACCATTTTAAGAGGAATTCAAAGTTTATTTCATGAAAATCGGGTTTGGAATGACTGAAACATCTAAAAACAAAGTGAAACAAAGCGATCATAATAAAGTGTGGGTCCCACACTTATTAGAATCACTCTGTTTTGGATATCTCAGCCATTTCAAAACCAATTTTCATCAAATAAATGTTGAATTCCTCACGGAATTACATGCTCTTTCATATTTCATAAGAGGTTTCTCATTATCTCACCCAAAAATGTTAGAAACTCGAAATTAGGTCTCAACCAAAACTGTACAATCCCTTTAACCCGTAAAGTTCTATTTTCAGTAACCTGTTGAGGGTAAGCTGATTGTGACATATCCCAAAGACATATCCCAAAGACACCAACACGAGCATACCCAGAACTAGTCCTCAACAGGTTAATGCTGACACAACATAATATAATATCACACAATATAATCCAAACTTTGCCCAAACTAGTGATTAAAGTCACTCATCTCATATTTAGTGTTATGCACTGTATGTTGCCAGTGGTGTGTTATTCAGGGCAAATGTAAAACTAGAAATGTTCTCATGCATTTTAATTTTGCAAATTTTGAGAGAGCCAAGATTCGCGACATTAAAATGCATGTGAAAGTTCTTGTGAACACTCTATGCATTGAATGCCAATAGCACTTCGCAAAAACTTAATGCCCCAAAAGACCCCATCGGCCCCAATTCGAGAAGATTTCATGCTGCTAAAATATCTTACTTTACAGTAAAGCTCTGTACAGCAAGAGAGCAAACTGTCCAAGTCATTAAATCTAAACTTCTCTTGTCATCCTTGCTCAGAAAGAAACTAGAACACTGACCCAGTATTCTATTGCATGTCTTGTTCATGCTCTTGCAATATTGCTAGTACTATTATCCTATATTTTTCTCCAGTCTTTCCACGACGTACAGCAACTGTCAATCCCATCGATCATCTGCCGACAGGAATGATTAGATTGGGGTTAATTTTTTCCCCTAGTAATCGACTGCAAGTTAATTTGCTTAAAGTTTAAGGATGATACTGAGAAATGATATGCTGAAGTCAAGAATCTCGCTTAGCCCCTTCATGGCCAGAGATGAGGCTGTTGTATATGCCATCTATAGACAGTTGGAGTCAGTACTGAGCTAGTGGGTTTCCCTGATATTGCAGGAGGCTCTCTTAAAACTTGGATACCTCTTTCATCTCCTGATTATATTAAATCATATACTGTATACTCCATATATTTTGTGAAGTTTTTATATTTGCAAATTTTGTGAGTAGGAATCCATTTGCAGATGTTACAACACCCAAAAGTATTAACTCTGATCCCAACATGAATGTGACGTATATGCATCCATTTCCCCGTTCATAAATACTCCACAATTGCGAATTCAACCACTTGCAAAATTGTTGAGATGTCCTGATTTGCGAAAGCTTAGATTCACTAGATATATGGTGTATACAGTATGAAAGTTTCTCTGATCAGGGGCCCGTTGCATAAAAAACTTACCGCAGCGGTAAGTGCCTATTTTCTGCGGTAAGTAGGAAAACTGCGGTAAGTATAAGATTCAGCTAAAATTTGCGTTGCATAAAACAGTTGCGGTAAAGTTACCGCTCCAAAGCTACGGTAAGTGTTAAAAAACTGTGGTAACTTAACCGCACCTACATAAGATGCGGTTACTACCATAGTGACAAACAAAATGGCAGCTGTGCTACAAGCATTTCGAGCCATCAGAGAGAGGGAGGAGTTTGAGAGAGCGAGAAGAAGGGAGAGGGTATTCAGAGACCGGAATCACCCGCTAGATGTTTACACTGATGAGGAGATATTTAGGAAGTACAGATTCACACGTGAAGGGTGCATTAGGATTATTGACATGGTGGGTGATTCTCTCCAACACAACACAAGAAGAAATCATGCACTGAGCCCCAGCCAACAAATCTTTGTGGCATTGAATTTTTTCGCCACTGGGGCCGTGATCGACACCACATCAACTGTCCACGGAATTACAAGGAGCACCGCATCCAGGGTCATACACAGAGTTTCTAACACTCTCGCCACCTTGAAGGATGAGGTAGGTCTTGAGTCTACTTTTAAAAAAAAAAATAAGATTAAGAATAAATTGATACTAGAAATAGAGTAGGCCTTTGTCTACTTCCATGTCCCCCCTGATTACACAGAGCAGTGTCTCGTCTAAAAGGCTTCAAATCATAAGCCCCTAGCTAGGCTAGTCTTATAATCTGTGGGCTAATTGGTCGTCAAATGGGTAAAAAAGCTCTGACAAATACTGTAAAGCAGTCCAACAATAAAGTATTTCATAACTTATGATATAAACTGAGTTAAGAGGAAACGTGTGTGTGTGTGTGTGTGTGTGTGTGAACTGGACGGCCGGTACTCGATAAAAGGGCGTAGTTAGCCCGGCAGCGGATATAGCAGTTACCAAGTCTCGACAGCGCCGGTATCACCGGCGACATACATGGCCCGATAAACGCCCAATTTCTTTAAAATATATGGCTATAATTACGGTCTAAATTAGACTCAAAAGCTACCCATGAATCTTGCAGTTCTGTCATTACGTGACTTGAAGTAAGTTAGCTTAGTTTATGGATGTATCGAGTGAACATTGTGAATCGGATCTTCCGAGTCGTCGCCTAAGTTAATTTATCGTCTTCAGTCCCATGTAATCACTTTCATGGGGTTTTGCCTTTGAGCTAGAAGTCTAACATGCTTTAGCTATGACGCGGCGTACTAGTACGCGGTAAACACTTGTCAACTAGTAACTGCTGTAAGGCCCAAGGGGGTAGGATTTTAATGCACTGTCGGTTGGTGTTTCAGTCGTATACAGTTAAATGATTTAATTTACTTCAAATGTGGTTTACGCGAGCTCTGCCTCTTTGCTTTTCTCTGTATTAACAAATTTTCCATGAAAATATAAACAATACCAGAATAACTACGTAAACTTACTTTATTAGCGTTCCGTCGGCAAGGCAGTCCACACTTGCCTCTACTAGCCTGCACTCGATCGAAACGTACATGTGTACCTCGTCGAGTTTCGTATAGAGAGAGCTGTCACGCACGTCGGCTTTACTATCACGTACTCTATCGCATGTGCTATCTGACACGTGATCACGCTCTCTGTGATGAAAGACGTAGACCAAAGATTGGCAAGACACACACTGCAGTCACAGAACTCTACACAGAGAGAGTTCTGTGTGAAGAGTTCTGTGACTGCGTGCGCTGGCCTTGATTGCTTGGGGACATGATAGGAGTACAGAATGTTTTGTGATGACGTTTTGTCCCTGCTCAGAGCTAGAGCTCTAAAAACAGCGGTACCCCAGGTACAGCTGTTTGGGGTTGGGGGGGGGGGGGGGGAACACACAGTACTGGTTGAGGGGGATTCAGGTTCATAACATTCTTACGTGAGATAATAAGAAACCTATGAAATATGAAAGAGCATGTAATTTTAAGAAATATCCAACGGTTATTTGATGGAAGTTGGTTTTCAAATGGCTGAGATATCCATAAATAGTGGTAATAATAAAAGGCAATAGGGCACTGATCCCTTCATTAGGATTTCTTTGCCTCAACTTGTTTTTGGATATCTCAACCATTTCAAAACCTATTTTCATCAAATAAAATGTTGATACCACTAAGAATTGCATGATCTTTGACATCTCATAGATTGTTTTCTGAATATCGAGCTAAATCCTCACCTCATCAACCAGAACAGTACACATCCTTAATATGGGGTGCAACCATGGACCCTACCACCTTCCGTAGGGAAAAAAAAAATAAACAAATAAAAAAAAAATCCACAAATGACAAAAACAGCAATCAAATATTTCAAATATCATGGATCACTTCCATTCATTTCCCTGGGAATTCCCCCCCCCCCACAAATACCGGTAATTATGAGTACCGGTACCGGTAGTATAATTTACAGGCATATGTTGAAAAATTTGTGGTGATTTTTCAGTTGAATTATAATAGTATTCAATGTATTACAATATATGTTGTTGACTTTTATTACATTCTATTCTGAGTGTGTGTTGCCTGTGGGAGGTGTCCTCGGATAAAGACCTATGCATGTATTACGCACTTAAGGGTGGTAAACTGCTAATTTTCAACAAAAAGGGGGTGATATCTTAATCAAACCTGTTAAGAGGGGTTATATTTCCTGACAAACAACACAAAATCCTCATTTGCCGGTGTATTTTTTAGGCAAGAAACATGTTTAGGGGTTTCATTTTTTTTAATTTTTTTTAATTTATAAACTTTCTTCAGATATCACTGCCATGTCTATAGGCCCTACTGAACAATTTGCAGGGGATTAATTTTCGCAAGTCAGTGCCTCGCAAAATTTCCATAAGAACATCTGGCTCATATATATAGCCCATAAATGTAAACACCACAAAATCAAGCCAAGTTATGTTTATAGAGGGTATACAGTATCAGATCGGTAAACACAGTAAACACATACAGACTCACTCACAACGAGCTCTTGATTGTCACTCTCTTGGGAGCACTCCAGTCAGTGCTATCAGAATTGCACCCTTTCACAGTCATTCCATTCCTGTCAAGTGGACATATCTCTATTCATTCTCATTCCATTCATTCCTTTTTGTATCTATCATTCTGTGTTTTTACAGGATGATTATGACACAAACATTCCTATGTAGAATTGTATTTAATACAAAATAAACATTAATTAGTTATTACATAATAAAAAATCTGGACAAGACTGATAAGCACTTTATATATTACTGATTTGTTTCTCAATTTTATTATATTGTTTCACAGAAACAATTACCGGTATGTCAAAATATGTGTTTAATTCATATTTACATCCAGTTTTACATGTTTATATACTTGCTTCTTTTTCTATTACATTGTAGTAATGTAATCACTATCTGATTTCAAATAAACGCTTTCAGCAGACTCTGATAGCAAATCTTTAAATGTGGTTATTGCAATAATTGCAAATGCATCATATACAAATAAATAATTAAGTATGAATGACTAAAAAAATATATCAAATGTAAACATCATATACATGCAACAATAAATTAGCAAGAAAATTAGAACATTAATGTATCATCCATAAAATATTTCAGACATTCATGTAAGTTGGTATGAAGATGTATAATTGTAGACAGCAAACAATAGACATGTTTGCAAACTAGATGTGCACATTAGCAACACACTTTCCTTTCAAAAATGATTTATTGTTCAATCTTACCCAGCTATCATGTTAACCCTCGTGAAAATACTAGTACATTAAAGTACTCTCTTTTATATTCACAGGTTATCAAATTCCCCAGGACCATGGAAGAGGTGAGAGAAGCACAAGTGGCTTTCTTTGAGATATCAGGTACGCAATATAAAACATTTTTTTTTTCTTTTTTGCAATTGACTTGAAATTTGGCACATGTGATGGCTGTGATATACAGTTGAACAAACTTCATCATTTTTTTTTTTCATGTCAAACATTTTGTTGCCATGGTAACAACATTTTTTTTTTAATGAAAAGCATAGAAATTGCCAATTTACTTGACTTCAGAAATGGCATATGTGATTATCAGTTAGCGAAATATTGTTTAACAATAAATTGCTATGAATTCTACTTGGCACATGTGATGGCTCTGACATACAGTTGTAAAAACTTCATCATTTTTTTTTTTCATGTCAAACATTTTGTTGCCATGGTAACAACATTCTTTTTTAATGAAAAGCATTGAAATTGCCAATATACTTGACTTCAGAAATGGCATATGTGATTATCAGTTAGTGAAATATACATTTAATCATTGTTTAACAATACATTGCTATGAATTCTACTTTTTTCCAATAAAGAGCACACAAAGTAATTTCTGGTTGAGCTACCTCCCTCATTTTTAGGTGGTGGTATTAATCACATTGAGTGATAGTTGTAGTTGGAAATTGTAATTGATACATTAATCATAAATTCAAAATTGGTAACAACTACTGTACATCTTAAAAAGGCAGATTCTCAAAATGTTGAAAGTGTTCTTTTGAGGCTTGACACAAAATTTCAAGATGAACATGTGAAATTACTACCGGTATATAGAATCTATATATTGCAACAATGCAGCACATCTCATTTACTCTAGGATTCCCACAAGTCGTTGGAGTAGTGGACGGTACCCATGTTCGACTGAATGGAGCACCACTGGGAGAAAGGGAATATGCCTATGTAAACAGGAAGCATTTCCACTCGATAAACGTCCAAATTGTCTGTGCTGCGAACTACAAAATCATTGATCTGGTGGCAAGATGGCCTGGCAGTTCCCATGATAGTCGGATACTGCAGGTAAACTGTGCTTGTCAAAAAAGGTTATACACACCCTAAGTATAAACCGAGTATTTTCACAGCTCAAATAACCTGGTACAGTTAGGGTTAAATGGAGCCCAAACCCAAAGAGGAATGTGGACTGAGTGAAAACAGCATCCTTAGTAGAACACATCAGTTAAAGTTTTAGGAAATTGGGCATTCCATGCAAAAGTTATGAATTTGTAAAGTTTTGGTGTTGAAACCGCTGGATGAGGAGACTAATAGAGGTTATGACGTATGAGTGGGCAACAATTAAACCATAAATGAAATATAAAGGGAATTCCACAAAAATTCACTTTGCTAGCATAATGAAAGAGCACTTTAGTAACTGCTTTCAAAAAGCAACGGGGAAAACTGTTACCCTTAACATATATGTCAGTATCAAGTTGAAGGAATTATGCGTAATTTCCACGAAAAATCACTGATTTTTATGTCAATGTCCCAATTTCACATTACTATAATAATTATGAAATTGGGACATTACTACATAAACCACAGTGCGTGATTTTGTATTTGAAAATGGGACATTACTACATAAACCACAGTGCGTGACCTTGTGTTTGAAAATGGGACATTACTACATAAACCAAAGTGCGTGACCTTGTGTTTGTTCCATAAGGGCTAACCCTCCAAACCCCAGTAATTGACATAAAAATCAGTGATTTTTCATGAAAATTACACATTCCATCAATTTGATACTAACATATGTTAAGGGTAACAGTTTTCCCCGTTTCTTTTTGAAAGCAGTTACTAAAGTGCTCTTTCATAATGCTAGCAAAGTGAATTTTTGTGGAATTCCCTTTATATTTCGAACTATGTGAAATTGGGACATTACCACATAAACCGCACTGTGTGACCGTGTGTTTGTTCCATAAGGAATAACCTTCTGATATCGAGTCAAATTTGATTTGTTTTAATAAAGCAAAACAATAGTTTAAAAAAGCATCACATTCTAAATATTGGCCTGTCAAAAGACAGAAATGTGGGTGTAATTGATGTGATTTTGTGGTAAAATGTCAAAGGCTTCGCCTTCAACCCTCTATAAGGGCCCAGGCAAGCAAAGTGCACATGCCCCGGAATATGCACTGTTTGAGCCAACAAAACATTTTTCCCCTTTGTATACAGAACAGCGTCCTTGGGAGGTGTTTTGAGGGCTTAAAATTGCACGGACTACTCCTGGGAGATTCCGGGTATGCACTGAGACCATGGATCATGACACCAGTGCTGAATCCAACGACTCCTGCAGAGAATGCCTACAACCGGTTAGCATGCATAATTTACTAGTTTGTTTGTATTGTTTTTTTTTAATGAAAATGGCATAGTCATTATCTTGATTCCTATATTATTTAACAGTGGAGGATTGTCATTAATCAGTATGCAACTGTGAGATATCCCTTGTAATGAAAATGTCCTTTTTAAGCCATTTTCTTTGCCCTTCTTAACCCGTTCCTTCCGCAATTCTCTGAGTGCCTTTAATGCCCCCAAACGAGATTCTTTTTGCCCGTCGACGAAGAGGCAGACAGGTTGGTAATCCAGCTGTGTGAAGGCAGTCAAGCGGTACATTGTATCCCCCTTTCCACGGTCAACTACATGTGCCAGTGAACAATAGAAATATCGATCGGGTGCGAGGTATGAACAGAGCGTGCGCTGATGTTCTACACAAAACCAGGTACCTGAATGAGGTGACTGTGGATCAGCGAACCCACATATCTAACTGATCTCGACCTCGATCGCTATGTACATGTTCGTACAAGTTTACAGCAGAACAAGCAAAAAAATAAATCAGGAAAAGGTACATAGTACTGTGAAACACGCAATTTCCAAACAGAAAGAGAACAAATTCTGATAGAATAAGCTCTGATCTTTTTTTAACACCCACTTTTCAGAGCATTAAAACACAAAGAAACATGAATTTAGGCCACTAAAGCAGGCACTCCTGTCTTCATTATGGGAAACCAGGTTCCTGTATATCAGTTGCTCCTAAAGAATGGGTTAACCATTCTGTCTGCCATTTCTATCAGTCAGAGTGCATGATATGAAGCAATACCCTGCAGGTGAAAATGGCATTCCATATTGCAAAATATAACATAATGTAAAAACACTGACTTGCAAGATGTGTCATGATAATTATGCAAAGACTTGGTGTCAAGAAATTGTCTTTTGTTTGCTGAATGGCTTTCTTTTCAGAGCACATGCTTCAACAAGGGTCATAATAGAGCAAGTTAATGGCCAGTTAAAGCATAAATTTCGGTGCCTCCTGCATGGGATGCAGATGACCCCAAAGCGAGCTGGAAGAGTCGTGACAGCATGTGCCATCCTACATAATCTTAGCAAGACATGGAGGCAGCCCGAGGTTGATGGTGAACTGGATGACGCCCACCATGTTCCTGTTGACCCACCTGTGGGAGGAAATCCACATACTGGGCTGGCCATCAGAACAGCTATCATTGCAAACTACTTTAGTGAGTCATAATTGCGTATACATTTTCTATTTCTGTTCTCGAGGTTTGGATGTTGCTGAAATAATTGCTCCCCTTAACTAAAATTTTCAGTGTAAAGAAGTCATATCTAGGATGGAAATTGAACAATTCCTATGAAACTATTTACAAATATTTAACAAATTACAGCATAAATAGCAAACCAGCTAATCACTCTTCACCATAAACGTAATGACAAGCTACTGCAAGAAGCTTCTCCAAAACCTCAAGCTTCCTCTCCTCAATGGCAAGAAGACGCTCCTCATAACTCGATGATTCTCGATCCTTCTCGATCCTCCTTGGTCCTTGATCCATCGTAGTCTTCCTCTTCACTCCCGTTTTCTTCTTTTCCATGATCACCTCCACTGGCTCCACGTCAGCCGATGTGCCTGCCCTGTTCTCTTCTTCTTCCTCTGGTTCTTCCACTTCTTTATCTTCCTCCACATATGTCTCCTGATGCCCCATCCCATGTAGCAGTCCACATGCAATGGTGTTCTCTGAAGCCTGTAAAAAGAATTATGAAAACAAAAGAGATGAGCCAGTTATGGAACCACTGATAAACATACATATTCATAACTAAATAGTAGAAATTTGAAGCACTTGTAAATGTACCATGGGAGGTTCCACTGTTCCACGTATACATTTCATGGAAGTTTATTTTATTACACTGCCGTAAGGCAAACCTGTTGTTGATAAAGCTGTGTTAAAATGAAGACATTAGAAAATCTATCTTTCGATTAGAATATAATCTTGCTGCTTTTTTTACTGTTCCCTCTGTGTTGCTATGTAGATTGAGTGCAACAGACTGCAATTTCAACGGCAACAAGGACTCACCTGTGAAGCCTGGCTGAGCAGACTTATAGGAACCCCTGACTCCTCCTCCTCATCTGCAAATCCTTCCACACTCTCCTCAACCAGGGCATCCAGCACCAATTCCCATTTCTCAACCCTTTCTACAGGGGGTCCACCACCTAGGATAAATCGGACAAAATTAGCAAAAAGATCGAAATTAATGTCAAGAGTGCTATAAACTTTTGTAGGTCAATGAACACAATGGCTGCCTTTTCGAATTGGTCATATGAAAATAATTTACATAAAATGCAAATTAACGGTAACTGTAAGAGTACATTCATAACAACAATACTCACATTGGCATAATGCACGTTTTGCATATGGAAACGCAGGGTTGAGGGGGTAACTTTGGGCGCCTCCCGAGGGGCCGCTTTAAATGTGCACCCCTTTTTACCATAGAAGTATTGTAAAGCAATGTCTCCTGTATTGATTACATTGCATTTCTTGGAAACAGAAGTACCCTTGCTATAAGGCACGATCGAATTTTGACAGCATGTACGTTTGTAACATATATATTCATGTTATATGATACTATATGTTTTCTACATTGCCAAGAGGATAAAGGGCATTTTAGGGTCACACGCCACAGGATCGCCCTTCAATAAGCACCCTTGTTATTGTGTAGATCTTGTAAAGCAAATCTTCTATCATTTTCATGACTTTTCATTTATATAAGAGTGTATTTGCTGTATTGCCGGACCTACTTTTAAAACCATTCTTGCTGGAACAACTGCATTTGCGTTGCTAATATCCATATTTTGTAATTAAGGGTGTGAGTGTAGGTGTAAATTTAGACACCTCCCCAGAGATTACCTTTGAATGTTCACCTTTTTGACAATGTAGTTATTGTAGAGCAATGTTTCCTCTATTAATTAGTTGCATCTTATGGAAACAAAAGTGCCTTTGCTATTCGGCATGATGGAATTTTGAAAACTTGTATGTTTGGAACATATATTCGCTTTATATGATATCATATGTTTTCTATATTGCCGTGAGGGTGGAATATTTTTTGGCACATCCCACAGGGTTGCCTTTTAATGCGCACCCTCTTCACTGTATAGATCTTGTAAAGTTAAGTTTCTTCTATCATTTCCACTTGTCATCGATTTGTGTTGCCGGGACTATACTTTTAAAACCTTTCATGCTAGAAGAAAGGTATTTCCATTGCTAATATCTGTGTTTATGTTGGGTGATGACTTTCCCAGTGCGAATTCGCAGTGCGAAAGAATAAATTCTTTCACCCCCTACTTCTTCTTGCGTGGTCTCGAATCTTTTGGCGTATTGAGTACATCCTGACAAC